>OY754959.1:20149806-20529511 GCA_963576555.1 Ferdinandea cuprea
TTAAACCTTGAGAACGCTTGAGGAGGGCGTTCAATTTGATTGGCTCCATAATCGACGAAGAACTTTGCTCGATGGCAGGGGGAGGGAGGCATGCAAATTTAAGTGGACTTAAAATTTGTTGACACTGCATAATGAAGACATTGCGATGGACATTTGGGTCAAAGTACTTCTTTTCACTTAGCGTCCAAATTCTAATAATAAACGCGAACCCATACCGATTTGTTGTTTACTAATTGACTTTAGAATGCCGAGAGCGCCATTGCCTTGTATCGTCGTCGTCTGAATTTTGTTGATTGTCTATAGAAACCCACCCATAGGCCATGTAAGGAAAGGAAAAAAAAATAAAAATAAATAAACGATCAGGCAAGGACGAAGACGACGACGACGACGACACAATGACAATAATCGCCCCTTTTTGTCTCCCATAATGCTTAATGTAGTGAGAGTAACGTGTTCTTCCAGATTTAATTAGGTATGCTGGTCGTGTGGAAAAGTTCATGTTTGACGATTATGGCAGGATTCGAGGTGTGAGCAAAAGGACATGGACATGATGGTAGGTAGGTACATACCCTCCAGTAAAAGGTATTTTTTTTTTTTTGGGATTATTTCTCGAAGGGTAGGTGTTATGGGCGGCCTAATGCATAAGTTAATAGCTAAATGTTTAATTAGTATTCTTCGGACTACGTTGACAATAAAAGTTATTACGTGACGAATCCAAACAGTAGAAAGTGCGTGTTCGGTGTTAATTAATAGCCTTTGGAAATTGGTTGTAAATACTTTTAATTGCCAAATGAATTGAGTGATTTTGTAATTATATATTTTTGGAATCCCATATTGATATAAAATTGGGAAAGTACCCAGTTTCGAAAGTGCGTTTGCAAAAGGATTGCCAAAAAAAGTCACTAACATTTTATGGGCACGTATTTTGCTGGAACGTTGATTTTTATTTGGTTCCTTTTTACCGAGGGTAGGTGGAAAAAGTTGTGTGAGACCCGGATGATTCGTCATTACAACAAATCTAAGGATTGTAACGTGAACTTAAGGGGTTTCACAACTTCAAAATATCGATTTATATTTATTGCCTTATTAATTTCTACAACATCTCGAGAATATTATCCAAAATTTTGAAGTCATTCCAAAGAAAAGCCTTGGGAAGATGCGCACTAAATGGATTCACGAGGTTTATTTGAGGTTATCCAAACTTTAAACGGGTTTTTCTCGAAATTGTGTTTCCAAAGTCGGTTGTCAAAAGTTCTCGAAAACCACTCAACCGATTTTGATGAAATTTTACACAGGTCTTCGAGATACCATTCACGAGGATTGGACGAAGGATTTTTCAATCACAACTATTACAAAAAAAATGTTGAGCAAATTTTACCAAAATTAGCATTTTATTGTAAAAAGGTCTGCCAAAAATCCAATTTTTAAAATTTTTTTTTTCTTCGTCCAAATTCTAGTTTATGGTGTTAACTAAAACACGATTTTTTCCTCACTTCTGAAGATCCTGTCACGAGTTCTACTGCCAACGCGGACGTAGCTTTTTTTCGAGGGATCACCGGAAATGAGGTCACAGTGACGGAGTTTTGAATATTTTCATTTGAAAATTCCAAAAAATTCTTTTTAAATGTATATCTTTAAAACAGTAAAAAGTTCGAATAAAATATTTTATTTTTTATATAAAAAAATTGTTGAAAATATAACTTTTTTCTCCGAATAAACCCATGTAACCCCTTAAATTGGACTCAATGTCAAAAACGGAACCAGTTCCAGTTTATAAGAACCATGCCTTAGAAATGCCACAGTTAGAAGTTGACGAGTCCTTTATATTAGAATTATTCATACAAATTCTCGATCTGCAAGAAATGCGGTTTTATGTCTTACAAGAACGAAGCATAAGTGTCGCACATACGTTCCTATCCAACGTACAGTCCGAACGAACGTTTCAAACCCAAGGCTAGGTAAGGTTAGGTTGATGTGGATGTCGCCTAAGAGCCGACACACTTAGACCACTATTGGTCCTTTGTGCTACCACAGGGATCTGGGATAAAGCTCCTAGTTGAACCAATTGGAGCTTCTGACAAAGCGAGGGTTACTATAGAGTTTACAGAGACGGATTCCAAGGACTTAATAGCCGCCTTTCAAACTCTTCTGCAATATACAATGGGCACGTGCCAGTGTGGCTAACGGCCCGGCAGATCATACACATCAAATTTTCACATTTAATTAAATCCTGGAAAAGACCAACGATCACACTACACACTACACTTTGGCAGTGGCTCATTCAAACATGTACCGAATTTGAATTTCGACAAGGAGATGCGCTATCGTGCAAATCTGCGCAAAAGGCCATATCAAAAACTTCTTCCATAAGTTGCGCTTATAGAGTTAGGGGAATATACCGTTCACGATTTCGAACTCTATACCTTCAGCGGTTTTGGCTGTGCGCTTCTGAGTCAATCATTCAGTCAGGACTTACTATTTTCTATAATAGGAGAAGAATAGGAGAAGAAAACATACGGGGAAAATTGGCGGCG
Source organism: Ferdinandea cuprea (assembly GCA_963576555.1). NCBI lineage: Eukaryota > Metazoa > Arthropoda > Insecta > Diptera > Syrphidae > Ferdinandea > Ferdinandea cuprea. The sequence continues at coordinate 20,152,341 of OY754959.1, forward strand.
GCACTGGATACTAGATTGGGCTAGAAAAATTCAAAGTTTCTTTGGTCCCTTTGAAGTCGCTTTCCATTTACCACGCCACGCCACTGTTCTGTCACTATGCAATAATTTGGCGTTTACCTTGTTGGCTCTTCCAATAGACTTCCAACAAACATGCCAATTTTTTCCAAACTTAGTAACTTTAGAACACATGCTCTGTGTATTTAGTTTCAACAGTAAGCAATTTTTACGCGGTATTATGCAAACAAATTCGGCGAGCTTTACTCCAGAGCGAACATTTTTTCTATCGAAACAGGAAAAGCAACAACAAAATCAAACAACTGACTACGTCCTTTGAAAGTCAAAGAGAATCTAGTTGCCGAAGTGCAATGGTAGACGAATTTACCATGTTGAGTGGGGGATAGGACAAGTAAATGTATCATTGTACCAGGTGGGATGTGTCCATTAGCCAACGGTCGTAGGATAATTCGACCGAATACGAGTTGAACGAAAAGCAGCTCCTATGATAGAGACATCAAGGAATGCAAGAAATTTAGAGCAGAGCCTGGAGTGTTGTGGAAGACTTAAATGTAACATAAACATACGGTTCTTTGGAAATACTTTGATCGTGCTGCAATCTTTCTAGCTATCCCGATAAGGAGAGACTTTATGAGAGGGCAGCTGTATCCGCATCTGCTACCGTCAATGGAATCTTCCCAACACACTTTTCAGCACCTGTCTAGTTCTCTTCGTTAATGCTACCAGTTGCATCTGCATACACAGGAATCCAAGCGCGAAAGTGGTGACAGGTAGGATTAGGTAAGCTGGTGGCCTGACTTCTTCCATTGTTTCCTCCTGTTCGAACTTTGTAAAAAGGAGCCAGCAAGGAAAAGTGCTACTCACGATGCTTGCGCTTTCCATCGTAGTAACTTTGCGCAGCTCGTTCTTCGCGGACAAAATAAGTGCAAGACAGAATTTTCAATAAAAGCTATTAAAGTCCTAGTAAGCCGCTTTAGATGTACCTACGACCCCTTCTACATTTTTATATCGTCCGTAGATGTCAACCTCTTTCACAGGCTGCAGTTCCACATGACATGGGATGTCTGTTTGCCACCTATGTACAGAGCGGAATGTCTTGTCTTGAGTTACAATCCCTTAGTCCCGTTTATCATCTGCTCACAAAAAAAAAATAAAAAAATATTAAATAAATGTCCCACTTGGTTAAGACATAAGACTATTAAAGAATTAGGACGTAGCTCCCACTGAAATGGGACTGATGCGCCTCAAAAATTCACAGGATTTTCGTGTGGACTTTCGGTTAATCTGGGTGAGTTAAAAGTTCACAATCGATTTGTGGAATTTCACCACAATAGTCCATTGTGCAAATTATAGCTTACGTTCAAACAATAGTATGAGATTGGAATAAAGAAACAGATACAAATAGCAGTGCAGTTGGAAGATAAACACATATTTGTGTTAGACCGCTCACGTTCACTTGCGGCACAGAGTGCATTCACTGTAAAGTAAATAGCCCTCCATCCATCCAAAGCCTGGTAGGAAATTTGGAAAGAAAACGTACATCGATTCAATTAACAAGAGTTCGAAAATGTAGGATGGCAACAACTTTATACTTAAGTACTGGTTTCTTGCTCGAGGACACAATCAGTACTAAGCCTCATATTCGCTTCGTCGAACAATCGCTATCATTCCTCCGGATTTCGAAATCACTTATACCTTGGTTGTAATTAGTTGGGAACTACGATTGATATAGACTCAACAGTGTTGCAATTTTGTGTTCGTTTTGTCGTGTCTCCCTTCCTTTATTTGGAAAGACAGCAGACCAAGGTTGAATTGGTGCTTCGAAGCTTAATTCAATTTCGTTTACAAATAATACTTTTACCTTCCGAAGAAATTTATACATGGTATAAGAACCTTCAACCAGATTGGTCATTTTTGGTATATTCAACAACTGGGTTAAGTGTAAGAAAATGGCATACCCGGTTTAATTGTTCGCAAATTGTTCGTTTGGTTTGTTCATAAGGGGACCATGTGGCAACTGTCGAGGTGTAAGCCTCTTAAACATCGCATATATGATTTTGAAACCGGCCCGTTAAGTTCGCAATAGTTAATAAAATATTCATGTTAAGGCGTCGCGACGCTGTCATGTGACTTCTTTAACATCTTACTTGCAAGAATTTTACAAGAATTGTGCAAGACTTACAAGCCAACACTTGTTGTACGATCTTCCTTAAGGTCCGTTAATAGATATGCCGATGATATTGGTATTATTGGTAGAACGGGGCGAGCTGTTCTTAGTGCGTTTGCGAGAAAAGTAACACAATCGGTATAAATTGGTCTAGCGGTAAACATGGGCAAAATGTCTACCTCAACTCTGCTGTCACATCTGAGAGTGACACCTCTTTTAAACTCAAACAAAAAAACATAAGGAAAGGCTACAGTTCGCTGGGGGCGAACAGTATGATACCCTATCCATATCCCTATATGCCCCAAAGAAAAAAGCATTAAGAAGATTTTATTTCATTCTATTAATTAAAAAAAAAAAAGTTTTTTTGAAAAAAAAACGCCTCCAAAAAGTGGGCGTGGAAACAACTTTGTATGGTCGATATATTGGAAAAAATATAGGGTAAATATCTTGTTAAACATTTTTTTCGCTTTCTATGATAATTTTCGAAGAATACAGCATTTTAGAAAAAAACGCCCACAAAAAGTAGGCGTGGCAAACAACTTTATATGACAAACTTATAAAGGAGGGCAGTGCCTACATATCTTGTGAAGGTTGCAACCTCTATCTTTCTAACTTTAGCTTTAAAACGGTTTATTCTAAATTGTGGGCGTATTCAAAAAATTTTTACACTTAACCATTTCGGAGCCCTAGGGAATATGTGGTCCAAATTTCAGCTTCCTATCTTAATTTTAAAGGCCTAAACATTGCATACGGACGGACGGACGGACATTGCTAGATAGTCTTAGGATTTGGTCCTGATCATAAATATATATACTTTTATGGGTCTACGGCGAATATTAAGGGGTGTTACAAACTATGTGTCAAAATTAATATACCCTTAGGATAGGGTATAATAATACTTGTCAATAACTGTTTCTTTGGGCTGAGAAGGCAGCAACAACTGAGGAAACTCTTGATAATCCCAGTCTTGGTCTAAAACGAAGATTGAAGATATCATTGATAGCTTAGGAAAAATATTCTGAGTAAGATATTTAGTTGCGTTTGCGTTAAAGGATTCTGGAAGAGTTGATTCCACGACCTACTTTATAAGCTGCACAACAATATTGACCTGTTCAAGAGTATTGTACATTTGAGAAGGCTGACACTTGTAAAACGAATAGGCACCAACATGTAATCTGAATAATCTGATATCTGATATCAGATACTGAGGATCTAAAAAGGACTCGATATTATCGATCCTCCAAATACGATTTTATCCATGTGGCAAATATAGGTTGAAAGCCAATCAAATTTCAGTTTAAAGATTATCAGTGACTGAGTGATTTTCTCAAACGTTTTGCTGAAATCTTCCATCGTCTAGTTCAAAAACAGACCTAGAGGCGAACTCAACTAGGTTTGTTGCGGTTGATTTGCCTTTCAAAAAACCGTAAAGATCAGCAGAATGAATTGCTGGACGATCTCTTAATAAATATTGTTTTCGAAGAGTTTCGGTAGGCACAAAAGTTCTCCAATTGGTCTGTCACTACTTTTAAACCCCTTCTCATATGAGGGTATGATGAATGAATCATTTCACATATAACAAGAGTAGGCCAACAAGTGGGAGAGGCAAATAATTAGCACACTTTCTAAGGACTATTGCAGCAAGACATTTAGACCAGATTCCACCTTTAACACGTTCAGCAGTGATAAAGGAATTTTGTGTGCTACTGTTCATGTAAACGAAGTGATCAGGATCTAGATCTTGGGTAGGGTGTGAAAATAAAGGTGTGGATAAAAAGTTAAGCAAAAAAGTTGGTGATTATATAAGAGTTAGCGGAAGAATTATCAATATGTTTTAAGGTTGAATTGGTTTTGATTTGCTGATTTGCTGACTTTTGGTGCATTATGGTTCATTTCTTCTTTCGAAGAAAGATGAGAAGGAGCTTCAGTGATGAAGAGCTTAGATGTTCGGCTTTCCCTACATCGCTTCGAAAATCGGCCATCTGTTCAGAGCAAAGGAATGACAATTACAGAGGAAGTATTCCGCCGTGAAATCCTCCTCGTCACAAGCAGGGCAGGTGGTGGTGTAGCTAAACCTTACAACTTTAAGCAAATTTAGCAAAATCTTGGTGCCCCGAAAGGATTCCTACAAGCAGCTTATATTCTTCAGAGATAAAAGGAAAGACGCAGCCTTTTTGTAAATGTCCAGGTATTTTGGTCTGTCTGCATCCATCGCAGACGCGCCACCGAAGCTTGATACACAAGTATCATGAAGACCAAACATAGGTTCGGGTAATTAGAGAACTTCTTCTGAACCTTGCTTAGCAAGTTCATTTCCATGGATGCATGTGTGACATGGGACCCAGACAAGATTCGCGGTATTAAGCCTGCCGACAAAATTCAGAGAATGCTTAAGTTTGAGCACTAACTTGGATGAGGTAAGAGGGCTTAGAAGCGCTTTCAATGAAGCTTGGCTGTCACTGCAAATGCAAATGCCTCTAGCCTTCCACCTGTTATTCACAATATAGCGCATAGCCATTAGGATGGTCGACTGTTCTTTATCGGTTTTCGATTTAACATTCTTGGACCAAAGAATTTTTTTTATCGAGGAATATTCCAGAAATGTTGCGAGCCGTAAGTAGAGAGTCTACCACCATACACCATAAAAGGAAAGACAGAACACCACCTTGCTGACAGCTCCTATTTGTTGCTGATATGACACACTTGCCGCGGTTATCTGCGTCCTGTTCATTGGTATTAGATTACCAAAGATTCATCTAAGCGATGTTATCAGCAGAGTTACATAATGCGATCAAAGGTCGCAAATACGGAAATACGAAAATATGAACAAAGGACCAACTTTGGGTAATAGAAATAAGGACAGGACAGGATATCAAAAAGACCACTACAGAAAATTTGAGTCTTTCAACATTTTATTTCGATAAATATTATCTTCGCCTTAAAACTTTCGTTTGTCAAATTAAATCGTCTGCTGCGGTTTCCGACATCCCGGAAACCAGAAAGGAGTCTAACGAAGCCACATTGTTTTAGATAGTTTTATTTCTACCACACAGAGTGTGTTCGTGTTGTTAAAAATTCATGAACAAAAAACTTCCAACCAGTTTGCACCATCAGAAAGTCAATAAATCCCATTAAGCCATGTCGTATTCATCGTATTCAGCTGGGAGTCCCACATACATAAAATGCAATTAGCTTCATTTGCTCTTACTTATGTTGCCTATACGTCTACATGTCCTGTTTAAAATCAGCATTTCAATAAATCACTCATGCAGCGCTCTAGAACCTCTGCCACATCGTCGACGTCTATTTGCATTTTATTAAAACTCAAGAATACCATTTTCTGCTTTCCGTTCCAGATACTGGCTGAGAATATTGTCACTAGCTGCACCTTACTTTGCTGCAGCACTTCCGATCAAAAAGGAATATAAATAAAATGCAAATAGTACTCTATAGTACCGGCAAAGTCGACGACGACGAAGACGACCACATGCATAGTTCTCGTACATAGATTTGCCAAGGCAGAAATCTTCCCTAAGTACTTGTATGCAAAGTTTTGCTCATCCCTAGTGGCACTTACATCCTGTTGAATCTCGCGTTAGAATATAAGTCACCTGCTGCCTCCCATAGATGCAACTACACACACACACACATAGGTATATCTATGGACACAAACACTCGAAGGATGCCATCAAGCAAACATTGAATCCTTGATTAAATGAAAGTTTAAGAGCGAAAAATTCATACATGCACGATAACTTTCAATTTTCTTTCTATATCCTTGCACCGAGCTGATCGAGACGACGACGTCGATGCGATGCAGAGTTATCCTCGAAATCAACTGCACATGCTAGGAGAGATATCTTGAGATTCCTTCGAAGTATATTACACTTATGAATATGTATATGCATGTGCTGTCTGTACTCCGAACAACTTGTGTACCTACACATTAGTCCTTCGACTGTGCGGCTAAAAAACTTTGATGGGAAATGCAAATCTTGAGGAACTTCTGAAGTGTATATCTTGTGTGGGAGACCACACGTAGGCACACACATAGACACTATATATCTACTACGAAATACACATTAGGTGATTTGGTATGCAAAGGATGCCTGCTAAGCTGAAGGACAAATTCAATTAGTGCACCCGAAGACAGGATGGCGTAAAATGAATCAGTTGAGGCGTGAAATTTACTTCACGTCACTTCACTTCGTTGTGCATGGAGTCAAGAAGGCAACACAACTATGTGACACAAAGACACCATAATGTCAACCCTTAGCCGCATGCCTACCACAGGTAACCACAAGTCGAGCAGATTAACGAATTTACACATTCTTCCAAGACCTATCTATCCCGCCCACTGGATTGAGCGCATTTAAAATCGATACAGCAACATATCCTACACTTCGCATGACGTGCAGCTACTCATTTATTGTTATTTAATTACGCTCAAAGGATGTAAGATGTGAGATTAATTTCGGGCTATTTAGAAGCTTATGCAGGATCATGTGGGCGACTGCTGCCTCAATTACCAGATACGCATACAAAAACTTCAATTACATCCGAGTCCAGATGGTGCTGCATGCCTAAGCAGAGGCAGTGCCAGCTTTAGAACTTTCAAATTCTCCGATTCGAGCGGGTCTGGCAATCGAATTTTGCCTGTTGCTGGTGGATGTGACGAACAGTGAGAGGGAATGGAGTGAAGCTCCGAAAATTTCCCACATGAGATTAATTATCTTCCGGTCGGAAGCACCCAGGTGAGTTGGTTGGTTTTCCTGTTCGAGGTGTCTGGTAATTGGATTCACTTCTGTGTTGTTTTCGGTATTTATGTACGACTGGGAATTGTATTATTTTAAAGGACTCGCTTCTCGTTCGCAAGTGGAATAATTATTGTATTTTGGATGAAAATGATTGTACAGGTTTATGTGGATCAATGAAAAGCAAATGGAATGGAAGGAAGCTCACACCGGTTGCGGTATTGCTTGCCAAGTCGAGTTATTATTATTATTGTTGCCGTTTACCAGGAAAGCGATATGTTATCATCATCATCACTTTAACACTAACAATAAGTTGAAACTTTTTTGACTGGACCTACACAGGGAACGGCTTTGATAATTTTTTGTATTTCAAACAAATATGTTAAAAATCGTAGGTGCCGTTGTTGAGAAAATCAATTTGTTTAGAATCTTAAAAGTGAGTTAAATAAATTTCTCACCATTCATTTTCGATTCAAATTGCATGCAAAACAAGCTGATTTTATATTAAGTGCTAAAATCTATTTGCACATATGGTATACAACTATGGAATTGTACCAAACCAAAATAAAGTTCTTAGACAAATCGTTAATTCTCCGTGCTATATAGGAAACGCTGATATCCACAGAGATCTAGGTATAACTAACGTGAAAGACGAAATACGGAATCTCCCGTGTAAACAACACACTCGCATTCTTGGCCATTGTAATGATGCTGCATTACAACCTTTAGATCAGAGAAATCTTGTGCGCCAAATACAACTGATAAAACCTTTTGAATTAGCACAATAAGATCTAACCGCATTTCATTGTTGGAATAAGCAGGTGGTTCCGCTGGGATGTTTCCTGCCAAACGATATTTAATAATTTAAATTAAGACTGCTTGATAGACAATAGCCTAGTTGTAGTATGAATATTTTTGATGAAAGCTGTTTTTTAGTGAGTAAGAATCTCACACTATTATGAGCACGCGCGGCCGGTCCTTGTAGTGTCTCATAGAAAAGAGTTTTCCTACCCTCGAAAAATAAAAATAAAAATTGTGAAAGCAGAGTTGAGATAGACTCTTACTACCTTAAAGTTATAGTTGTCAATTCGTCAGAACAGAATTAAAAGGTCGTATGTGAATAGGAAATTCCAATACCAATAATATCAATATCGTCGGCGTATGCCAGTAGTTAAACAGACTTTTGAAAGACCTTACCTTAAGTACGATGTAAGGAACATGAATATACATGTGAGCGTGTAGCCTTGCCTAAAGCTTCTTTTGACATCAAAGGTCACGGTCTTTATGTAGCAGCGAACCTTCTCCATAGTCATCCTGCACAAAATGACGAGTTAATATTTGACTATTAGGCCATTTGTGGACTTACCGTGTCTAAAACAGCACTAGTAGAGCAAATCCGATCGTTCACAAATGGTTTCAGGCGCTCGCACAACACGGCAGACAAGGTCTTATAAGCGATGTTTAGGATAGTGACACCTCTATAGTATTCGCAATTTAGAAGTTTCAAATTCTTGTGAACCGGGCAAACGGATCTGAAGTTCCAAAGTCTTGGAAATGCAGGTCTTGGACACACAGGTCTCTTTAATCAATTTAAGCATATCAATAAATAACGAACCGCACTAGGTGTGAATGGCAGGTAGGAAAAGAGACGAATTTCATAAAAAATTTAATTAGTTGAATGTTCATCTCTTCCTGTGTAACTAAGAATTTTTTCCAAGAAGATTCCATGTAAATTCGGAATACTTAACCTTACTTTACTTTTGGTGGGGCTTAAAGTCCAGGTTGACTACGGGCTCAGCCCCTCCAGCCAGCCCGCTCCCTCGCTAACATAACCAATTTGGTTAAGATGGTTCTCCAATTGTGCGGAACACTTAAGGTTGGGTGTTTCTCTGCTGCGTTGTTCCTCAGGGGTGTATTCTAAGACTCTTCAGGCTGGTGCGTTGTTGCCCATACGCTCTACGTTTCAAAGCCATCTCCATTTTTTAGATTTTTGACCAGGTCAGCATCACTGCATAGCATATACAGTTCGCCCTTGAATCTTCTTCTCCACACTCCAACATCACAAACTGGACGGAATATCACCCAAAGAATCTTTTTCTCAAAGCATCCCGGAAGGTTTTAGTTTGCTTTTGACAGGGTCCATGCTTCTGCAGCATACAGCAGGACCGGGATGGGTAATGTCTTATATAATATCTCTTCTTAGCCCAAAGAAACAGCGATTGGCAAGAGTGATTCTTCTCTTGATCTTTGCACCGATGTCATCTTACGAAGTGGTAATGGAGCTCTGGTGAAGAGTTTTTAACTACCTCAACGTTGTATCTGTCCATTGTGATGTTTTGTCGCCGATGTTGAGAAAGGACTCGTTGACAGCATATATTTCGTTTTTTCTTCATTAACAGCCAGACCCATCTTTTCCCCCTCTGTTTCGATGCTTGCAAATGCGCCACTGACAGCTCGCCGCACTCACCCAATTATGTCAATATCATCAGCATAGGCAAGTAATTGAACGAAATTTTTAAAAATTGTACCTCTGGTGTTGGATTGTGAGTTTATTAGAAAAAACCGTTTTCTTACTAAAACTAAAATTAACTTTGAAAAATTTTAAAAAGTTATGACAACATTTAATACTAAAATTGACTTCGTGCTATAGTTTTGTCCAAAACAAAACCGTCTGAATTTTTTTACTACTATTTTTACGAGGTATAACACTTATATTTATTTTTTGCTCGTGAAATTAAGTCTCCAAACTGCCCAATCTTGTTTTTGTATCTATAGTAGTTCCAAAGTTGTACTATTAAGAGTAGTTATACAGTATTGTGCAAAACCTAAGCAACTTTTCCTACTCTCAGTTGTCTCCCACTTTTAAAAATACTTCCCGGTAAACTGTAAATATATTTATTTACATATTTGCATGTGTCCTCAAAATCACCCAAACAAAGTTTTTAATTTTCATTTATTAACAGTAAATAAAAAAAATAAATCAAAATCAGTTCAAAAACGGCTGTGCAAAACCTAAGCAACTCTTTTAATATTTTGTATAATATCCGATATTTTTTATGACTTCAGCACATCTACGAGGCATCGACTCAATTAAATTAGAAATAATAGCTGCTGGTATGTTTTCCCACTGTATTTTCAATAAATTTATCAACTCCATTTGGTTTTTGCACCGTATTGTTCCAACGCGACGTTTAAGAATCCCGAATAAATTTTCAATCGGATTCAAATACGGCGACTGTGCAGGCCAATCAAGAACAACAATCCGATGGTCTGTTAGCCACTCCTTGACCATTTTTAAAGTATGCTTCGGGTCGTTGTCATGTTGGAATACCCAAGAAAGTGGAATATTCCATTCGGCATACGGCAGCATCACATTTTCCAAAATATCCTTGTAAACAAAACGATCCATTATGCCCCCAATTTCATGAAAAGGACCAACACCATAACCAGAAAAGCATGTCCATATCATAACACTTCCAACCCCATGCTTCAGTGTACTTTTACAGAAGCGTGGATTAAGTTTTTGCTTGGGCGTACGCCTAACGTATTGTATGCCATCAGTGTTCCACAGGTTTAATTTACATTCATCACTGAATAACACACTTTTCCTTTGCCGACTGACCAATTAATATATTTTTTAGCAAAATTCAACCTATAAAGTGTTTTAAAGAAAAGATTATTTCAATTCAAACAACAATTTTATCAATAAACCTTCCTCCTACATTATTATTTTCTAAGCTACTGGTAGCTTTATATTTTCTTAATCAAACGTGAAACTATAGATTTATTAATTCCGAATATTTTTGCAATTTTTGACTGTGATACACTTTGTTTATATAGATTAATTATTTTTAATTTGAAGGTTTTATCATATTTAGCGCGCTACATATTGGAAATGACTGTGAATGACTACCCGATCGCAATCTCTACCCACAATTGAGCAAAATTAACTTTACACATTGCGTCATGGAAAAACCCACTTTAAAAATGCCGTTAAATTTGTGGTAATAACAAGAACTGTTTTAGCAAACTCGAAGTTGCTTAGGTTTTGCACAGCTGCTTTTTGAACTGATTTTGATTTATTTTTTTTATTTACTGTTAATAAATGAAAATTAAAAACTTTGTTTGGGTGATTTTGAGGACACGTGCAAATATGTAAATAAATATATTTACAGTTTACCGGGAAGTATTTTTAAAAGTGGGAGACAACTTTTTACATGAGAGTAGGAGTACTCTTAAAAGTTGCTTAGGTTTTGCACAATACTGTACCTCATTTTCAATTTTTCGTCATAACTTCAGGAGAAACTTTTATTTACTATGCTGAAATACCCTTAAGTGAATATAATTAGAAATATTGAATACCAAAATTAATTTCATTCTAAAGTTTTGGCCAACACTGTATCAAACAGCAGACAAACTCATAATTAAGGATGCACCAAACCACAGCACCCACTTCATGCGTAGTCGCCACTCGGTATTTACTGGAGAATAAAGTTCAACTTTTTTGACGATAGTGGTTAGAGTTTTACAAACTATGAATCAAACGTAATATCTGCTAAAATCTGCTTCGTTAATGTATTCCTATTTTTGGAAGAACAAACGATTGTCCGAATCACGTTGCAGATAGGTACTGAAGGATCGTTTGTATAAAGTTCAAAATATTTCCATTGATCGCTAGGTCCTCGTGGAGTGCAACCTTTGAAGATATTTACTCCATACGGCTCCCGACCTTTGAAGGGTCTCTACCTAAGACACGGGCATGCTGCTTCCAGTCATCAAGACCAAGTGTTCTGGCATCCGCAATGGCTTGGTCTTTAAACCGAATGTTCGGTCTTTCTTGTCGTCTCAAAGCTTGCTCAACTTTGATGGCGATCATTCAAACAAAAAAATAATGAAACGACAAAGGATTCTTAACTGTTACAAAATTGTATTGCTAATCGCATCAACTCAACAACGAACAATGTTTCGCGTTTGGAGCTTGCTCATAAGTCTGAATGTGCTCTAATTTTATTGCGAAGTATTAGAATTTACAATTTTTTTTCCTTTAACGAACACAGTCAAGCAATCTGTCAATGTCTTAAAACCCCTTACACTCTATTTAACTATTCTCCTGAAGGAGTCGATTTTCGGAGACATAAAATGAAGATAAATCTCAAATTCGAATACATCAAACTTCTGAATGTAGTTGAATGTCCCATGACAATTGCGATGCGATGCCATCGAAAAAGCAAGTAAAGTTTTTATTTTTACTCTCCTATAAACAGAAGCACATACCAATTGATATTGATTACCTCCGAAATCAATTTTTCCTTACCACCGCTCAATAAATTCTGTTATAAAACCAAAATCAGTCAAATTGTCGCTCAAGTCCACAACAGTTTTGTATTTTTGTTTTTTGTTTTTACAACTTCTCAGCTATATTATCGTAGAAACAACTTCCTCGTACAATTTGCAATAAAAATTTATCATTCAATTCATTTGTAGAATTTCCACAGCCAAAGCTGACATCATCATTTCCATAATAGAACATTGAATTCTCACATTTGACTGCACAACACCAAGTCAAGGTTATGGTTATGTTGTCAATGGAAGAATCATCAAATAAAAATAAATTACCTACGCAATAAAGGGAGAAAGAAGTCTGAACCAAGTTCATAAATTAATCATCATCGATGAGCAAAATTTATCCTGCTCATGAAAGGATGACGTAAAATAAACAACTTTGATGTGTTTTTTTTTTTAATTTTTTTTTGCTGTACATTTAATGGAGACGGAATGCATCTTATTTGCTTTTCAAATAAAATCCAAGAGATTTGGATTTAAGTTTGGATTAAATTGTTGTCCAATAAGACGGTGGACTACTACCACTTAAGTGGGTGAAATTTCCCCGACAATAATAATAAAAGGATAACAGCTAACCAACCGTGCATGTAGATATTGAAGGATCACTCCATTATTTTTTTCAAGAGTAATCCTCCTCATGCAGATTATGTATTTTTTTTTATAGCCATCCTTACAAGTTGACTCGTTTACTTTTCAACAATCTTATTACCAATAACAAGGGAGAAAGAGGGTTTTTGCCACAAAATGAGTTATGGCGGCGGTTAAAGTAACCGATTAGGGGAGCAAGTGGGTTGGCACGGATTTTTTTTTCTGTTATTTTTTTTTTAATAAAAGTAAAGACACAATCCAAAGTTGAGTGGCAATTTTTGGTGAAAGATAAATTGGTTTCTCATCGCAGAGGGGCGAATTTTATTCATTCACACCAGGAAGGCAGGCTGCCGCTGCTTTCAATTCTCCAGATGAGAATGAAGGGTAATATGAGGTGCGGAATTGTTTTGATATTTATTACTGCGTGAGGTTGAAAAGTTTGTGATTGAAGTTTATCAATAGATGATTGTATATGCGAATGGCTTACGGCTTCATTCAATATTGACAGGATTACATATATGACATTTGGTGTGTTGATTTTATATGAATGAAAGGCAAACGAATTTTGGCGCCTTTAAGATAAGTGGGGAAATATATAGTTGGGGACGAATGGCAATGACAACGATAAACAACATTTGCATTAGAGGGGCTGCTTTCTGTTGTATGTATGAACTTCTTAGAGAGCGCAATCAATTTATTTTTTGCTACTACTCACGAGCAGCGTTGCAACAAAGATACAAGTGTATCAATTTGGATACATTTTTGCTTTCGTGAAAACATTTGATACATAGATACCTTCTTTTCTATTTTTCTTCGATTTGATACGTTTTTAAATTTTTTTCAAAAATCTGCAAATTCTATATTCTGTCATATATTTGAAATTTTTTTCAAATAAATATTTAAATCTGGTAGAATAAATTGTTCGTTTTCATAACATGACTAAAGTTCGTGTTTTGCTATTTCAAAATTATTTTACAATTTTAAGAATAAATACCAAATTATTTTTTAAAATTCTAATATGGACATTCGGTGGATAATATCCGGATCTTCCACCCACCAAGTAATGATTGTTACGATGCTTATGACAAATCAAAAGAAATTGCCATTTTTACAGATGGCTCGAAAACAACAAAGGAAACAGGGGCTGGGATCTTCTCAAAAGATTCAGAACTAAGAGTGTCTATACGACTTCCGGGCACAAGCAGCGTCTTTTAATCAGAGGTTCTGGCTGTCCTCGAGTCGGCTGAGCAAATGCAGATGAAATCGATATCCGGAAGATATATTGCCATCATCGACAGCCAGGCCGCATTTAAGGCAATGGTAACAACAAACATAAATTCTGATATAGTCAGGAAATGCTATCAGAACAGTGGAAATAACTTTAAGTACTGCCAACCTAAGGTGGTCAAGTCTTGGGGGACACACGGCGTCAAAAGCTCAATGGCTATTTCTCGACTGTAAGAGCTCCAGGAAGTTTAAAAAAACTTAGCAGGTATAAGCTCAAAATATTAGTAGGAATCCTGATAGGGCATATATTGCCTCTTGCGAAAACATGCAAAGAGACTCGGACTGTCTTCTGCAGATTCTGTGGTGATCTGCAGGCTGTTATGGATATACCGCACACATAAAGTGAGTGCGAGGCAATTTCACGTAGTCGTAGAAAATTCTTAGGGAGTCACATTTTCGAATCTTTAGAGGAAATAGTCGGTAAAAACTTCAAAGGCCTTAAAAGGGAAAGTGTTAAGGTTTTTTGTGTGCAGGTTGAGTACAAATTTAACCGGTTCCCCAGGGATCGGAATAGGTCCGCTTCGGTGCCTAATTTTGTGTGTGATGACTCTTAAATCACACTCCTGTGAAGCGTGAGTGCGTTATTATATTTAAAAACAAATAATTGTATTGGAAGGGGTTTCCCTTTTGAAATTTATATCCATCTTAAGTGCCGTGAGACGTCAGACTTCATACAAAAAAACTACAAAATTAAAAAAAGTTAATGTATCTGTTTTGATACAGTTGATACATTTAACAATCTGAAATAAAGATACATTTGATACATTTTTCAAAAAGAAAAAGATACATTTTTCAAAAAGTCAGCGGCAAGGCTGCTCACGAGACCTGTTATAAAAGAAGGCAATATGGTAATATAGCTTAAGGCTATCTGGTAAAATCAAAGAACGAATTAGTTGAGTAGAGTGCGATATTTCAATAGATACAGTTTCATTCTAAAAAAAAGTTTAAGTTTAAGCAACTGCGGTATGCGTTATGATACGACAGTGACATATGCATGCATTTTATTTATGAGGTTAAGTGTCTGGGGTTGTTGTAAGCGGGCCACATTCTCCTGGATATGCCATAATTTAGCGGCCATTTACACTCAAATTCTGAGGTACAATGCAAGAAAGGTGATTACGTGATTCTTGAACATGACATGAGCAGTTTTAATAACAAAATGAATCACTCTTCAATTTCAGAATAAATTACATCACACTAAACACATAAATGTTAAAGAAAAGGTAAGTTCTTTCTTACAAAAATCTCTGAAAGGTTTTTATTTGAAGTCGCCAAATTTTTAAATGTAGACCGAAGAAGGATTTTTTTTCTTTTTTAAAGGGCAAATTATTTTCTTTTAAAAACGAGCCAAGAAAAGGATCGTAGGATCCTGGTGGAAGCGAAATCCTGCATATACATATAACACATTTTTCCGTTCGCCGCAATCCCTATAACTGTGCCAAATTTCAAGGTTCTACGATGATTCGACGTGCTCCATAGTTTTGATAATTTTTCAGTGAGTCAGTGAGTATCTATTTTTCTGCATGTATGGAGCCTGCTGCTGTGTGTCCCAATAAATCATGAACATTTTATGTCTCTAGCTTTGTTGAAATTGAAGTTAGAGGGGTCAAAATGGACTGATTTGGTTGGGTGGGCACAACCGTGTCCCTTAATTTTAATAACCGAAATTGATGTTTCTAATTCAAAAATCAGGGGCCGAATTACCGCATCAGTTAACGAGTGAGTAACTTCTATACATTACTGAATTATCGAATAAGCACATTGGGATTATGTCATACGAAGCATCACGTATCGAGCGCAGTTTGTGATTGTACTAGGAAAACTCTAGTACATTAAACTTTGTACCAGTATACTGTCATTCGCTTTTTTATGCGAAATTGTGAGTTGTGCTTTGAATAAAAACGGTTAAAAATTTTATAAATTTTATTAACTGGATATGTTATTATTATTTTCGTCGTCCGATTCTTCTTTATTTATTCTGTAATAATTTAAATTTGTATTTTTAGAACATTTTTACAAAAAATAATTAAACTTACACTTTTTCTGCCATTTTACCATTATACGACACCTCCAGAGCTGACGTATGAAAAAAAACACACGATAACTGACTAGGAAATGTCAAGCAATAAAACTCGATACTCGATACCATGATCGATAACTGAAGCAGTAATGCCAAACCGAGATAATTCAGTAACGTATAGAAGTTACTCACTCGTTAACTGATGCGGTAATTCGGTGGAAGTTACATCAGTCGATGCCGGCACTTCTCTGGGGTGTAACGCCGCTTCCCCTATGAAAATCTCCGTCCCTCCTACGCGCTCGGATTATAGATGATATGTACTAAGAATACAATAACTATCATAATGATAATAACTCAAATAATCTTCCAGCACTCTAAGTCTTCTAATGGCCGACTAAGGAAAAGACTTTTCATGCTGAATACACCAGGAAAGTTGACACACAATTTCGTTCCCGGCGCTATAATACTTTATGATGGGCTGTCGGAAAGGCCCAGGACTTGATTTATTGTGTCAAAGTCTCTCTCAGTAGCTTGGCATAGACAATTTTGTTGTCAGGATAGGGTTGCTGCAGCCCAACTATGAAGCAAGCAGAAAGTGAAATGCATTCGTTTTTGCGTCTGCTTATTTGATTCGTTGATTCTGTTATTAATCTCCAAAGGTGTGGTGTCGGACCTCATATAATACTTTATGTCCAGAGGATAGACCTAGTCATTTAATGCGGTGCTAAAGACAAAATAAATTTTTGGTACAGTACCAAGTTTTTTATTCATGGAAACCGCCTTCTGGAATTCATATTTAAACTTGTTTACAAACCGGAATGTCCTGATAGAGGTTTCGTTGTAATGCGAAGCCATATCAACCGAGGAAAACCAACTTAATTAGTGATGAGCTAGACAAATCTGTCAAACGGAATGCAATATATAGAAAAATCATTTCGATATCTTTATTCGCAAATCCATAGTAGGATTTATATTTAATAAAAATTTTATAATTTAATTATTAATATCTAAAAATCTCGATGGTGACTTGTATCAGGCCTAGCGAATGTCTATGCGAATGCGCCGGCGGCGTTGTTTATGACCGAAGATTGTTGTATTTGAAATAGGCTCTCAGTGAATCCTTTAAAATTCGAGTTTGTTCTCTTTACGAAAACGTTGCAACTTGAACAAAAAGGCATCTCATTGCAGCTGTCATCTAAAGCCAACTATCTTGGAGTAATCCTGAGACGAAGACATCAAAGTTATTGGTCAGCTTTCTCCAATTTGGAAATCATGGATTTTTGCAAACAAAAAAGTCGCATGGATCTACATGGCAATGATTAGGCAAATATGCATGCGTCATTGCTAATTTCACTAAGCACCAAAGCAAGGTATGTTTAGGTTGCACTAGGGCCTTCCCCAAACACATCTGGCGCTGCTCTTAATGCTCCGATTGTCTTTGTGTCATGTGAATAACCCTGAAGGAAATTTCGCGTTTAAAGAGAATTGGTTTTTGATACAACTTGTACTGGAGTTTCGATGGAACTGCGCGAGAACCACCTTGCGAGCGAAAATGGAAATACCAACTGATGCAATGATACCGCAACTTTGGCTGCTTAAAAATGACAAAGTCGTTTCCAAAGTTCAATTATGGTTTCGGTGAGGACCAGGGAGGGATTTTATCGCATTTTTACGGATGCTTCCAAAACCTGTCAGGGTTCAGTTGCTGGTGCTTTCTTGTGACACGGTAGGGCGGAGATCTATGCTGCTTTAGGCTATGCATTAAAAAGGGCTTCGCTCGCGGAGCATTTCCTCTGTGAATGTCCTGCTTTAGCTTAAGCCAGGCTCTAGGCTTTATGTGGGTGTAAAAAGCTTCCAAAAAAATAAAAATAAATTTCGCCTACAAAATGCGTCTATTCACACCCCAAACGTAAACGTGTTAGTTTGTCGATAACATAATTTTCCATAAATTTAAAGCTACTTATAGGGAAGGAAAGTTTTAAACATACCCAGGCACAAAGTCAAAGCGATTACTCAATTTCACGCAATTTCCTTCTCAATGATGTTAATGTTTGTTTATAATTTATTCAAATATGTTGACGACAGCTTTAGTAACAATTACCTACAAGTACATCAAGTATGTATACTCGTACACAGCTATACTATAAAGGACACCCATAAGGGAATTGCTTGTCGCACTTAGTCGGGTGTTAACATTAATCAAATGTGCGAGTCGAGGAAGTTAGGTGTCGCATCTAATTTTCACGTTTGCGACATGCTAACGGATACATGTACGGATACATAAAAACATACATTACATATATAAACGTATATTATATTCACGACGAGTAATGTTTAAATTAGCGATGAGACTTGAATGAGCTCCTTAGTTAAATGGCTTGGGTGGCATTTAAAACGAATTATAAAATTCTATCGTTTTGGTTCGGTTTATTTGCATTCGATTGAAATTTGAATCTCATTTACGAAGAGTGCTGTCAGGGACTTCAATTTTGAGAGGCTCACTTTTCTTGTGGAGAGGGCTTCATTTATATCAATTTAGTCATTAAGTTATTAAGTCAAAAACCATATCAATTTTAGATAAATTTAATACTTTTATCGTCGTTGGAGTAACCGCAAACATGTTATTGGAGCACTGGTCCAGATATTAGCGTTACGTCTTGTTCTTGTGGCAGTGAATACGATGGCAAAGTTATCTTCATGATCATTGAGTACTGATTTGCCAGAAATCTTGACGAGACCAGCTAAATGACAGATTTGAGCGGCTATTGCGTTGTGGAGCACACCAGGGGCAGAAAAGATCAGAATTTTCTGACCACGAGCAATCGAGTTAATCACATCGGATAATTTCCTCGACGTAGGTGCGCGGCCAAGGATTAATAGTCTTCTTTAATCTTCTTGGTTTCTAGTCCTGAGAAAACTAGCAAGTTCGGTCGGAGATCAAATTTATTGTTAATGCAATACGACTCGGTAAGCAAACACAAGTCAGAGCTTTAGTCTTCCGACTGAATTCTTGAGCTGGAGCACTAACTTAGAAGTGGTTAAAAGTTTGAGCAAGGCCTTAAGTGCAACTCTGAAAGGTTTTAGAGTAGTTTGTGAGATGCGATTACACCTCTCTGCTATACCTGCTACCTGCTTTGATCCACAAACGAATCAGCAACACACGACCTCTGGATTCCTCCTCAACTGTTCTCGTCACGTCTGTCTAGGGCATCTCACTTTTCTACATACTTTGCCCCATAGGGTTTGTCTGATATTCTTCCACTTTCTCCAGCTCAATAAATACTGAGGCACTAATGCTACAGAAATACGAAGCCGCCTTTACTATCTGTCCGCCATTGTACGCAGGGCAGTCGTTTTGCCTGCCTTTATGTAAGGCCCCACTTTGTTTGCCTCAGCTTCTATTTTGTGAACCATCAGACGAAGGAACATTAGCCATGGTTAAAGTAGACAAATTTCTTCAGCGTAGTGAAGGCGTTTTATGTTAAGAATTCATGTTCAAACGAATTTCGTAGTTGCCTTCTGCTGCACAGAATTCATCAACGCTAACCATCAAAGAATAGTGGTGACATCTCACAGACCTGTTTTTTATACCCTATCCTAAGGGTATATTAATTTTGACACATAGTTTGTAACACCCCTTAATATTCGTCGTAGACCCATAAAAGTATATATATTTATGATCAGGACCAAATCCTAAGACTATTTAGCAATGTCCGTCCGTCCGTCCGTCCGTATCAACTTTTGAGGCCTTTAAAGTTATGCTAGGAAGCTGAAATTTGGAACATATACTCCCTAGGGTTCCGAAATGGTAAAGTGTTAAGATTTTCAAAATACGCCCCCTGCCACGCCCACAATTTAGAAAAAACCGTTTTAAGGCTTGAGTTAGAGAGATAAAGTTGTAAAACCTTCACAAGATATGTAGTTACTGCCTACCTTTATAAATTTGTCATATACAGTTTTTTGCCACGCCTACTTTTTGTGGGCGTTTTTCACTAAAATGCTGTTTTCTTTGAAAATTTTCATAGAAATCGAAAAAAAATGTTTAACAATATATTTAGCCAATATTTTTTCCAATATAACGCCCATACAAAGTTTTTGGCCACGCCCACTTTTTGGGGGCGTTTTTTGAAAAAAATATTTTTTTTTCTATAAAATTCATAGAATGAAATAAAATGCTATCTATCATCTTCCTTATGAATTTTTTCTTTGGGGTACATAGGGATAAGGATAGGGTATCATACTGTTCGCCCCAAGCGGACTGTAGCCTTTCCTTATGTTTTTAAGGGATTTTAATACCGCTGAGATTTAGATTTTGCTGTTGCGAATTTAGAAATTTCTTGCTTCGGCCTGCTTGTTTGTGCTCAAGATTAGTCCAAGCGGTTTAGAGCCATCGATAGCTAAGCTATCTTTCAGATAAAGAGTCATGTTCTTTGCTCGACAACGTGCTTTGAGAAAAAGAAATCCATTTACAGATGGCCTCTCAGACTCATACATTTTTCAATTAAGCTACTCAAACATCCTCATTTGCCCCTATTATTATCACTCATTCCTGCCGAATTGAAGCTGAATTGTCGAATGCCGAGGCCCTCGCGGACTGCCTTAATCTAACTGCCATGCACACCCGAAACACCACTCTGAAATCAATTATGGAAATAATCAACACACTCTTTCTAGAATTCCTAAATGATTGATGTGAGTTTTAGGTCTGCTTGCATTAAGCGTACAGCCCTTCACTTAGCGTTGTTTGGAGTCAAAAGACAATAGTTCGACTATTATTTCTCCTTTAAAGTTAATGGTGGGCTGAGTTTTTCTTCGCATGGTAGTGTGTTTGTAACTCTGAACCCTCATTACGATTTAACTCCCCTTGAACATTTAAAGGCTACACACAAACTCATTAGCTTGCAAAAAAATAAAAGAAAGTAATTGTACGCAGTTTACCCAGCTCACCTGCCACTCAAGTGCCAATCAAAATGCCTTTAACTTTATCAGGTTTCAAAATTTATTTAAACTTCTCCGAACAGCCGCCTTCCATGTCCAGGGAGAATTAGTTGCGAGTAAATGACAAATGACCACGATTTATATATGACCACTCAACGTGAACTGTAAACCCGTTTATTGACCGAACAAAGGAACCCAACAATAAAATGCTAACCTATGCCCAGTACTACTAGTATCTCCTCCATCAATGAACTAGTAGCTAGCTGCTATATGCAAAAGTCATACCTATATACGACAACGACGACGACAAACCAACAAAACTAAAGTAAAACTTAACTTTGTTGACATCGTAAACACGCCATTCGCCATTCAACTCAAAGTCCACTTCATAATAAAAATTCATAATTTTGCATGATCTTGTGGGAAATTCGCTCATATCCTTTACCGTCAACAGTGGCGCAGCAAGGACGAGGACGAGGACCGATGGAAAATATGCCAAAAAGAACTTAGTTAGCGGAGTGACAAACTGCTGAAACTGGCGTTATGCAGTCATAATTATGAGCTGACACGATACCGATGATGTTTTTGTTTTTTTTTTTGTTTTTTTTCTGTTCATTTCAAGGAGCTAAACATCCTTTGCAACCTACCTACCACCTACCTTCCGCATGGAAAACAAGTGGGCGAAGGGGGGTCGTGTGTCTTTCTCTGATAGGATTTTATTTTTCTTCTTTCGTTCTAGTTTGCGTGACCATATTCATAAACAAGTTTCTTTTTCGCAACAACGTTGTTCAACATGGTTTGTTCTCTAGGTCCTTGCCTTGTCACAATCACAACATGTGGCCCACTCTCTGGTGCGCTATTAAAAAGCGAAGAGTCCTCCTCGGTTAATGACACTTTTATTTTAAGAAACCATGCTGCCACTGTTATGTGTCTGGATCTAGATATATTTTATTTGCATAAGGATTGGTGAGTTATTAGTTCAGAAGGATCTGACACGTTCCTTGTTCGTCGTCGTCGTCATCGTCGTGAGTAAATTCTAAACCAATGTTACAAATATCACAACATTGAACTTGCCGACAACGATGACGGCACAGAAGCAAAGGATATAGATGGAACATGGAACGCTTTATGATGGTTTTGGTCATTAGGATGACCCAGAAATACAATATCTTTTTATATGTCCTTGGAGATGGAATAAACTAACTCGATAACACAACCAGAGGGATAATGATAAATTTAGACGGCCAGCTTTTGTTCGACCGAAGCCTTTATGTATGTAAAGAGTAAGTCTCTGAATGGCGAGTAAATATTTATATTAATAGTGTCTCTTAAATGGAACGAAGGACATTAACTGAGTGTCTACTTGAATGATGAATGAGCACGAATGGACGCATTTAAGAGGTTGGGCGTAGTTGTGCTGTACGAAGCATATGCGTGACAATGTGGAGTTATCACAGCCCAGATTGACGCATACATATATGTATATGAGTTTTAGGATAATACACTTTGTTTTTTTTTCTCTCTGCTTTCCTGAAAGGATATACCTACTAGTGAAATTTAGAACTGGTGTAATGAATAAATTACGCCAAATGAATGCGATTAGTTTATCAGAGAAAAGGCGTCGGAATAGAAGAATTGAAATAAATATATGTAGACAGAGGAAAGGTTGATTAGAAGCGATTTATCGGTGGAGAATAGTAATGGGGCGAAGGGACAATTGGGTACATATTGATGATCAGCCAATTTGTAGTGATTACCTGAGTACGTTTAAGTGCAATATAAGGTCATAAAGCAAATAAGGGCGGGAAAAATAAGAAGGTAGCTCCAATTAAGGTATTGTCTGTGACTTTTTTCGATCCGAGAAAAGTTTCTGCTGCGGCCCAATATCGATCCCATTTGCATGCTGTATGTCGTCTCAAACCTTGGGGTTGGGATTCAAAGATGGACTTGGCTGGACAGCTTTTATCGATGCGGCCGAGAATATGCAAGTCTACAAGTTTTTATTACATCCACAGCCAATAGAGTTAGAGATAACAACTTATCCATTTAAAATATATATTAAGTCTACGGAAATAAAGAACTTGATGGACATGTTAGGGGTGTCTATAATTAATATTGATATCAGCGAGCTAGTAGAGCATGCATGTCACGGTCACCATGAATCTTTATTTTGAAAAATTTTAATAAACACAAAATCCTTTCTTATAGATGTACAACTTTCTTTTTTTCCCGCCTTAAAGGGAGATCAAACAAGCAAAATAAATAGCAGAAGCATGTAGGAGTACCTAGTGACAGGTCTGAAACCTCTGATCACATAAAAGTGATTAGCATTTGATTGGCTTCAGTGATTTATTCAAAACTGGGAGGTCTGCCAAAACTTCTGCGGATTTTACAAGTGGACTAGACGTGGAACATTTATCATCATTCGCACTCATGTAGAGGTGTGCAGACATATTTTGTTAATAACTGTAACCCGCAATCGCAATCTTTGCAATTGGTAATTTTCGGGAGCTTTCTGGATCAAATTTAAAGGCCACTACAGTTGTGACGAAAGGGTTTCCTGCTGCCAAAGACCGTACCAATTGTAGCACCGCTTTATAGTTATTGGAACAGTCAACCTTTTCAAAGACCTAGAAAGGATTTGAAGTGCGGATTTCCGGTCTGGATTCCGATGATGAATAAAATATTTTCACTAACAAGTATAGCAAGAAAATTTGCTGAAAATAAAAAGAAACAATTATGTACTTGTTTTGTGAATTTTAAAGCAGCATTTGACAACCTGTTATCTTAAGGGCTGTCGGGAAATGTTCTACTGTTTTACTTTAACTTTCTTTCAACATTAAGTGCGATAGTTTGGGATGGGTTGGGGCTCTCAGATTGGTGTAAAACGATAGCAGGTGTACCGCAGGGGTGTATGCTCAGTCCAGTGCTTTTTGCCTTAGTCATCGATGAAATCTGTACCCAGTTACTTGAGTGGCGTATTTTTTGCAAACACTCAAATGAAAGTCCTCACCACCAAATTTTGCCATACTTGGGGACTTAACATTAACATCCAGAAAACTATAATATACATTTTTTGAAGGCCGAAAACGGAGACCTCAACCAGAGAAAAACTGGTCGCTTAAAATAGATCATATTGAAGTTGTACAGAAGGTTAAGTATTTGGACTGGTATTTGGTATTTAAGCTGATAAAAAAGATTTTAACGAGGTAAGCGGGAAAGCGCATTGTTAAAAGCTTGTGCAGCAGACCTTCGTGCCATACAGTGCCGAACGTGAAGATGAACTATTGCGGTGCTATTTTCTATTTCAAAATTGAATCTGATTTGTTTTGCTTTGCGATGGATTTAGTGCACTGTGGAATGATTCGTTAAGATGGGCTATGAGTTTAATTTTTATAATTTTTTCAAAGCACTTACTTTACGAGCTAAGCAAAGTTATAGGTCTGTAGCTACTAGGTAGGCAAGCTTCAAAATGGGAATAACCTTTGCCATTTTCAATTTATTAGGAAAGATCCCTGACTAAAGACAAAATTAAAGAACCGTTGCAAAAATTTCGTTCCGGTCGTTGGTAAATTTTGAATACATAAGTTTTTTATTCTATTTTAAAATTAAAAACTTAAAGTTAATAGAATCTCCTGAATATTGAACTCCATTCTTTTCAACTCTAATTATATTACTGCTTATCGAATGGTTTGCAAAGAAAACATTTGCTTTTTCGGCAAATGGATCTGGATCAACCCTTGTAGTTTTCTATTCCAGCATCTTTTTCTAAAATTTATTTTTTTTTAACAAAATCAAGCAACTTGAGTTTTTTTTTAAAGAATACATTTTGAAGGCAACCAAAACAAATACAACGACTCTATAGGCTCTGCAGGTGGCTGGAATGAAGATTATCGACTTTTTCCATAAAGTTTCCGATTCATAGAATCTGCGTTGTGCATTGTGTTGTTTTTTCTTTACTCACTGCAGGATAGCATGAACTTATAAAAGGTGACTCATTAAACTGTTGGTAGGTAAAAATGATCATCTTAATTCAATTGAAAAGATTCCGATTAAAAGTATGGAATAGCTAAACTCCTCATCCGAACTGGAAAGTAACTTACAATTAGACTAGGATGGCAATCGATTTTATGAAAGCTATAGTTAATAGACAGCAAATTATCCTTTACGATATCGAGAATGTTGCTTCATTCGTTCTATGTGAAAATTTTTCTTTAAAAATAAAGTTTATAAAGATTGGTAACGGTAACATTTGATGACATACCAAATTTATTTAAATCACATTTTATGTTTTGAAAAGACTGATTTTCTCAAAAAACCACACTCTTAACATAATTGTCCAAATTACAAAAGTAGATCTAAATCGTTGGTTCCATTTTTGAAAAAACGAATTTAATTGTTGAAGAAAATCGTTATAACTATGAAAAAAAATTAAAAAAAAATATCCATTTTTGAAAAAACGAATTTAATTGTAGAAGAAAATCGTTATAACTATGAAAAAAAATTAAAAAAAAAATATTATTTTAAGAACCGAAGTACGCAAATTTGTTCAATTTACAAAAAAAAATAGTAAAATTTTTTGGAATTATCGTAATCAGGTTTTGAGATATTGGCGTTTATTTGAATTTTTTTTAAAACTGAGTATGCTGTATTCTTTCAAGTATAAAATAAATAAATATTAGGCGTAAACAGGGCCTTAGCCTATTAAAGGCCTTGATTCTTCCAACCAATGTTAATGCCAAGATAATTTTTTTTGGATGGGATCTACAGTTTAATGTCGATTCCAAACGGCCATTTATTTTTGAGAAGAAGAACGTTTGTCGGTTGTTCGCAAGAGGTGGGGTAGCCAATAAAAATTTCTCAGGTTTGAACCGGGAACCCCTCGCTTAGTATTGCAACACTCTTAACCATTACACCAGTGCACCGATCCCAAGTATTCAAAGAAGAAGAACTAATTTTTAAAGCTTACTGTAAGTTAGTATATTGAAATAGATTAGAAAATTTAATAGCAAACCCATTATAATTTATTCCGATCTAAATTTAGCAGGCACACAAACCTTCTATTAATTATATTGAAAATAAAAGTTATTACTGGGACCAGGCAACATGCCACCTAGCTCACATAGTTTGAAACATTAATGTGTCTACAGTCATGTCAGTTGCTGTCAATTTGTATTGAATTTTGTTTAATTTCAAAACATTCTGAAATAAAATTCCAATTTTAACAAAACTATTGTGCGTATTCATAAAATTAATTATTGGACAATAACTAGCAAATACGTGAGTGCTTTTGACGAAAAGAAATTTATAATGAATCAGCCAGTACTTACTTACTTACTTAACGGGCCGTGAAGAGTCCCTGCCTGAGATACGGCTGCCTTCCACCCTCGGCGATCCCGAGCACGCTGCTTCCAGCTGTCCAGACTAAGCGCTCTGGCATCCGCTATAGCTTGGTCTTTAAAACCGAGGTTCGGTCTTCCTTGTCGTCTCGAACCTGGGGGCTGGGATTCGAAGATCCTCTTGGCTGGAGCGTTGTTGTCTATTCGCTCGATATGGCCGACCCAATGTAGTCGACGAGTTTTAGCTTTTCGGACTACATCCACATCTTGGTACAGCTCAGAGTTCGCGGTTGTATCTTCTCCTCCATTCGCCCTCCTCGCACACAGGACCAAATATCCGTCGAAGGATTTTTCTTTCAAAGGATCCTAGTATTAACTCTCCTTTCCTGCTTATCGTCCAGCACTCGGCGCCGTGTAGCAGAACTAGCAGGATAAGCGTTCTGTAGAGCATGCACTTTGTCCTTCGAGTCAGAAGTTTTGAACCTTTTTGTTTTGCAAACCGAAGTAGCAGCGGTTTCCAACGGTAATTCTTCGACGGATCTCCACTAAGATGTCATATGTCGAGTTGATGTTTACCCCGAGGTAGATGAACTCCTTAACTACCTCTAAGTTGCTGCTATCAACAGTAACATTTTGTCCTAGACGGTGGACAGATGATTGTTTGTTTGTTGATAGTATATATTTAGTCTTGTCCTCATTCACTTTAAGGCCAACTAGTTTCGCCTGTTCTTCAATAGCCGTGAAAGCCTCTATCACGCCACGCTTGGACCGACCGATGATATCTACATTGTCCGCATACCCCAGCAGTTGGACTGATCTGTTGAAGATAGTGCCTTCCGTGTTGACACCTGCCCTGCGCACTATCTGCTCAAGAACAAGATTGAAGAAATCACACGACAGCGCATCTCATTGCCGAAATCCGGTGCATGTTTGAAAGAGTTCAGATGAGCTGCTGCCAAACTACACATTGCATCGCGTGTTATCTAGTGTCATGCGACACATCTGGATCAGTTTTGACGGGATCCCGAATTCGGCCATCGCCACAAAAAGCTCCTGACGATGAATGCTATCATATGCGGCTTTAAAGTCGATGAAGAGATAGTGTGTCTCGACTTGAAACTCGTTGGTCTTTTCCAGGATTTGCCTTAGTGTGAAGATTTGGTAGATCTGCCGGGCTGGAAGCCACACTGGTACGTGCCGATTAGTGTGTTGCAGAAAGGTTTGAGACGTTCACACATTACGTTGGATAGGATCTTATATGCGACATTAAGCAGGGATATGCCTCGATAGTTCTTGCAAGACATAGGATCGCCTTTCTTGTAGATGGGACATATGGAGCTGATGGTCCAGTCATCGGGCATGCTTTCCTCCACCCAATCTTGGTTGATGATTTGGTGCATGCGCCCTACCATAACATCACCTCCGTATTTGAAAAGCTCTGCAAGTAGACCATCAGAGCCGGCGGCCTTGTTGTTCCTTAGCTTTTTTATAGCTAAGCCAACCTCTTCTATACTGGGCGGAGGGACTGGTTCTTTCTTGCCCCATAACTCTCTCCACATTTTGTCCATTTTGCAGCTGCTGAAATTGCTGCTTAAATACATCAACCATTCCCTGCGCATCGGTGACTAGGTTTCCATCGCTGTTACGAAGAGCCTGTGTTCCGGTCTTAAAGCCAGAATGAAATAACCGGAAGTAAAAGAAATGAATCAACCAGTACCGACTATAATTTGTTCAATTTCTAATATGTGAAAAAAATTATAGTCTAACATGTATCTGTTTATGTAAATAATTGCATTCCTTTATACATTTATATGTTTTTATAGTTGAGATATTAAAAGCGAAGATATTATATGGAGGAATTAAAGCAACATTTAAAGGAAAAACGCACGCATTACTGCGGCGTTCCTCAGTGCAATAACTATAGACATGGACAGACCTCGATTCATACGATTCCGAGTCATGTTCTATCGAACCATAGGGAACATCTAAAGTGGAAGGTAATTTTAAAAATAGGAAATGTGCTTACACTTCTCACCAAAGCCACCCTTACATGAGCACACAGATTTCCATTAGATTGGATTTAATGCCAGATGCTTTAGTTCAACTTCATGCGGTCTCTCATTCATTTTTGTCGTTTGGACAACGTAGCCAATAAATTTGCCTCTGTAGGAGACAAATAATTCGCCGTTCGGAATCGGCATTAAACTGTAGGTCCCTTCCATTCGTGCCAAAAAATATATCTTCGCACGCGCAGTGGTTGCAGAAGCTAGGCTTTGGGTTCTGTATGGGCCGTTTACGCCTAATATTTATTTATTTTTTTTTTAGTTTAAACTGAAATTTTCACTTCTTTCACTATTTTTATCCACTTACACATTTTCCAAAGACATTCCGCAAAAAAAATTGCCACGTTTCATTTAGAATTGTATTTAAAATTTTAATTTCTTTTACTTCCGGTTATTTATTTTCATATGCAAAATAAATTGGGCCAACCAGCTGTCAAAAGCATTTAGACACAATTTTTGTTCAAGAAATGACCAGCAGATGTAGCGCAAAGCAGTTAATCCGGACCCAATATTGAAAAAAATTGGAAAATAATATTCCGTATTGAGGTATCCATAAATACTCCAATAGGCTGTAAACTTAAAGTGCTTCCAAGTCACCTCCGCCTCGAAGCTAAGACAAAAAAATATATATTCCTGTGCCCTTTTAGGCCATGATTAACCAAATGATCAAATTTTACATTTACATTTTCCGAGTAATTTTGGGTTAGACAGAAACTCAACTCAGTGCTGGGGACAAAAACATGGCTTGACTATTTTTATATGGATGATGTTATTTCTCATATTAAATGGAGTAAAATGATTATGCTTAGCAAATAATTTTATATTAAACAGTATCAGGAAGTTGGTGGGAACTTGCATTACGGGACAAGCGAGAAAAGAGACAAAGGGAAGTGAGAAAAGAGAAAAGTGTTTCAGCAAGAGAGTTTTTCTGTTCAATTGCAATTTTTTTCTTTTTTTGTTATATTCGAATTAAATCGTTTAGCAAGCTGATGTAACTGGAAGAATATAAACGTATGATCATAATATACTTTAAGATATCTGTTGCTCTAATATTTACTTAATTTTATTGAAAACCGTCCCCGTTTGTGACCATTTTGAATATCAACTAAAGTCTTTGCACAAAACAACAACAACTATGAAATATTTATCAGATTCTACGCCTCTCTAGAAAAAAAAATATATGAACAAGAAAAACTACCAACAACTCTATTTGGACCAGACACGGAGAACATTTCCCTGGCTTGTCTGTCGAATTGACCTCATTCGCATGTTGTAGCTGGTGGTGTTGTTTTTTTTTTTGTTAATTCAGATTACAATGTCAACCATTCCTTCTAGGCCGCTGCACATGCAGCCCACATCGCTTTGCATCTATTTATTATTATACTGCTACTCATGTTCAGCCAACAAATGCATTATCATGCTTACAAATTATCCGCTTGGTTGCCTTCCACAAAGGTCATTCCGTTGAACTTCAAACCAAACTTACCACAAATCGTCGTCGTGCATTACATCAAATCAAATAGCTGAATGAATAGAATTTCCCCAACACGGTGTGAAGAAAGCTTTTCACCTCTGTTTACCAGCACCGGATTCCCCATAAAAGGACTCCGTTTTTATACATGCGCTCTCTCAGCTCCTAAAAATGGTATCACTGCCAAAGAAGTATTCACTTGTCGATGGGAAGAATTTTTGGCGGCAGTCTTCTCCGGCAGCTGATCGCCACTGAGATTTTCTCTGTACTCCTCGACTCCAGGGCCAAATGCTTGGAAGTACTATACTGTGCGGCGCTGATACCACCGCAAGAACACTAAGTGCAAAGTCCAGCAGATAGTGGGGTGTTGTTCAGTTCAGCTCCAGTCGCGAAACTCTTTAGTCATAAGGTTCAAAGTGAAGAAATTCTTCTCGTTCTAACTGTGTGGTAGGAGCAAGAAACGGATTTGTTGGTGGTTTCTTATCTGTTCTGTTTTTTTTCTTGTTGTTGTTGTTGTTTTTTAAATACACTTTTTAATTTTGCTATGAAAAAGTTTAAAGAAGAATAAATTCGTCGTGAATTTTTTTTTTTCTAATTAAAAAGTGTGCTTTCTATAATTCAAGAATCTGTTTTCAAATTCTGAATGTTGACTACTCATGTAGTCATTTTGATATCCCCCCACACATAACGGTTAACAGGATATTGTTCCACCGTGCACTTGCATACCCATAAATTATACACAAATTTATTAACAGTGTCAGTGGCAGTGGCAGTGCGTGAGCGTGTGTGAAAGCAAGGAGTGGTGGTGGGAGTAAATTGCTAGTGTCCTTCGTGGTCGTCCTCCACCCTTTTTCAGTAACACTTGTACCCTTCGTGAAATTTATCACAAGAATACTGGTTTCAGGCAGGCGAAGACCAAAAAGTGAATTACAAATGTGTCGTTATAGCGCGGTTGCAAATTGGAAATAATGTCCTTACATCCGTCATACCAACCTAACCTAAGCACATATTTCCATGTGATCATTTTTCAGTGTTAATCCAAGAGTAGATTCGGTGAAATGTTTATTTCCAACTCTCATCTTTGTCTTCCAAAAAAAAATATACCTACATTGCGTGTTTAGTGCATTTGGATAGGCGAAGCTTTAAAAATTTAGACAAAAACTCAAACACATTCATCCATTCGAAGGAGGCTACATTCAGTCTGTGACGGTGAACATCCTTGAACTTGGAATTTTGGCAAATTTTTGGCACCAACTAACGTGAGTCTGATATATATATATATTTTTTTTTAATCGAAATATGATTTAGATGTTAAGTTTTGTGTGTAGCAAAACTTTTGCACAATTGCTCGAGGAAGAAGTTTTAGTTCACATTCAAATTCGTAGTTTTATCATTTGAGGAAGGATGTGGCGGTATTTTTTTATTTTTCTCTATTTTACTCAAGCAAAACACTGGCAGCGGAGAGAATAAATTGCTTGCTTCATTTTATGATATCATCACATTTCCCTTTTACGATGTTGATTCGGCGCGCGGTCGCGGCTTGGGGGTTTGTAATAAATTCTTTAAGGATGCGTGGGTAGGTTTGTTTCTTTTCTTTTCCTTTCCTTTCCTTTTTTTTGGTTGTTTGTTTTATTTCTTAAGAAAAACGTTGATGCTTCAAAGGCAATTTGATTTACAGATTAAAGCGATTTCGACAGCGAAATTTTGTGGTGCTGTATTTTTTATGTGACAAGATTATGAGACTGTTTGGTTGGTTTTCCAAAGAAGTCCTTATTTGATGGGAGTTTTCTTTATGTTTTTTTATGGAGGTGACCAGTAATTTATTTATGTTCAATTATGTGGAGTTGTGAAGAATGCTGGGGTATCCATATTTTTCAAGTTCAAAGAATCTTTTGATCGTAAATTCGTGGTAGGTACTGAATGTTTTATTGTTTGAACATGAAATTTGAAAGCTATTCGAGCTAAATTTGATGTCGTTTTCATTGTAGTTGAAAGGCAGGGACATAATACTGATCGGTTTTGGCATGAAAGTTGATTAGAAATGTTATTAGATTAGGCGAAGAAATTGGATTTGTGCGAGAAACAAACACTGGAGTCTGAAAGTTTACAAACGCCTTTCATTTAATTTGAGGGCTGTTTTGTAAATTAATCATTTACGACAATGTTTAAATGAAGGAAGAACTGTTAAACTTTGGTAAGGTCCGAAGGTCCGAATGGCTAGAGTCTTTTCACTTTATTGAAGTTTTTAAAAAGTATTATAAATGCTTCCGCTTATACACCCCTTGAAGAATGCTTTAACTTTGCCTCTTTAAGGCAAGCGATAGATGCTTTATACTTTAGCAAGTTCAGCCCCTATGGAATCTATTCTGAACAAGGTTGTAGAGTAAACGCCCTTGCTTCCGGTAGTTCATCATCATCTGCTTTTCTCGATTCATCTACAGCAAAAAAAAAAAATATTTTCGGATTTTTTGAATCATCAAAACATAAGACAGATATTATGCAAGCCAAAATTATGTCTTTCATAAAGCTTCAGTAATTGAATTGGAAGTGTCATCGAATATCGGAAGTGTTAACGAAGTAATATTGAAACCTTTCCTTCGATAGCAACACCTAAGGAAGCTGTAAATTGTATTAAGTCAAATATTCTCCTCATGAGGGCGGTCTCCAATGTCATATTGGACCAGACCACCGGATCCAACAGACCTAAAAACATGAATACTTTTGTTAATATCCTACAGTCCTATTTAATTTATTGTTAACGAAGAAAGAGGAGTCTACGGTTAAAGCCAATATTGTTTGCTTTAGATGTCTTACTTACTAAACAAGTAAAGTTGTTAAATTCGACAACTTGCCGACAACTACTTGCGGAACAAGAGGACGTGAAACATCTTGATGATTTTTTTCACGCGATTCCGAGTTGAGGTGCAAACTTAAAGCGTAATCTTTTCGCACCTCGGTAAATGCATGACTAGAACAAATTTTCATACTCCTTTTTGATAGGCTTAAATGAAGTTGTAAGGCAAAGCAAGGCTTTGGAATAAAATGTGCTCCTGTTTAAACCTTCGTGGAAGCTGTAAGGCTTGGTAGGTTTAAACCTAAATTAGGTAAGAGCCAGACACAATTTTTTCTCAAGCAGTTATAGCTCCACAATTTGAGTTGCAATTAAAAAGCAACCTTTTGTTAACAATTTAATTGTTAGAGAAGGTCATTTAAAATAAGCAGAACCATTTCGCAGTAAATGTGTTTAGTCTCAGACAGTTCAGGCTTCAATAAAGTTACAACAACAATGCTAAGAGTTTAAAGATATAAGGCCTTAGTTTTAGCTATTATTGAAATATATAATTGAAAATTTTGTTTTCCGATTTTAAGACGTCTAAGCGAACAATATTGGCTTTAGGCGGTATCAAAATAAAGGTAATCACTTCAACTACTCAACTATTTTTATTATATCAATGATTGAAATCTATTTCAATGAACAGCTATAGAACTAAAGAACTTGATGATTTCTTTTTTTTTGAAAAAAAAAAATTTGATTCAGAATGGGAAGAGATCGATATATGTAAACGGTTAGTTGAATGTTACAACTTGAGCCTTTAAGTTTTAAAACTGTTTATTATTCAGTACTTGGTGCGATGGACTACCGATCGTGTGTTGTCAGGTTAGAATTCCAACACTGGCGAAAGTCAATTTAAAAGTTTTGATAGCTCACCTAATTTATACCTGACAACTATAAAGCAAACTTTTCACTTTTCATTATTCTAAAATAAATATAGTTTTCAAGCTGGAATACCATACTATATCATTGACGTACTCGAATCGATTAGAAGCCATAGAAACCTTCAACACCCAGACAATATTTGCGTTTAAGTAAACGGAATGAGTTGTTATTACTGGGTTACTTGTCTTCTTCCAATTGATTCAAATTATAAACGTTATTAGAAAACCCTAGGTTTTGCTTAATATTTTATTTGAAATGAGCCATTTGAGTTAATAAAAATGCGGGACAAATGCGGGACATTGCTTCTGGCGGGACTGGTTCAGTAACATTGTTTTAGACTTTAGCAAAAGTTAGAACAGAGGAATGATTTTTAATTGCTAGATCATTCTGAGTTTTTCGAAGGGTGTTTTTTGACGTATTGCAACTTGTGAAACACGGATAATTTGACATCTAGCTATATAAGGAGGCTTAAAATTTCAATGGAGTTTTGAAAAAAATGTTGTAAAATGGTTTTTACACTTGCTTTATCTATTTGACTCATTATTAAAATGAGGATTCCAGATAATATCGCAGTACTCAAGAGATGAGCGTATCAAAGAGATTTACAAAGACATTAATGAAAAATTCTTCATACTTGTCTTGAAAGAAATAAGCCTTTTTTACACAGTAGACTTTTCGATTATTGAAGTTAAGTGACACATTTTAGACTAGTATTGGTTATTTTGTGATTGTAACGAAACGGGGATGACTGATAGAAACATTTTATAGAGTTACATTTACTGTCATTTAAATTTAAAGCATTTTCGTAAGACCATAATAAAAGATTTTCTAGATCAGATTGAAGTAACAAGCAATCATCTAGGCAGCTTATTCAAGAAAAAACGTTAAGTCGTCAGCATACATCAAACAAAGCCGAGTTACATTATAAACAGAAAGGATAAATAACAGTGGTCCTAAGTGACTGTCCTGTGGTACACCAGAACTACATACAAATGGCTCGGATATTGCATTATTCAGCCTTACGACTTGAACTCTGATTACCAAAAGTGAATGTTGCTACGCTTGAAGACCAGAGTGCAAACCGAAATACAACCTACCTAACAAAACAGCCTAAGAGCCTTACTAAAATCGGTTAAATTATCGGACTAACATATGATGTTTTTCATTAGTCTTCTGTAACTTATTCTTAACGATTCTTAAAAGTTTTAGGAATTGCAGAAAGCTTGCAAATACCTCTATTATTTTCAACTATATTTCTCAGCCCAAAAATTTAAACCAAGTAAGACGACTAAGGAGCTAATAATTAAAGATAATCCATATCGGATATGCCATGTTATTAACGCATTCCCGTAAAAAGATGGACAAGATTGGTACAAGATTTTAATGCTTGCATACTATCAACTATATCAATGGACAATGCATCAATATCTACATTGGAGTGTACGTACGCACCTCAGTCGTGCTTCTTTTAGATTTTATGTATGATGAATGCGCTTTACTGTTAGTCTTTATCTTCTAAAATGAAATTTACTGTGCGAAGTTTTTTCCGATGGAAATAAAATCTTTGATGATCTTGTGTATTTTTAGTCAACCCACTCTTTTTAACGGTTTTATTTTTTTGCATTTGCATTTTAATTTCAATAGCTGTTTTTTATACCATGAAGGCTTTGACCAAGATCACTTTATAGACTTAGACACATATAAGTTTAAACCGATTAAAAATAATATCTGTAAAACTGTACTGCCCAGTCCAAAGAGGGGAAATATGAGTTAAAACTGGTGGGATCAGACTTTAACAAAATTGTAGTTTACAATCGAAAACATTGTTGTATTGTATTACAACTTAAGTGGTACAAAATTTGGGTCAAGTAATCTATTTAAAGAATTAAAAACATATTTTATCTGCGATAAATGCAACAAAGTCTAAGCTACATAATTCACATTCAGAAATATTGTATAATATAAATAAAGTGTAATATGCAATGCAAGAAAGATCTTTGCCAAACTCTTTAGTAGTGTTACCACTTGCAATTTAAAAAAAGTGGTAGGATGTTGTTTTTGGAAGAGGTTGGTAGATTTGAAAAAGATCTGGTGCTCTAGTTTTGTCCATAATAAAACCATATTCATTTCTATGAGCTACGTACCTTATACTTATGTGCTCCTTAAATAAGGTCTTAAAAATTTAAAAACTTAATTAAAATGTATTCCATTCTGAAACTTTCTTATGAGCAGATGCTCATAAATTCAGTATTATCCGAAACTGTATGCTCAAGGCCATTGGCACGATATCTACTTCTTCCAGTAGCTCAATTTGTTGTTCTAATTTTACAATGGCTGGGCGAGAAGGATAACTCTTTATATCTACCCATATAAGATGTATAGATAGAAGGTAAAACACTACTCTAAAGAGTGAAATGAAGTTAAAAATTGTATTGCATTGGGCACTATTTCGTAGTTATTTGTGTATTTTATTTATACACCTTTACGTAGGTACTCCCCCCTCTTGGGTATGATTTTATTATCAGACAACAATGAAAACATCACAACACCCGCACCACAGACACAACGGAACTCCTGGCACCGTACAGTCTGTCTGTGATGTTATTGGTTAGTTCGTGGATACCCTCATTGATTGCGCATTAAAAATAATGTTTACCATATATGGCTAAAGTTCATGGTTAGTAAAATGTTTTTATTAAAGTTTACATTCAGAGCTTTAAAAGAATTGCGTCAAAATAGGAAAAAATGGAAAGATAATAATGCAAAACAAAACAAATCGATTGATTTTTATTTTTCAACTTTCTCGTAGTAGTAAGGGATACAACTTTAAAATCAAATAAAAAACATAAAAATAATTTTAATGGCACTGGTATTGGCTTTATTCGAAACATAATTTGCTGCTATAAGTGTTTGAACATGATTTCGGGAAATGGGGCGCCACGGGTGGCTCGAATCCAAGTCCAAGTCCAACTTTCGACCAATTTATGTGATATAAATTTCGACTTATATCTTATCAGTAATATTATTTCATCAGACAGCCCCTTGTGAAAAACTACCCTGAAAGAAGTAATGTACAGCTTGGTCAAGTTGATTAATTTTATGAGATATCGTTCTTCTCTTCAGCACCGACAGCTCAAGGGGTTTGATTTTGATTCTGAATGTGATTTGGCTTATTCTGACTTATTGCATCACAACAGTCTAAGGGTTGTGGTAGTTAAGTAAAGGACAAGTTATGGTATGTTTCAGGCTAATAAAGAAACAAGTAATCGTCTCCTTTCAAAACGTGGATACGCAGGAAACAAGGAATCACTTCGTACTGAAATATTTATCTGCGCTCAACACTGAGTCACAAGGAAATGGGTAATTAATATGTGATTTGATATAAAGCCTCGCTGATTATCGTCGCAAGCTGAAATTTTTTTTAAAAAAATATTGGAAGACAAGATTTTATATATTTTGCGAAAATTCATGAATATAAAAAAAAAGAACTCTGAAACTGAAGTATTTTAAAGATTTCTACCCGATCTTAGAAACCAATTTCCGGCACTATTCCAAGTCTTTGCAAAAATGGGGAAGCGATAGAATGGACTGGCCTGGCTGCAAAGTTTTTCAGTCTTTCAAATATGTACTTATTTCCCTGCAAATGTTTAAAGCTACATTCACTAATAAATTTTGGGGTAATTATAAATATAAAAATTGAAAAAAAAGCTATCAACATGGTTACTATGATTGTATGTCGATACAATATATATGTGAAATATCTCCCTCAAAATTTAATTTTTTTAAGAACAAATATTGTTCGATATTGCTCACCTTGAAGAGACTCTTCGCATTTGCTTTGCATTTGCTCCGCATGAAACAAACTAACTGCGTCGTACATTTTCTACGTAATTGTTTAAAATACAAAACTTGATTAACATTTTTAGGGCCGTTTTTGAGAAAACGACTTTAATTTAAATTTAAGAAAATTGCTATACCTATGCAAACAAAAAAAAAATATTTCAAAAATCGAAGTACGCATGTTATGTTCAACTTAACATAAAGAAGGTTTCGGAATTCCCTTTATTAGTGTATGAGATATTTGCAGTTTTATAAATTACAACTATTTGAAACTGAGTATGCAGTAATTTTAGCCCCATTCCAAGTACCCTTAGTACAAAAAAGACCAAAATCCTTGGGACAATTTTCTAGAAAAATAATGATAAGTGATTTTCACCAAACAAAATTATATTGAACGGTGCCCTGACATACAGACAGACAATGCATTGGACCACTAATCGAGAGCTCACTGATTCAAATCCCGATCTATTGACCTGCAAGTTTTTATTCGCGGCCCAACCTATTGCGAACGTCTGACAAACATTCAAGAGTAAAGGTGCGATCAGACGGTCATTCGGCAACGTCATAGTGATATCCTGACGTCACTATGACGGGGAATTTGTACAATTTTAGTTGTTGAACGTCAAATTTTGGATTACCGTCTGATCGCACCTTAAGAAATGTCATGAGAATCTTCTCAAATAACAAATTGCCCTTCGGAATCGACATTAAACTGTAGGTCCCTTCCGTTCGTGTCAAAAAAATATAACTTCGCATACACAGTTGTTGGAAAAGCTAGGCTTTGGGTCCTTTATGGGCCGTTTGCGCCTAATATTTATAATTTTTTTATACTCTTTTTGTTTTTAACTGCTTTCAAACCAAAAATTTTAAAGAAATGTTGATTCCTGCTAAAAACGGTGTAGTGCCAAAGTTGCTAGAGAACTTGAGGGTTGACAGAGAAATTGTTAGAATAACATATATTGGAATCTAAAATTGCAAGGAGAATTGGTGTTGAATGTTCCCCACATGTACCTACACAATGGTGTCATCTTCCATGGGTGTGACACTCTACTCCAATAAGTATTTCTTGTGGACATATTATAATAAAAAAAGGGTTAGAGTAGGGTTTATCTCTAATGTTTACCCCAGTTACTGGGTATTTAAGAAAAGCCCCTGTTTTGCTGTTCCCTGTTCCACAATTATGAAAATAACTCTCTTAATAACTAGTTGCACCAGAAACTTTATGTAGGGCTTTACTTGGAGAAAAATAATGTTCTTTGTAACTCTGTGTTCAAAATATGTCAATATCTTATTTAAGTTTAGAGATGTTTGCATAAGTTGCTGGGAATTGTGCTTTCTGATCCTAGTATTGTACACTTCTTTGAATCCTATGTTCTCCCGGAAAGTTTGGAATTTTCAAGCTCGATAACTATTTTCTTTAAAATATTTCAGGCGACCATAGTGTAGTCAAATGTAGCAAAGGGAGTGCACATATTGGTTTGATGTATTTTAAGTTCGCCGTCATTGTCAAGGTAAATTAATCGTCCCTCCTCATTTTCCACAAAAAAAAAACTAGTTATACCCCTTCAACAAAAAGTAATGCGGTAGATTTAGAATTTATCGCGACATATGGAATAGGTCTTCTTAAAACTTAATACAAAAAATATCTTTCAATAAATCCAAACATTGAAAAATTCTCAAGAATTTCCACCATTTTACTCAAAAAGTAAATTGCTCGATTGCCCAATCGCCACTTAAAGACCTATCAGGTGAGCTAATCAGCTAATCACAGTTGGTAAAGAAAGTTCAAAAGTTCAGCCAAAGGATCCATCTCTTCAAAATAGAATACAAAGAAGCTCTAAGTGCTTCCCAACACAGCTATTGAAATAGGGCTTCATTTAACCTCAACTTTGTGACATATAATCTATACTTCGGAAGGAGCTTGCCTGTGACCTTCTATTTTGTTTTATTTCGTCGCACATTTTGAACAAGTTGTCTCTCGCAAACAAATATATTATGATTGATCCTTATCGAAAGTTCACTTAATGCAAATATGGCAGGGACGATATATTAAAGGACAATCTGTTACAAAACGAAAAATATTTTTTGACAAGTCAGGATGACCAATAACAGATGCGAAGCATCCATCCATTTGACTATTTGAGTCTTTTAAATTGTATTTTCTAGCGTATCTCTCCGAAGCTAATACATCAAAGGAAATTAGTGAAATATCAAATTGGAAACATTTGATAGACATTGTTAGCAATTTATTCAATATTAGTTTTTTTCTATCTATTTCTTTTTTGTTATTTTTATTAGAAAAGCAATAGGCAGGTCTTGGAATCGGACTCAAACAATCAATCACGGACATGTCAGTTTTACATCGTCGTACTTTATCTATAGAATGAAACCTTATGAAAACATAAATCTTTTTCCACTTATCAAGGATTCATGAGAATTTCTCGACGAAATAATTATGTCCGTCTCCAAATTGGACGATGATAACAGGAATGGTGCTTGAGTTTTATTATGCAAATTCAAAATAAATTCGTGCGGGGTTTAGGTGGGCAAACAATTATTTTTTAATTTCAAATCCGAAAATCTTACGTGGGTGGTGATGAGGTTTTATATGTATGTCGGCGAACATGATAATTTGTTAATGCGAGAATTTTATATTTAGCTGCGAAATCATACAGAGACGGAAAGAGAAGATCATAGTCTAATCGACAAAGGAAAAATAAAATCCTATAAAATATCCCCGATGTTTTGATTGCATTAAATGTCACTTGTTTTGAGCCGACACGTGTGAGATTTTCATTCATTCATACTGGCGATAGCTTTTTCTGTGGGAACTTTTGGGAAATAAATGGTGATGTATTACTCCGAATTGATTGTTTGTGGCCCGGATTTTCCCACAAAAGCACTTATATCAAAGTGATCCACGTGCCAACAACTATATTTTGAATTTGGTCTTCTGATAAGTTCTAAGTAAATTGAAAACAAATATCGCACTCGCACGTAGTTCGGATGAACATTTAATCAATTTTCAAACAATTTTTTTGTATTTCATAACTTCAAGTTAAGACAGCTATTTCAATGCAACGTAAAGTGCATATCTGCGTCATATAAATCTTTTTTTTTACATAATATACTATTTCTGTCAGAGCTGAGATGAATAGAACATATTTAATAAAATAATAATTTCGTTATTTCCCAATTATAGTTAAAATTGCGTTTGCCACGTTAAATCAATCTGTTGAATCTCTGTTTTCATACACTTGCTGGAGGAATGCTAAACTATATAAATAAAATTATTAAAAATTAATAAAAAGAAAACTGCAATTGTTTAAAGTAAAAAACCTCATACATCGCAAAAAGAGTAAACCGTGAATATAAAAAATAGGAACGCATCAAAACGCTACCAAATCTTTGAAAAATATAACTTACTTACTTAACTGGCTCCCGACCTGTGAAGGGTCTCAGACTTAGACAGGCTAAGAGCTCTGGCAACCGGGATGGCTTGGTATTTGAAACGGTGGTTTAGTGGTTCTTCTCGTCTCGTACAAGGGGGCAGAGATTCGACGGTCCTCTGAAACCAATGTAGTCGACATGCTTCGGGTTTGTTGACTGCATACACATCTTTGTAGAGATAGAGTTCGCAGTTGTATCTTCTATTTCATTCGCCCTGCTCGCAGACAGAACCAAATATCCGTCGAAGAAATTTTCATTCAAAAGATCCCAGTATTAACTCCCTTTTCCTTAAACTGGCAGGATAAGGATTTCGTAGACCATGCCAGTATTGTTATTGCTGTTATTCTGGCGATTTCTTTTTGTTAGTGCTTTATTGTAGCTTGACCATGATAAAGTTTATCAGCCTTCTCTATTTGAGGTTGGGTTCTATTAGGAATCGTCTGCGCAAGCAGAATGTGCACTGGTTCCGCAAGTATTACTGTACCTGCTCATCAGCAGGTTCGTTTCCATAATTGTTAATGTACTCTGTCGTGAACCAAATCAATGTAACCTTGAACCGTTGGAACAGATATTAACCGAAGCAGTAGCCTTAATGGCAGCCTAGCTCTCAGTGAGCAGGGCTATCTTTGCTACGGGTCTATATTTAAGTGTAGTTGAATGTGCAGGTAGTTCCTTCTTAACATTATCCGGTAGTATATGGGGTTTTGTTAAGAGACGCAGCACCTACTCCACAGTCCATTCTCGAACTGTCTCTGTTAAATCCCAGTTGCCAATCTAATCTTAAGTATTCCTTTGGGGGTTATATATCCCGTTGAAGGTGTTATAGCAACATTCTGACCAGCAACCAAAATCGCTGAGTTACGCTTATTGTTTTTATGCAGAACTTGTGGCTAAAGACGGAGAAAAACTTTAAGTGCATCTGATTGTTTTGAGGAAATAATTTTCATTTGTTTTGACAGAAAGTTTTTCGACGTCTTGTTGCTTCCGTACGCACTTAGTTCTCTACAGATAGCTAAGTTAGTGGCCAATCCACAGAATTTACTTTATGAGGAGAAAACCTTAATTTGTGTAGCATTTTTTTGTATTAGTTACACACACATAAAAAAAAAATTAAAGAGATTCGAATTAAATTACTCCTCTTGATGCTGTCATAAATTATATTTTCCGCTTATTCTTGGATGGTTTCGAGCAAAGGCCACGTAAAATGGTCTATATAGACGCGAACATAATCTTATCATTACTCTGGCCGTCGGCGTCTTTGTCGTCGTCATTCTAATCCCATCCGACAGTATTAATCATTTTCCATTTAAAATCCTTCTACTTTTACAAATCTGTCAAATTCGGGAATGACAGCTGAGAAATATGTCACGACTATTTGTAAATTAAAGGCAATTAGGCGAACAGAGTAGCATCTATAGCAATCGGTAGGACCTAGAAATTGGCTGCATTTGCTTTCGTTCTTAGCGTAAGATCTGCTACTTATGGCCTAATCGGATTTTTTTCAAAAGCAGCCTATTAGGCTATAAAACCAACCAAAGAGTCAACAGAAACCCATAAGTAGCGGTTTCAATAATTAAACACATTTATTTGTCGTAGTTAGGCGTCTAGAAGTACTTGAAGGAATAACTAATGACATCGAATCTGCTGTATCTATTCAAACTATCGACTAATGACAATACAATTACATGTCCCATACCTACGCCTCCACTTCCACTTAATACAATATTGCTAGCGGCTTTTCAAATACACTAAACAATAATACGCTTCGATGGAAAGGCTTTTGTTAGAACCGTAGCCGTCAGTTTCACTTTATCCCGTGCGACCGCTGATGTTTATCTTAAAAATGCTGCCCTAACGATCAATTTGCCTGTTTATATATATACAAAACAAAGTACTTACCCCCTTTTCCTCCTGCTGCAGCTCCACCTCCTTCTCCAGCTCCTGCATGGCCATGGGCAATGTTGTTCAAAATACTTTCTAATGATAAATGTCCTGTTGACCGTCCAGCCTCGCGCGCACACACACACGCCCACTAATATTCACACACTGCAATGTCCTATAGTCAGGATCCATACGCCGTGAATGGTGACATAAATATTTACTCCTCGTGAGTCGAATACGAATGGAATGGAAATTGTTGTGCTGGCGGCTATGGATGTGCTTGCTTGCCAACCACCATTCGCACCACGCACAGCACACACAGAGGACGGATGCAGGAGTGTATTTGATTTTGGGCTTATTGAAATGGAACACAAGCGCATTGTTGGCTTGCCATTGGCTAGTGTGTGCACAAATTGTATCTAGATATATTAACGTATTTTAGTCGTAACAACAGTGAAATGCTTTTAGCTGCATAATTTCCCAATAACTGGGCTCTTGCTATTAACCAAGTTGTGCAGCGAGTAACTGTGACTTAAATTTAATTGAGCGCGTCCGTTGATGTGAAATTTCGTTAGCTAGCTACCTACTTCCAAAGGTGACAGCGATAGCATGAGTTGACACTAAATCTGCATGTGATAGCCAGAAACTGATAGAAAAATTCGAATCCTATGTTTTAGACGTAGATAGATACTCCTACTGTAATTTAGATTTTATTTACTTTTAATTTGAATTCGCACGAAGGGGAACGAATTTGTATTTCTATTTAGTTGGATAATGCTTTCTAAATGGGTCTTTTACCACGACTACGTAGCCCTCTCTTCATAAACAGAGGCAGTAAGCTTAAAACTTGACGAATTTTTGCAAACGTCAATCCTGTGTTTGCTTTTGTAGATAGTTTTGATTGATATTTCAAGAACAGCGGGAGACCGCAGCTACAAGATTTAAGTATTTTAACTATGCCATAAAAGCCATACCATATTGAGCTTCTCGCATGACAATTCTTACTATGGATGTTTATGAGACTTTTAGGCGGTACTAAGTCGCTTAGTAGCCTAACGCGCTTAACCATTCAGCCAGTACTCCCACCGTCGGACCATACGGACACATATGGACAGCTGCCGGTTCACTTCCCAAGTTTGTGCAGCAAATATACACTCAAGTACGCTTTATTGCTAGTGGAGTAAATAATTTATCGGCTAGAATGTTCAGCCCTTATAAGGTTAAATCGACGTTATGCTCATTCAAAGTTGATTTCACTGTTTCCCGTTCGTAGGTATAAAGAAGATATTTGACCTCGTCCTACAAACAAACTCTCACTTTATTTGGCCTATGGGCCTATTGAAATACGTAGATCTTATGGTCCTATCATTCCACCTTTCTGGACTATAGTTGGTATCAATCCTTCTTAGGTGTAGAAGGTGCTTTCGATAATGGTAGTAAAATCTGCCCTCAAACAGAAATAATTTCATCTTTTATTAGAAGTAGTTAACACAGAATGAAGGATTTTACTTCAACCTTTGCAAAACTGCTGTAGTACGTTACACAAGGAAAAAAATTACTATAGTTCGGGAATATTGTTTGAGGTACCAAACCGGTGAATCTGATTTTAGAGCTGGCGTTTTCGTACAAATGAAAATTTGTTCTACAAGCGTC
Source organism: Ferdinandea cuprea (assembly GCA_963576555.1). Lineage (NCBI taxonomy): Eukaryota > Metazoa > Arthropoda > Insecta > Diptera > Syrphidae > Ferdinandea > Ferdinandea cuprea. The sequence continues at coordinate 20,196,868 of OY754959.1, forward strand.
GTTACAGACTGAAATCCATCTAATGAGGTCTGCGCTTGAAAATATTTGAAAAGGCAAAACATTCTTTGTATCTTTTCAGAGAGTCAAGCGGTTTCTTCGTTGTTTAAGACTATAAAAATGCTGCTACAATGCGCTGCAACCTCTGTACAGATACAACAGGTTTAAAATTTAACACCACAGCTGGTTACTTAGCTGGTTCAAATTCCGCGGATCAAAACCATATTCCAGTGCCAATTGGACTGCTTCGTTCGTTAATGCTGATTAACAATTGAGAATGAGAACTTCGTCTAGCACAGTGGATAAATTTTCCGGGGTTTAGACAACCCAAAATACTTTATTTTTAAGTATCACTCTCATGCGCCTAGGTGACTCGTTTTCTATCACAATTTCGAAGAGCATTGAAGCCAGCTGGAACATCCGGATATGGTCTCGACCGCGTGATTCTTCGTTCACGTTCACCTGTTTCAATATTCTTCTCACTGCTTTAGTTTTACGCTGTTACCATTTTCATCATCATACCATGGACTCTTTTTCTGGGTGGTTGTTAACCTACGGTAGACTCGGCTGGTAGTGGTTCCACGTGGAGTCCGCAGTCGTGGTTCGAGAGTTTGCCTCGGTTGGATGCGTATTTGGCACATGCTCGATTCGCTTTGCCATATTGCTTTGTCGATTCGAAATCTTGGGATACGTGCAAAGTCTTTTAGCCAAAAATCGATGTCTTTTATCATGTCATGGAGGATATTTTTACTAACTTATCCGCCAGAGATGTTTTACGACTTTTACACAATAAAATTCCTCCTTGAGGAATTGCGTATGCACATATTGAGCCTATGCTGTAAAAACTGCCTTGGATTCGAAATATAGCCAGCGCATCGGTTTTAAATTTCAAGCCTCCTACGACGAATTCGCATCCTAATATGTGCGCCTATGTTTTGAGATGATAAATATCATCCTTTCTGTCTGAACCCATCCAAAGTATTTTCTCGAAATAAGAATTTCCGGGAAAAATGCACTGCTAGTTAGAGCAACTTTTTGTCCGGTGGAATCATTAGCGTGTGTACGTACGAATAGTATTCAGAACGTCAATATAGAATCCGTTTATCCTCCAAACGATATTGGACGTAGATACTCTGATTGAAACGTTAGACCGAATAGGGCTAGCGACTTGGACTTGCAGTTCAGTTGGTGGTGAAGAAATTTAAGAATAATCACACCAAAAACATAAATGTTAAAGATTAGCCAAGTTCTCTTATACAAAAAATGCCTTTGCTTTACAATTTAACCATAAAAAGTACTGAGATCTAAAAATGGCCTGAGTTGGTTCGTGTTAATAAGGGTATAGTGCCATTGTTTCTAAAGAACTTGGCTGGGCACTACCGTGTCCCTTAATAAGTGAATAGGGTAGTGGCACCTATTCCCGAACTTCCTCAGTTTTCGAACACTTTTTGGAAAAATCGTTATAACTTCGATGTTTCTTCAATGTTCTCCTTCAAATCAACACAAATATTTGGCGGAACATTCCATCGGATAGAAAAATGCTGCATGTTCTAAAATATGATGAGTTCACAGGACCATTTGTTAAATTAAAAAAAAAAAAAGTGCACGACGGCGGTATACGAAACTTTCTCGACACATGAGATACGTTTTTCAATCGCAAAATAATTTCATAAAAAAAGATTTCAAAAATGAAAGTATTCAAATTTGTTCGACTTTATAGTATAAAAAATTCAGTAAAATTTTTTGAAATTCCCTTTGTTAGTTTTTGAGATATTGCCAGTTTTAAAAGTACCCTTCATCAATTCTTATTTTCCCAAAACTAATGATACAGAATTTTTCACCCCATCCCAAATATCTTTAGTACAGAAGCTGACGGAAATCCTCGAGAAAAGTAGTGATAAGTGATTTTCACCAAAAAAATTGTATGGCAGGTACCTTTATTTCAAAAGATAAAGCAAAAACTAAAAAGATGCCCCGAGATGTAACCCCAAGGACCTTATATACGAACTATGAAGCAAATTCGTTGTACCGTTTCGTTATACGTTGTCCGGACAGATAGACAGACAGACAGAACGACAGACGGCATTCAGCGGACCCACTTTTTTGGTCTTCTCTAAAGTCGTAATATCATCCCTCATACTCAGTTTGAGTTCGAAATTTCCGCACGATCGCAATAACTTTCTCCTTAGTATACTAATGTATACGAGAAAGTTAAAAATTGTACGGTAGTTCGGGAAACGAGAAATTTTTTAAAGAAATTGTTGACGTAAGTAGATGTAAGTATTTTATTTTTCACAAAGATATTTTCAAAATATCAAAAAAACATAAGGAAAGGCTACAGTCCGCTTGAGGCGAACAGTATGATACCCTATCCATATCTCTGTATGCCCCAAAGAAAAAAGCATTAAGAAGATGATGGATAGTATTTTATTTCATTCAATTAAATTTACAAAAAAACATAAGGAAAGGCTACAGTCCGCTTGGAGCGAACAGTATGATACCCTATCCCTATCCCTTTATGCCCCAAAAAAACCTTAAGAAGATGATGGATAGCATTTTATTTCATTCTATAAAATTTAGAAAAAAAAAAAACATTTTTTGAAAAAACGCCCCCAAAAAGTGGGCGTGGCCAAAAACTTTGTATGGGCGATATATTGGAAAAAATATTGGCTAAATATCTTGTTAAACACTTTTTTTCGGTTTCTATAAAAATTATAGAAGAAAACAGCATTTTAGTGAAAAACGCCCACAAAAAGTAGGTGTGGCAAAAAACTTTATATGACAAACTTATAAAGAAGGGCAGTGCCTACATATCTTGTGAAGGTTATAACCCTCTATCTGTCCATTTGTAGCTTTAAATTGGTTTTTTCTAAATTGTGGGCGTGGCAGTGGGCGTATTCCAAAAAATTTTACACTTAACCATTTCGGAGCCCTAGGGAGTATGTGGTCCAAATTTCAGCTTTCTAGCTTGAATTTAAAGCCCTAAAAATTGCGTACGGACGGACGGACGGACGGACATTGCTAAATAGTCTTAGGATTTGGTCCTGATCATAAATATATATACTTTTATGGGTCTACGACGAATATTAAGGGGTGTTACAAACTATGTGTCAAAATTAATATACCCTTAGGATAGGGTATAAAAAAGTTTTTTTGAAAAAACGCCCCCAAAAAGTGGGCGTGGCCAAAAACTTTGTATGGGCGATATGTTGGAAAAAATATTGGCTAAATATTTTGTTAAACATTTTTTTTCGCTTTCTCTGAAAATGTTCGAAGAAAACAGCATTTTAGTAAAAAACGCCCACAAAAAGTAGGCGTGCAAAAAACTTTATATGACAAACTTATAAAGGAGGGCAGTGCCTACATATCTTGTGAAGGTTGTAACACTCTATCTCTCTAACCTTAGCTTTAAAACGGTTTTTTCTAAATTGTGGGCGTGGCAGTGGGCGTATTAAAAAAATTTTTACACTTAACCATTTCGGAGTCCTAGAGAATATGTGGTCCAAATTTCAGCTTCCTAGCTTAATTTTAAAGGCCTAAAAATTGCGTACGGACGAACGGACGGACGGACGGACATTGCTAGATAGTCTTAGGATTTGGTCCTGATCATAAATATATATACTTTTATGGGTCTACGGCGAATATTAAGGGGTGTTAAAAACTATGTGTCAAAATTAATATACCCTTAGGATAGGGTATAAAAAGTGTTCGAGAATAGGAAATACAATTTTCTCGAGTTTCCTTGTACCGAATATATGTTCGGGAATAGGCAACTGCTTAATTTTTATACCCTATCCTAAGGGTATATTAATTTTGACACATAGTTTGTAACACCCCTTAATATTCGCCGTAGACCCATAAAAGTATATATATTTATGATCAGGACCAAATCCTAAGACTATCTAGCAATGTCCGTCCGTCCGTCCGTCCGTACGCAATTTTTAGGCCTTTAAAATTAAGCTAGGAAGCTGATATTTGGACCACATATTCCCTAGGGCTCCGAAATGGTTAAGTGTAAAATTTTTTTGAATACGCCCACTGCCACGCCCACAATTTAGAAAAAACCGTTTTAAAGCTAAAGTTAGAGAGATAGAGTGTTACAACCTTTACAAGATATGTAGGCAATGCCCTCCTTTATAAGTTTGTCATATAAAGTTTTTTGCCACGCCTACTTTTTGTGGGCGTTTTTGACTAAAATGCTGTTTTCTTCGAAAATTTTCACAGAAAGCGAAAAAAACTGTATAACAAAATATTTACCCAATATTTTTTCCAATATATCGCCCATACAAAGTTTTTGGCCACACCCACTTTTTGGGGGCGTTTTTTCAAAAAAACTTTTTTTTTTTTTAATTAATCGAACTAAATAACATAAGGAAAGGCTACAGTCCGCTTGGAGCGAACAGTATGATACCCTATCCCTATCCCTATATGCCCCAAAAAAAACCTTAAGAAGATGATGGACAGCATTTTATTTCATTCTATAAAATTTAGAAAAAAAAAAAACATTTTTTGAAAAAACGCCCCCAAAAAGTGGGCGTGGCCAAAAACTTTGTATGGGCGATATATTGGAAAAAATATTGGCTAAATATCTTGTTAAACACTTTTTTTCGGTTTCTATGAAAATTATCGAAGAAAACAGCATTTTAGTGAAAAACGCCCACAAAAAGTAGGCGTGGCAAAAAACTTTATATGACAAACTTATAAAGGAGGGCAGTGCCTACATATCTTGTGAAGGTTATAACCCTCTATCTGTCCATCTGTAGCTTTAAATCGGTTTTTTCTAAATTGTGGGCGTGGCAGTGGGCGTATTCCAAAAAATTTTACACTTAACCATTTCGGAGCCCTAGGGAGTATGTGGTCCAAATTTCAGCTTTCTAGCTTGAATTTAAAGGCCTAAAAATTGCGTACGGACGGACGGACGGACGGACGGACGGACGGACGGACATTGCTAGATAGTCTTAGGATTTGGTCCTGATCATAAATATATATACTTTTATGGGTCTACGACGAATATTAAGGGGTGTTACAAACTATGTGTCAAAATTAATATACCCTTAGGATAGGGTATAAAAATGCTATGCTTCATCTTCTTAATGGTTTTTTCTTTGGGGCATATTGGGATATGGATAGGGTATCATACTGTTCGCCTCAAGCGGACTGTAGCCTTTCCTTATGTTTTTTGTACCCTATCCTAAGGGTATATTAATTTTGACACATAGTTTGTAACACCCCTTAATATTCGTCGTAGACCCATAGAAGTATATATATTTATGATCAGGACCAAATCCTAAGACTATTTAGCAATGTCCGTCTCCGTCCGTCCGTACGCAATTTTTAGGCCTTTAAATTCAAGCTAGAAAGCTGAAATTTGGACCACATACTCCCTAGGGCTCCGAAATGGTTAAGTGTAAAATTTTTTTGAATACGCCCACTGCCACGCCCACAATTTAGAAAAAACCGATTTAAAGCTACAGATGGACAGATAGAGGGTTATAACCTTCACAAGATATATAGGCACTGCCCTCCTTTATAAGTTTGTCATATAAAGTTTTTTGCCACGCCTACTTTTTGTTGGCGTTTTTCACTAAAATGCTGTTTTCTTCGATAATTTTCATAGAAACCGAAAAAAAATGTTTAACAAGATATTTAGCCAATATTTTATCCAATATATCGGCTATACAAAGTTTTTGGCCACGCCCACTTTTTGGGGGGCGTTTTTTTAAAACAGGTTTTTTTTTTCTAAATTTTATAGAATGAAATAAAATGTTATCCATCATCTTCTTACGGTTTTTTTGGGGCATATAGGGATAGGGATAGGGTATCATACTGTTCGCTCCAAGCGGACTGTAGCCTTTCCTTATGTTTTTTTAAATTTTCTATAGGAATTTAAGGAAGAGTATACTGTCTTGCATTTTATATAACCAAAACTGTGAACAAAATTTGTATTCCTATTTTCGAACACATTCGACCTATAAACGAATGTGTGTTCGAAAATGGAAAACAGGGTAGTTTTGTGGTTTCCTATATTCGAACAGATTAATATCATCTAGTTTTCATCTCTTAGGTCAGTTAAATAAATGGGAATAATATTACGACGAGTCTTTAATAGAACCGAATCGGTGAATATTCGAGATGCGAGTATCACAACTCTCCATGATAGGGTTAACGGTAGAGCTCCAAAGACCTAGACTTAAAATCTTCTAAATCTTCATTTTATTTTCAATACAATGCCGGCAGATTGGGTTGTGGCTGGTTCGTGAAAGAGAACCGAAACATTTTATTAGTATTTATATTGCTAAAGATATTTCCAATTGGCTCGATTAACCATCCATTGCGCGTGCAGTGGCTCAGTGGTTGAATGCGTTGGAGAAGGCTTTAGGTCCTATATGGACCGTTTATGTTCAAAATATTGAAACTCTGTGTTCAGGTTTGGTTGCAATAACTGGTATGAGGCTTAACGTTTTTGAGTTACTTTATCAGAATTAATTTATAATATATTTCTACCTCAATGCAGGTATTTTTTACAGCTTATTCAATTTCAATACTGTTCCAACTGTTCGAGAACTTGTGCCACTACCCTACAACCTCAGCATCAGAGCGAAGCGTGTCAGTTTGTGAATAAATAAGTATAAGTGAAATGTGAAATTAATCCAGTGTCCATGAGTGCGGACAATTTTTTTTATCAAACAATACTTTTATTCCATTCTTGAAATAATATTCGTGTGCTCCAAGAAAGAGAAGATAATTTTCCAATGAATTGCTTCATCTGCACGACAAAGTTAATCGAGCAATATGACCTCATAATTGAATTATAGAAGTGTTGTCGATACGAAGCGGAGCTGAGGTGGGACTACGAGAAGGACTACGAACGAGTTTCTCAAGATTTTAATTGAGTTATTCAAGGATCCATAATGAGCAATTAAAGTCCCGCTAGCATTTTCGTTAATAAAGCAAACTCATCAAGAAGTTTAGATTACGTGTAGTTGATACATCTATCTAGACTTTTGAAAAAGCGTGTGTCATGCATCCACCTACATAGGTACACCCATCTAGGTACACATAGACTGTACTGAAAATTTTTAGGTGATAAAGTGATATCCATCCTTAACTTTTCTGTACGAAAATCTTTGTGAAAACGAGTACTTTCGCTGAAGATGGAAATGGCACATAGGTATGCGAATTTTTTATTTAAAAAAAGAAACGGGGGAAAAAAAACTCCATCATGTATATTTAATTTGGGAACCCTCGGTTGGCGCGCATAGACACTCACTCAATATTCAACTCCCGCTGCCAGAGGAAGATACTTCCGGCGGCAATGATAAAGTAACTTCAATTAAAATCACATTATTTGGTGTCGGGTGGCGGAGTGGAACGAGGGATAACGTGTATCAAATCTTCGAAATCATCTGAAATAACAATTTTCACAGATGTTACAACATCATACAACATCAGAGTATATTTGACTTGGTTTGCTTTATTGCCATCGGGTGCTTTATGGCACCGCTATTAATCGGAAGGTACCTACCTACATATTTTGCCTTTACCTTTCTCTCTGGTCTGGTTGGAAGCGTGCTCTGTCTTTGGTAGGGACATTTTGTTTCCCGCCCCAAAGGACATGTAATGGTTGAATTATTGCTGCGTAATGCGAGAGCAGATAAGGACGAAATTATAGCATTCAATTATGCGGAGAAATACCCTCGCTATGTCGTATGTGGTGCATGTGCTGTTTTATTCGATTTGTTTCAATGTTTAAATAGTCCATCCGAGACAGCTTAAATCGAATTGTAAACTCTGACAAAATATAGCTCGCGTGTGTGTGTGTTTGTAATTTTATCTGGCAATTTTCATCTCCCAGAAATTGGTATATAGCTAGAGCAACACAAGAGGACGGAGAAGAAAATTCGTTTTGACATTATTTTTACCATCATAGTGTTGGGGGGATTAAATGAGATTAAATACAGAAAAATTGAGGACATGTCAGAGTTAACGATGGATGTAACCCCTCATTGAGTGGGGTGTAATTTGTTTTTTTTTTTTATATTATTTTCGTGATGAAGGATTTTCTAACTTTTTCGGATTGTATTAGCGTGTTGTTGGGAATGGTTTGAAAAAAAATCATTTAATTAAATTTAGGTAATGACAAAATATTGGTAAACTTTAAGGGAAAGTTTTGACATTTTACAAATTAGACGAATTGAATTGTTGGCTTCGGTGCGGTCAAAGGTTTTTTATATCATTTTTTCTTTGACGAGGGTTATATTGGATTTAGACAAAATTTTTAACAAAATCTCAGACGGATTCAAAAGAGTCTGGAAGTTGATAAACTTTGAATGGATCACAATCAAACACTTAGAGCATTGTGTGAAGATACTTATAGCATTGCGCACAGACATTGCTGGAGAATCTACAGCTATGTCTTGGGTGGGCTTAAGAAGTGCAATTTGATGTAATTTGATGCAATTTGATGTTTATCTTCAGGCGGGCAAATCTGAAGTTACAGTGGTGGTAAATACGAAGCTACAAAATATAATTTTGTTTTAAATATTATTTTGGAGCCATTTTTGGGTGAATAAAATTACCGCGAAGTATTATTATTTTCTGCGCAAATAAATTCGGTCTACAAAATGTTTTAAGAGGTTTTGTTGCTACTTTTAGTAGTTCTGAAGTTATGCCTCAAAATTTGGAAATTTTGCACTTTAACTTAATATAACTGCAGTTAAGGTTAAGGTATGACTTATTTCTCTTACCTATCTTAACATAGCCAACGTAATTAGAAGCTAGGTTTTGGGTCCTCTATGGCCTGTTTGCGACTAATATTTATTTATTTATTTTACATAACACTTTTTCACCAAACAAAGGGACTGGGATGAAAGGCAACTTGCATAAAGTTTCATATGTTGCACGTACGTATTGAAGAGTATCCTACGTGTGAACTAACTATTAAATGTATCGCTGATAATCTTACCAACTTTGTTAGAATAGCAGGAGTTCTTATACCTGAACCGAAGCTTGGATGGGACATCTAAACCATGAATCGCTTGACATCCACAGGATATACAGTCACAAGATATTTAAAAATAAATAAACACGAAGTCCGATTCGATCTGCTGAGTTTTATTAGTCATATTTTTCTATTGGCAAAAGTTCAGAGCTATGTTCATTAGCTCCCACTCTCATGGAACTTTTGAGAAGTCAGGTAACTGCTGATAGCTGCAATTCATCCTGGCAAGGTAGACGAGCTTCTTACTTAATTGTCTAATGCGAAATATAAAAAGTTGTGTGTGAATGAAACAATATGCAGATCTCATCCTTGTTCTCACCGATGGGACAGCGATTAGCCAGAGGTGGACCTGGAGCATAACCGATAAGCATATCTAAATAGCGCGGTCTTTGCATAGCTGCCTCCTTTTGCGAATTTCAAATACAGTTGCTGTCGATTCTTCCGTTTCGCATGTTCCCGTTATCTCAATCACCCGGTTTTCAATCCTTACTACATAGTTTCTTTTTCAGCCCAAAGAAACAGATTCTTCGTTTGATATCTGAAAAGAGATAGCATGCAGATATGATAACAGAAGTAGGCAAAGTTATTTACTACCTTGAAGTTAAAGCTGTCGATTCGATTGTGAGATTCTGTCTTATTCATTGATGATGGCTGTCTCTTCTTGTTGATAGCTTATACTTTGTAATGCCCTCGTATACCGCATTTTTGGGGATTTTTTGGAAGATCGCACCTCTTTAAACCAGCGCAGTGCTCTATGTTCCTAAATCGACCGATACATCCGTGGCGCAATTGACCTTAAGAATTAGCACGTTTGTTTTGTCGCTGGTTCAAATTATTTTGTGCGGAAGCTTTAACTGAGCTAGTCGAACTCAACTACATACGTCGGCCCGGAACGAAAGGGATCGTTCTTGAGAAATTCTTATTCGATTTGCCTCCAGATGGTGTCTAAGCTCTTCGTCAGTCTTATTGAACTTCGACGAATCATCAACCGAAAGGTTGTACTTCTTGCTTGTTACTTGTCCTCTGAATTAATAATGAAATTTTATTAGGTATCGAATTGGATATCTATTAACAACATTGCGACGTACCGTATCGGTTATTGATCAAAAAATAATATCCATCCTCTCCTAGGAAAAATATCAACGTGTATTGAACCTTGGGTTTCGCAGTTTCGATGAAGGTTATCACCTCCATGCTGTCTAACGCCAAATAACTTTTTTTTTTGAAACAGGGCGCAAAACATCGAGTGTAGCTAAGGCTGTGTGGCACGTAGCGCCGTCCTGTTGAAACCAAATGTTACCAATATCCTCCTCTTCAATTTTTGTGAACAAAAATTAGTTCAACATGGCCCGATAACGTTCGCCATTAACGGCAACTCCTTGCTAATTTAAAAAAAAAATTAAAAATGGCCCAATTATGCCGCAATATTTCCCAGCGTTGTTCAAGCGTATACACAACCATATTCGTTCAGCGGAAGGATAAAACTAATTATCTGAGAAATCAGACATGAGCTATGTGTCACCATTCGCGAAATAAGCACTAGTTGAAAAAAAAACGTTAGATAGATACCCCTAATATTTCCTTGCTTAAATTCCTCTCCTAATTCCTAATCCATGAATACGTGTGAAACATAACTACTTTTGTTGTTAAGTTAGGTGCAGTTTGTCGAACCACTTTCATGGTTGGTCGCCGTTTTCGTGTTCAGTTTAATTTGAATTTTAGTCTATAAAAAGAATCATGAAATACGAAACTTTCTCGCTACGTGATGTGCATTTTTAAATCGCCTCAAAATTTTGCTTATTGGACCACTTTATACATAACTGCTCATAATACAAAAATTGGTCAAAATCGTTTGAGCCGCTTTTGAGAAAACGCATTTTTTTTGGATTTTCATCTATTAGTTTTCGAGATATTGGCGGTTTGAAAAACTAACGTTAATCTTTTTTTTTCTAAAACCAGAGTATGCAGTATTCTTGGCCCCATCCCGAGTATTCCTAGCACAAAAAACGACAAAAATCCTAGGAACCATTTTCTAGAGAAATAGTGATAAGTTATTTTCACCAAAAAAATTGTATGGCGGATACCGTTATTAAAAACGAAAATTCAAAAAAAAAAACGGACCACGAGATGTAACCCTTTATATACGAACTGTAAAGCAAAAACATCGAACAATTTGGCGATATGGCGACCGGACAGACAGACAGACCTATGGATGGCGTTGGCGGACCCACTTTTTTGGACTTCTCTATGGTCGTAATATCATCCCTCATACTCAGTTTGAGTTTGAAAATCCCTCACGATCGCAATATATTTCTCTTAAGTTTCTCTTTGCGGGGCTTTCACCACCACCAAAATTAAATTAAATTAAATTACTAATGTATACGATAAAGTTTAGAAAACGTACAATTTCCGCATATATCCAAAAAAAAGAAACTAATAATGCTTCAAGTGTCTCCTACTCAACTCTCGCAATAAATGTCCATTAAGCCAAACTTCAGCATATTACGAACATTAAATTCTCCTTTAAAGAATTTCCAAATAAAAAGAAAAATTAATAGACGCCGCTTAATACAGACACAACAAATCAACACATCTCCCTCAGGCGCTATTTACCTCAAAATCAAGATTGCTTTCCATTTCCATTCGAAAAAGTCCAATGTATCCAGCCAACTTTGATGGGCAAAACCTAGACCAACCCATCCCCAAAGCCATGATAAAATAGAAATGAAATAAATTGAATTATGCAAATGTGACATGTACCTGAAAAATAAGTGCTTATATAGACAGACACCAAGAGTCCTGCATCAATATTCAACAAACTCAAACTACCTCAAAGCCAACCAAGCCCCGTGTACCCCCATCTCAAGGGACCACCTGATTTAATAGGAATATCCCCATAGCGAGAACGTAATACAGAATTTATAATTTTGCTCTGAGGGAAATGTTGGCACGCTTCCGCGCTCGCTGCTCCTAGTGAAAGTACATTTTCACTGTAATTGATTTATAAAGAAATTACTTTGGTCCTAATAAATTGTTGCTCATGAAAACTCAGATTATAATCTCTCACCGCAGGACTACTCTCCCTTGAGAATTATTATTAATTCTGTCATCCGTCAGAATGACAGTTTTTCTGCGTCAAAATTTATCCGCAAGTGATAATGATTGCGGCGAAGTGATTTAATTTGCTTCTTCTCGGCCGCCTCGTTTACACGTTCCTGCCATAATCATAACCAGTGAGGAATTCCATTTCGGTTTCGCTTCCTTTTATGGACATTTAGTTTTTATTATGAAATTCAGGATAATTGCCTGAGGTGGGACGTAGAATATTAACGTATGCAATGCATGCCATGGTGGGATTCTTTTTCATTTTGACAATGAGTGGGCACAATGCCAACAATGTTTTGCTTAAATTGAATTCAAATAGTAAAAGGTCATGTAAGGACTAGGACTGGGACTGAGGATAGCATTTAAAGCCGAGTTATTGTATGCAGTTCTTAGTATTTGGCTTGCCAAATATTTTAAAGGATATCGATCGGCTATGCACTGTGCAAGGGAGGGGTGACGAATCACGTAGGTGAGGTTTTGCAATTGTACGTGCAAAGTCAATGAAGCCAGAAATACAAATTCGATTACTTTATTGTTGGAATTGTATTTTGTCGCATAATAGCATTGGCGACATGCTTTTAGTTTCATAAATGCTGTTAAAATAATTGAAGGTCATACGGATTGCAGAGGATACGATTGCACGATGGATGATATGTTGGCAATGGTTTTATGTGGCCTTTACCATTTCGAAGGGTAAAGATAAAATCAATCCTTTTCAAAAAGGAATCTAATCTCGGAACTCGGTGATGAAATCGGAAAAAATGTTCAGGTTTGATGCGAGAGCAATATTCGTAAAAATGGTCCATTATTTCGTATTTAAAATATAAAGCGCAAACGACACGAAGGGACCTACTTTTGCAAGAGGCGGAGCAGCGAATGAAAACTTTTTATGAGGTTTGGGTCGTATTTGAAAGGCGGGACCTCTCTTGCATGATTAAAGGAGCCCACAGACACTACTCTTGTGTGCGCAAGGTGTCATGCCACCTGTGTGGGATTTCACCATACTATACACATTACACCGATCGAGATACCGACACCAAAAATAAAAAACTTTTGATTATACTCGCTCGGTGTCTAACACCGACAATCAGTACCGCGCACCAGCCCACGCACAGCACACATTTACGAACACCGACACCGGTACACATAAAAAGGTAGTGTCGGCAAACTTGGCGTCCATCAAAAGATGAATACGTCATACTACTTGCTGAGGATAGAAAACTAGAAAACTACTTCACCAGCAGAAAATTGAGGTATGAAACAGATGAAGAGTTGAAATACTACAGCCTTTCAGCTAGAGTTCCACAATGATCAGTACTCGGTCCACTTCTATGGAACATTATATATGACTAAGGCTTATCCTGTCACGAGGACTTCAAGTAATCGGATTTGCAAACGAGTGGCAAGAGAAATAAAGGAGTCAGCTACAAATGAAGCAATTATTCGCATCAAAGACTGGTTAGTATCCACCTAGAGTAGAATAAGCGGACTACAAAACGGTAGCCGTCTTAATTTTCAGTCGAAAAATTGTGGAATATACCAAAAACGTTCTCGAATACTACCAAACATTGGTGGACCGGGATATCCTAGGAGGATTCTCCTATTAGCTCAGTCCTCTTATACGCTTCTCCGGTTTCGGCAGTGGCACTCGCCACAAAAAAAATAAAGAGAAAAATCTCGTCCGCATACAGACTCAGTGCATTCAGAGCGATTTGTGTATTTCGAACAATCTCGGACGAAGCAGCCTTGGTGATAGCAGGAATAATTCCGGTCGGCATTCTCGCACACGAGATTATAATAGAAGAACCACAGGGCGACAAGATGCATGCGAAATTGAAAGAATAAAAGAGCGAGCGGCTTCATCAGCCCTCTGGCAAGCCAGGTGGGATAACAGTGCAAAAGGCAGATGGACCTACAATTTGATCCCGATCATCGAGATCTGGACAAAACGAGTACATGGGAATAACAACTACCACCTAACGCAATTTCTGTCTGGTCACGGCCGCTATAGCAAATACTATCACCGATTCGGATGCGATAGCTCCCCTTTGTGCCCAGAATGCTTAAACGAGGAGGAAGATACGGAGCACGCCATAATTTATTGCCGGCGTTTTTCGCAGTGGATAATTAATTTGCCAGAGCCAACATTACTCACTGACCGATTGTTGCAGTCGGAGGAATATTGGATGGAAATCGGCACACTTGTAATAATTGTGCAAAATAAGTTAAAAAGAATTCAAAAAATTAGACAAGCTGAAGAAGCATAGCATAAATTGCTAACAAGCCACCCGAAGTAATACCTAACGGCATTGAAGGACATCGTGGTTTGGATTAGAATGTAGGCGCACTGCCGGCATCGAATATTCGGGTGTTGTGAATCGTTCATATTGGTGGCACGGGATACCGCATCTTTAGAAGCATACCACTTCTATTGCCGCAACCAAAAAAAAAAATAAAGTGCACGACTGCGTCATACGAACCTTTCTCGGTGCATGAGATGCGCTTTTGAATCGAAAATGAATGGGGACAAATTTATTTAAATCACTTTTTAGGTTTTGAAAAATTATATTTTCTCAAAAACGGCTCATACAATTTTGATGTTATTTCGCACATTGGACACTTTTAACATTATTGTTCAAAATACAAAAATTATCAAAATCGTTAAAGCCGTTTTTTGTCTGTCTGTCTGCCCTGCTTCAAAGTTCGTATATAAGTTTTTTGGGGTTTCATCATTTATTTTTAGTTATTGCATTTAAAATAGTGGTACCTGCCATACAATTTTTTTGTGAAAACTACTATTTTTCTAGAAAATGGTTTCAAGGATTTTAGTCTTTTTTGTACTAAGGATACCTGGGATGGGGCCAAAAGTACTGCATACTCAGTTTATGGCAAAAAGTTCCAATAACGGTAATTCGTAAAATCGTCAATATCTCAAAAACTAATACAGGAAATTCCGAAAAATTTTATAATTTTTTGTATGATGCTACCTTAACGGGCTCTTGACCCGTGAATAGTCCCTGTCTGAGACACGGCAGCCTTCCATTCTCTGCGATTTCGGGCACGCTGCTTCCAATCTGGCAGCCCAAGTGCTCTGGCACCCGCTATGGCTTGGTCTTTGAAACGGAGGTTCGGTCTTCTTTGTCGTCTCGAACCTGGCGACAGGGATTCGAAAATCCTCTGAAACTGGAGTTTTTTTTGTCCATTCGCTCGATGTGGTCGAGCCAATGTAGTCGATGCTTCTTGGCTTTTTGCACTACGTCCACATCTGGTGCACCCCATAGAGTTCGAAGTTGTATCTTCTCTTACATTCGGCCCTCCTCGAACACAGGACCAAATATTAATCGAAGAATGTTCTTCCAAAGGATTGCAGTATTAACTCACCTTTCCTGCTTATCGTTCAGCACTCGGCACCGTAAAGCAGAACTGGCAGAACTGATGGACTCATCTGTGGAAGAGAGTGCCTTCCGTGTTGACACCTGCCCAAGATTTCGATTAATGAAATCACACAGCTTGTTTCCTAAGGTCACGCGACAAATCTGGATCAGTTGACGGGTGCACAGAACATAATAATAATAACAATAGTTCCATGTGATTTTATTTGCCCAACATAAATTTACATGGCTCTAAACTGATAAATGAGCGCACAAGGTACGATGATAGACAACTCTCCAAAAGCAGAGTTGTTTTCGAACCTTAAATAAAAGTAATCCTTCCCAAAAGAGACTAATTTTTAAATAACAAAAATATTGCCTCTGCCTTATCACAATCCAAACTTTTAAGCTTTCCCTGTTTTAACTTTGCCTTGGTACAAGACAAACAACTGTAAATAAGTCGAGGCAATGATAAATTATCCTCACCCATTTCAGCTCTTATGAAAGTAAACACATGTGAGAAACGAGCAGCTCAATGTGTCCTGCAGCAAACCAAAAAATAAAAAAAACAAAAATAAAGTAAAAACAAGGCATAAACTAAGAGCTTAACTCATGCTTAAGCAACTCGAAAACGACGAGAACAAAATAAGTATTTCGACTCCATTCAATGTACAATAAAACAGTTTCTATATTTCTTCATTTTATGTTCCACATAAAAGCTGTAAAACCCTTCCTACATTCCTACATCCACTCACACATATGGCTGGGTAATAAAAAACAGATGACTGATTCAATTGCACTCTCGTTACCCAGTACCAGCTCCAGCTTCACCTTTCTTCTCCCCCAAAGAAGCCATTTTCATATAGTTTATTCCCGGTAATATATCTCCGAGGCAACTGCAGTTCGAAAGCTTAAAAGGACTAACACGATGATAAATGCCAGTGCTGTGGTGTGCCCTTTACTGGTTGTTCACCTGCGGTACACATCTATCTATCAAAATTATTTTTCCAGTTGCCGCACCCCTAAAAGCGGAAAGGTACCACACTACATTTAGCCGTCATCCTAAATCCTTTGATTAATCCTTACGAATTGATTAACAGTGGAAGACTCTCAACTTTGTCGCCTGTGGTTAAATTTAACCTTTTCAAAGATTAAATTTGATATCTATGCACACAGAGCGAAGGATATTGGTTATATCAGGGGACATCCCGATGGTTGGTTGGAAGAAATGGTAGGGTGAACAATCTCAAGGACCTTAGACAATTACTGAGCCATTATTAATTGCCTTTCATGACTAGGAGAGGGCGGTGTTCATTACATCGGTTCTGGCATCCAACACTCGTTGAGCTCAAATGAACACATGACATTTTTGCTTCGAAGAGTGCTCCCACATAGTAAGGGCTGTAATGTGGTTATCCTCTATTGAAAATATACTCTAAATGGATGTCTCTTTCATGGAGCGTCTATTTTGTGTAAATAATTGTTGACAAAGCTGGCTTAGTTATAAAGAAAACCATGAAGGACGTTTCGGTAATGATAATGACTTTAGGATTATCAGTGTGAGTGGAGTGGGCTAATTCCTATGAATGAATATGGCCCGTAAGAGTGATATTTTTGGTTAAGAAAGAATTTACACACACATAGTCATCGCAACTACCAATTTCAAAAATTGAATATTTGGGTTAAAGTTAAATCAAAAAATTTACGGAAGGAATTCAACGTCGTTCATATACCTATCCGCCACGAGCAGGTTTTCGTTTTTTCGATCTAACACGTTCGTGGAATTGAGTTTTCAAAAAGTTGATTGTTACACCCATTGTGTGGCTTGTGGGCACCATCTTGTTGAAACCATACATATTACAACAAACTTCGATTACGTGGAATTGACCAAAGAAATAAACTTGTAACATGTCTCTGTAGCGATATCCATTGACTGTAACGTGACTGTCATTTTCATCAAAGAAATATAAAATGAAAACCCCAGTACACAGTTATATTTTGTGGATGAAGAAGGCTTTCACCTGACCAATAACGCAAAATATTTTGTTTTAAGACGAAGCCGTTTAGCCAAAAATGCGCTTTATCACTGAAGATGATTTAGCGATGATATTATACTTTTTCTTCCAACATTTCCAGAGTCTAATCCGAAAACGTCACTTTATCTGACCGAGTGGTTTCTTGAGTTCTTTTTATCTTCGATTTCGACGTGCAATCGACTGTTTTATTTAATTAGGGACTGACGCTTGAACGGCAGCAATATTCTCGGCACTTCGATCAACCAGTTGTCTCCTGCCACTGGAACCTATCGGCAGCGAAAATTTAGACTCGAATTTGTTCACACGCCTATTAATTTGCTTGTCTACTGGGATTATGACCAATAAATGTCGTTAACGTTCTTAACAGAGCGTTTCGTTTCCGACCCGGAATTTTTATAGGTAAACGTCCTTCATTCGTCAACTTCACCATAGTTTGGGCATTTCTTTAAGGGTCACAGTGAAGGTTCAGAGTTGTCAAGCCCCAATTGGAATTTGCCTTCTAATGTTTTTTCAATCAACTTCTTCCAGATTTGAACATTTACCTTTTTGACTTGGCCTTGATTCAGGGAATATTTGGAATGACTTAACAACTGTTTAACTTAATCGAACAGATACTTGTTTATACCTAAAAGTTATTTCCAAAATGCCACTAAATTCCAGGAATCTAAGAAAAACGTGGGAGACAAATTTATTAGTTCTTTCGAAAGAAGCCTTTTTCGCTGCATTACCATTATCACAGTCCATGTGAAGTTAATTCGTCTATTCTATTAGTGATGGAAAATATGTCCAGAATAAACTTGGATACGTTGTTTTACTTTTTACCAAGAATTAAGGAGACAAATTCAATGGTAAAAAAAGTCTGTCTGCACTGGTCTGTCTGCAATTGGTAAAGTGTTAAATTATTTAAATAAAGTTTAATATTTATAAGCGTTTTTTAACAAAATGTTGTTTTCTTTAAAAATTTGTGTTAGAAAACGAAAAAAAAGTAAAACAAAATATTTAGCCAATATTTTTTGTATATAGTAAATATATCACTAATACAAAGTTTTTGGCCATGCCCATTTTTTGGGGCGCTTTTTTTTTCAAAAAAAAAACTTTTTTTTTTTAAATTCCATGGAATGAAATAAAATGCTATCCACCATGTTAAAGCTGAATGTAGCCTTTCCATATGTTTCGTTTCGGTCGCGAATTTCGGATAAATAAAATATAAACAAATCCCAGTCATGTCTATTTCAATACTGAATTTCGAACTGATTTGAATTCGTCCGTTTGTGTATTGTGATATTCCTTGGTTAGGGAATCAAATATTACCATTCCTGATAGTTCACTGATGTGAATCAGTCAACATTGATTATGTAATTTAATACCATGCTTTATTCCTAAGGGTCGAACATGCTAAAATGCGGAGAAAAATTCCATCAAAAGGCCACGGTTTTTGAATATAGGTCCGCTCGGGTTCGCACTTGCGGAAGAAATAGGTATGTGAATTTTTCTTTGAGGCTGCTTCCCTGTTATTGTGGTGACATCTTTTCGCATCCTACAACTTGTCTACAACTTGTCTACAACTTTCTCCATATGAAGAAGTTTGCTTGGTTTCCTTCCTCCAAAAGATAGGTTTCATTAGGAGTTCTGAGAAGATTCTTATCTTAAAAGCCCTGAGCGAAGTGTTAACTTGTTACAAAAGTGAGACTTGGTGTGACATCTCATCGTCATGTTTATTTGCATAAATGTTTCTTTGTCCAAGAGCCCTAATCAGAATAACTTCTATTGTATTTCACGATCTCATCAAGTTAGCCAGGTCATTTTTCCATTTTGGAATTTTAAGGTTATATTAGCTGTAATTGAGAATAGTTATTTTTTGCGTCGCGGATCGAACGTAGTTTGACCTTGAACATATTTAGAGATGTGTAGAGTCTCAAAGAGAGAGATAACATGGAGCTTTTCCAAAGCCCATTTCGAAACCATGAAAAGTATTAAACCTAAGTGGAATTTGAGAAAATCAGTTTTAAACTGGTACGAATGCGTGTTGGAATGGTGCTAAGATTTTTTTTATGACTAAGCTACGACTATATCTAAGTTTGATCGCGCGTAATGTGTTTTTTTAAAGTGCATGAAGAGTGTAGTGTGGACCATAGAGCGCCTGCATGTTGAGTTTGTTATGTTGCTTTACTAAGAGTCGGCGAACATACTATTGACCAATAGTTAAGGATTAGTCATGCATCTTGCTGTATACACCCACAATTTTAAATTTTGGTTGCAGGCTTCAAATTTCCTAGTTTCATACTTACTATCTTTGAGCTTTAAATCTGGAATCACTGCCAGATATCTATCACTATTCCTCGACCACAAACAGTGCTCTAAAAAAGGGCATGCGCCGCAAATAGTCTGAAATATGAACGATGAAACATGTGCTGGAATCGGTAAAAAGGCAACAGAAACTCTGGTGAAACTAACTTACACTTGGCTACATCAATAAGAGATAGAAACTCTCACATGGTGGGTATAGTTGAGAGTAGATCTTATCAATCGGGAAAAACTATGGGAGGGAGACTTTGGCCATATTTCGATCTGAAATAATCTAATAAAACTCTAATGCTAAGCAGGCAGCGACTATATAGAACTATAATAGAACTCACATTGCCTTCTAAGAAGGCACGCCAAAAGACTCGCTTAGATAGACGCCGAATACCACTTAGCCTTTCCGCCTTACACAGCAAAGTGACTACAATCTTTACGGCGTCAACTCTCACGCGTGCATATTGAATGGCTGCCTTTAATCTGTTGTAAGTAAAGTGTTCTATTATTTCCCGAGCTGTATTCAAAATGCAAGGTGTGAGGTCTTCTTGGTGATTCTTTTTGTTTGCCTTGGGAAAAATGTGTTGTAAATGAGAACACCATTTAGCCCAGCAGCAGTTTTATCCACAAATTTGTTAAAAGCTTGCCTAACTGTTTCTATATTAACCAGATCAAGTATGTCCCTACCAACAATCCCTCGCTTTAGATAGTTTCTTGCATCGTTAAAAAAAATCCTTACTCCGAGTTAGAAAGTATTTCTAGAAACATGGGTCTGATGCTTGAAAGTCTCAGCATTTCCCTAGCCATCTGAAACGCAATTTTCTATGGATCTTAGGCGACTTTGCTGCACACTCCATCTTCATTTTCAGGTATTTTTACGCTTTTGCTTTGCCCTCTTCACCTTTTGTAGAACGTTAGTTCGAAGGCATTCAACTCATAGTGGTACAATTTCCCTGTTCCACTATATGACGGATGCTCGCGTTTGTGAATGACCATTTTTTTGCATGCCTTTACTATTTGCGTCTTGATTCCAATGGGCTTGTTTTTCTTTAAGCCTCTTGACTGACTTCCAGCCTTTGGGGATTAGATTAGATTAAATTGGAGGTAAGGACTTAGAACCCATATCACCGCGGCCGCATTGAGACTATTGCGATATCCTCGTTTATAATTCGCACATGATGCCGGATTTGTGAATAAATTCAGCTAAGTCCTTGGCCGAAGACGCAGTTATGCCAGTTACATCAAGGTAATGTATACCTAGAAACCTCAGACTTGTTTTTGCTAAGAAGTCACAGTGGCACAGTATGTGCTCTCCTGTTTCTTCGTCTTCGTGGAACATTCGACAAGTATTGTCCCATAGTCATGAGGTATCCTTTAGTTCTGCAGTGTAGCGTCAAGAATCTGGTAAAAGTGTATTGTAATTTCCGCTGGATAGTTTAAACTTTAAAACATTGCTAAGTCCTTTTTGAGGAAGGAGATGGTAGAAATTTTTGCACTTGTCTGTTATCTTCGGTATCCCTCCAGTAATGAAAAGATTTAGTTTTTGTGTGTCATTTAATCGAGCTAATGGGCACACCACAGAATGGTCTTTGCAAAATTAATGGAGCTGCAGATCCTTTACTCCCATCGAAATCACTGTGCCGTGGTACACAGATTAATTTCACTCTGTTGGTGCTGGCTAGTGTTGTGATAAGTTTGTGGCAGTCCCAAACTTACTTTGAATCTTGTACGCTTTGCTGTCAGATATATGAGTTTGTCAATAACGTGCCTGTTTAGATTCTCTCTGATACAGAGCTCTAATGCATATATTGCGGCTTAAAATATAAAGTTGCTCCTTGCAAGCATAGAAGGAAGATTGTGGTTTCTCTCCGTTAATTTCAGCTCAACTCCTTCATCTGTTTTGGATCAGTCCCCAGTTATGAGTTATTCTATTCCCAGTTCTATCGTTCTGTAAATGTACCATTGAAATTGTGGCTGAAGTTGTATTGATTTAGACATCTGTCTGTCAGTGTGATAACTAATAGATCACCTCTACTAAGGTGCTGTGAATTTCTTCCTTGCCCTCATCCGTAATACAGTATAATACCTGCTCATCCTGCTCAAACGGTACGTGTGGGGCGAATTAAATATGAGATCGATTATGGAATTTAAAGCTAAAAGGTTGTTCATTACCTTGCTTTAGTAACACTTTATCTAAATATGCAAACCCATCTAACAGGCTGCTTTCCTGTCTCCTTGTACTTGAGCATCTCCAGTCCAGCGCCCATGCCATATGCCATAAGCCATTGACATATCCCCCGATTACGATTGGCTTTTCGTCCCTAGCATCTGAAACAAGTCGTCAAACTTGGAGGAGCGCAACATGTTCAGTATGACTTATACATTGTATTCGAAGACGATCTAAGCTTTTGTTCAGGCATCTACTGCCCAAACATTTTCTTCGTTCGTTCGGCATTCGTCGTTCGTCGAATACTAAAAATGTTTACGAATAACAAATCCACTTATTATAATGGTTTCCATTTATTATTGATTAAATTTAAATTAGGTCATAGAAAACGAGAAGCGAGGACGAAAAAATCAAAAGAACATTTTCCGAATTTTAATAATTCGAAGAGGAAGTAAACAAAAACCCAACCTTCAGTTGGAGGGAATAACAACCTGACCAATGCAAAAGTGAAAATTAATAAACAAAAAATTGTATGGTTTATTTCTATGGCCGCTGCTAATACTTTTGATATATATATTGAAGCCGTAGCTATGTCTAGGAATTCATTAGTGGTTTTTTTTTTGTCAATGTTAAAACTTTGTTAAATATTGAAGTCCTTAACCGAAGTTAGATGAAAAATATACGCCACAAAATTACAATTCCCTGTGTATACTTTTCAAGAAGTTTTTCGACGGATTAACAAAATGAAAAACATCAAACAAAAAAGAAAAAGGTACAATTTTCCTTTTATTTTTTTTGGGTCCATAGACCTTTTCTTTGGTAATTAAATGTTGCGAAACAAAGAAACGTTGTCTTTTTGAAATGGTTAGACTGTTTACCGAACTAAAAAAAATCCAAAGAGGGTTAGACAACAAAATGAAAGCCAACGACCAAGTTAGCGATTCATTTGACGCATTCACACAGTTTAACCGCAAATTGGTGAAGCTTGGCTGTGTTCACAAATACTTGAACATTCTCAGAATTGGGAAAGTTATTTCTCGTGAATCGTGAAAATTGAAGTTTATATTTTTAAGAACAAGTAAAAGAACCGAACGTTTATAGAAATTGCAACAGGAAACTCCAAAATATATGTTATTCCGGTTTACATCAACTGCAACAAATGGATGGACGATTTCTCGTGTTTGTACGATTTTTGCTGGAGCATGAGAGATGAGTTGTAATGGTTATTGGCGACTTTAATGAAAGAATAGAAAACACAAATTTACCTTTAACAATACAGGAAGAAAGGTGTGCTACAAATACAAAAACTCACTGCAATGGGAAGAAATTTATTGAAATGTGCAAATCAAATGGGGCTTAGAGTGATAAACAGGCACATTTAAGGGGAACAACTTCCTCGACGATCGATTGTTGTCTTGTGCGTGGAATGTTTAACTGACCTGAATGCACATATTACTACCAAAATTGAAATGGAACGAAAAACCTCGCAGATGTATACCAAGCAAGCCTCAACGCTAAACTACGGGCTATATCTTAAAGCAAGCTTCTTACCTCAGTGTGCAATAAAATTGCTACCTGGACTATTCTTTTCTGTTTTTTTTTGTTTATCTGAAATAAAAGTTAAAATTTAATTTAATATTATTTCTTGATTAGCTGTAAAAATTGCATAGAAAAACGTTTTCAATCAGAAAAACAATTTCGCATTAATACTATGTGCAGGCGCCACAAGTTCATGCATCTGGAGTGCTTTTGAACGGACCAGGTTCGACTCAGCTAATGCAACAACCACAATATAACAATCAACCATTGCACCAGATGCATAATAAATACAATTAATACCAGCGCCAAACACACTGTATCCAATGAAACACTATCAACCCTTAGTACAAAATGTATTCCCACCTTAATACTCAGAATATAAAAGCGTTTACTCATGCGCCTAAAGGTTACTCTCCACATCATCATCAACTACTTCTCACAGCTCCAATCAGCAGTACACCATAATGATGCATTTTAAGCAAAGCTCACAGCAACTACATCATCTATGGAAGTGATAAGCTGCAATCCGAAAAATCTGCCTTAGATTCGTTTTGTATTCTGATTAGTTCTGTAGCGAGATATAATCTAACCGCAGCACTGGACCCAATTTTAGGGCAAAAACATACACATTGTGGTAGCTCTGCTCAGGGACAGGGACAGTAATACATAACCAGAATCAGATCACTAGTGGAAGGTTCACCATCCGAAGCCTCGACTACAAAATGGACTATAAACCAAAGCAGAAAAAAAAACCCATAGCAAAACTAAAGTCGAAATGGCCGTGTCGCCAGCAATGCCCGAAGAAAGCTATCAACAACATGCGCCGCAAGTAGTTTCTCAAACGTTTGTCGCACAACCGTCCGTATCTCTTCATAAAGGTCGAAATGGAAATGTTCTTCAAGAGAGTATCTATGAAACAACTCCGTGGAAGGCTTTCAAAGAAAGTACACCATATTTGCTAGAATGGGCTTTTGAAGAACCTTGCCTACACGCAACTGCGGTATGACTATGAGTGCGTGGGAGCTAGTAAAAGGCCGTCAGCTTTTTGCGATTGATAAGAGAAAAATTCCGTACCAGCAGGGAAACAAAGCTTACAAACTTTTTGTAAAAAAAAAGCAAAAAAAGTACTCGCAATATCTGTCTATGACGCTTGGAAATATCAAGGAGCACTACTTTGAGCACTTGCTGAGCCCTTCAGTAGTTCAAGACTATAATGTCCTAGGCAACTACAAAGGCATATTGTTCTTAAATTCAATAATGAACATTTTGTCAGGGAGCAGCTTACAGGATGGATAAGCCTACTTAGCGAATTTCAATCTGGATTCAGGAAGAATTTTTCCGCAGTGGACAATATTTTCGCATTACCAATTATTGCAAGGACCTTTCTAAGTGATATAACTATACACTTTTTTTTTAGATTTCAAGGCGGCACTTGGTTCCATTAACAGAAAATCACTTTTTTATAAACTGAGCAATCGTGGAGTGTCAATAAAAGTGCTTATTTGCAGCACTATAGCAGCTCTATATGATATCAAGCAGGTTTGCCTCTTGCGTCCATTATTATTTTTATTGTTCCTGGACTACTTGCCAACTTTCTTACCAGGAGGAATTAATTTTTCCAGTATTAAAATAAAACTTGGAGCAGACTCCAACAATGTTGCAGATGATGGTCAAGAAATTACATCATAACTGCAGGTTATGGAACTTGAAAGTCAATAACAACAAGTCAAATGTAATGGTCTTTCGAAATAGTTCTGGTCGCTATGCAAGGGATGGAAAATGGTTTTGGGAAAATGAAGAGCTTGAGGTTGTGAAGGAGTACAAGTATCTGTGAGTCATTATAACACCAAAAGTGAATTTTAGAAAAAATAAAAGGGGCGAAAAGAGCAATAATTTGCCAGTAGAAAAACTTGCTCAGCAAACAAGGAGCATCAAGAGCAAAATAAAAAGTATCTAAGCGAGGTCATTCCTATGCGGCGTAGGTGTAGGGCTTTCGTCAGTACGATGAAGTTAAAAATTTACTAAAATACATTAGTAAAAAAATCTTGAAGTTACCAGAAAATGCACCGAACTTCATGTCTCATCTCAAACAGGACTCCAGTTCTTCACGTACACATTGAAGCTACATTTCGACTACGTTTTAAAAGTTATGACACTCCCGAGCCGACGAAGTTCGCATATAATTGCCAAGCATTTAATGCAGCAGCAGTTTCAATTTCTCGGTGAATGGTACAAGTCAAACAACGAACATAAGATGGTGTAGGCGGAATTTAACGAGACCTTGTTTAAAGCCTCCTTGGAGAACTGATGATGAAGATGGATTTAGCCTGTCGCGATGCTTTCAAAGATTAGGCACGCCACAGTCAAATCCGGGATTCATACCGTGTGCTTCAATACGACCTTAGAGAGATAAATTATTTTAACGATCGGAATAGAGGCGAACTTCTGCAATTAAAATAAATGCCGCCTAGATGTGAAGAAAATTAAGAATGCATATTGTACAGTTTTACGAGCCAATTACTTTACTTTATTGGGAAGTGTCCAGTACTCAATACTGGGGGAAAAATGTGCTATCGACCGATCGATATTAAATGCCTAAAATTTTGGTTGAAATATCGACAGAAAGTTATAGATAAAATTATATCTTAATTTTGAATTATTAAGTTGTTATAATTTTTGTGTTTTTTTTTATTTGTCTCTTTTCTGGCTGACGGCAAAAATTTCAATGCCACTTATATTTTGTGATTTTTTTTTTGGTACTAAAATAAAGAAATTTATTTAAAAAATATACTTTTTGGGACAATAAATGCTGATTTCGAAATGCGCAGAGACCTTAAAAGAAGAAATTAAGAAGAGGAAAATTTTCGACCTATAAATCTACATTTGAACGTCTTCGGATAGTGTTCTATATTTTGCTTTAAGCACTTGTTCATGGAAGTCCGTTCCTGCGATTTCTTTATTAATTGTGTTTTAATTACTTCGATAAGGCTACACTTCGATAAATACATACATAATTAGGATATAATGAAACGAACTATCAGAGCAGAGCCTGCAAAGGTCAGCACAACCGTCATGCTTTAATGTTTTTTTTACTAACCAATAGAAAACCCACCTTTCGGAGTTTAGTGCAATATTTAATCAAATGAAAGCCCGTCATACGTTCTACCAAATAGGGAAGAGAAATGAGAAACTCATACACCAATTTATCGTAACATTCTCGACGGTATAATCAAGCAAAGTGGAAACATGCAATCAGCAAATAAAAATAACACCTAATTGAGTTAAACCCTGGAAGAACATGCTTCGTCGAATTGACGACGCACATTGTCGTTTTGTAAATCCTGCTAAATAAACTATGTCTGTTAATATTTAATTTTAGAAGTGAAAAATATAATTAAAAAAGCATCTAAATAAACTCGAAAAGCTTTCACTCTTAACTTTTTCCAGAGATAACATCATAATAAAATTCAATTTAGAGAATAATTTCCAACGTTGCTCAGCAACAACAAATATTGAAGTAATGAATCTATAATTTATAGACTGAGCAGCCACACGATAAATGGGTATTCAGACGGACCAAGAGCATATGTATGTGTTTGGGCCAGGAACCAAATACTACAAATCCATCTATTGGCAAATGCCCGGACATATTTCAGACGAAAATATGTGCCATAGAAACATGCGTTCGAATCGATCTCGAAAAGCATTACAGAACATAGCAGCCACATATTTAAGGCACTGGACCGGCTTGCCATTAGTCCGAATTTATGTGGGAAAACCTACAAAGCCTGAATAAACTTGGCATGAAAAATAAAGTATCAGTTTGCTAAATTACAGGTCATGTGGGCATTCCTTTATAGCTAGACCAGGGGCAGCTGAACCATTCATAGAGGCTGAACCGTTCTATGGGATAGGGAACATACAGTACGGGAAAAATTTAGGAAATTGGAAATGGAAAAAAGGGCCAGAACATTTCAGAATCTCCAAGGTCTGAGACTTTAGCCTTACAAGATTTAAGGCATGTATAAGTCTTAGCAAAACTTAGCATTGCAGACTCAAGGTAAAAACCAGATTTCTGAAGCTGGAGCTTCGATTGCTTCAGGCACCTCGCTTTCTCCTTTTCCCTTTAAGAATTTTGGGAGCACCTTGAGATTTGATGGAAACAATCAACTCACTAGGCTCTCAACATTATTCATGACCAGCGGTCAATGGACTGGTAAACCAATTTGACAATGGTTCGGGTTTTGATTGCATCAGTCACTTTCCGTCTTTTCCATATTTCAAATATATCACGAGTAGGCTGAGATTAATTACTTCATTCATTTAAGCTGAAGATGCTCCAAGATGATAAGTTTAGGATTTAATTATATTAATCGCCCTCCGAAGTTTCGAGAGTAATTGAAAGTTTGATTCCTTCAGTCATCTTGCTCTAATTCCTCTTTAAAAATTTTGGTAACGCTTGAGATTTGATTGTTACAATCACCAACGTCAAAAACGTTTTTGCTCGTTTTCGCACTCACTTTCCAATACATCAGTGTCAGAATTTCAATGCCAAGGTGAATAAAAATAAGTTTCAAAAACTAATTTCAAACTGAAAGTTTGATTTTTACCCACCCCAGCCGCATCAACACTCTTCTTGACACTTCATTCAGTAGTTCTTTTAGTTCTTTGTCCTCCGAGCCTTCAGCTTTGATAAAAAGGTGCTTATGAATTATTTGAAAGAAATTGACAACATCAACAAGAAATAGGAAAACATTTCAAAAGATGAATTCTATAGGAGGTTTCGTCGGGGAAAGTTTATAGTTGGAGAAGTTTTGCAATCATGCTTTATGCAGTTTATTTGGATGAATACTTCAGCACTAAGTTTGTTGATGCCTTTTTGTTAAAGACTATCTCCCTTTCCTTCTATTTATTTTCAAAGTGTATAATTTGACAGTCGATTTGGAAGGTTCATACGTCCTGTGAGCACTAATACATCTGTTCTGATAAGGGTTGGCGAAAAGAATGTCAAAGCTCTTCATTAAAGGATGGTTAGTGAATACCGAATAAATCGGCTGCTGCTTGTCTTGAAAAGAATCTTGGCGGCTACCTTGGTACTGGTCTACATCCCAATTCTCTGGCAAACGGTTGCAGTGGTTTCTTCTAAAAAAAACATGAAAAGACAGGAAGAGCTGAAAGGGCGTACACCTTTTTCGAAATTCGAAATTCAATATACTTATCAGGAAAAGAAAGTCTGCGCTTCGAAGCCTTGTTAGAAGTCTCGAACGTGCGCGTTGGGAGTTTTAATTGATATTGAAGGTGCTTTTGGCACTGCAACGAAACAACACTTTGACAGCATATTTAGCTCTGCTAGACTCTGCATAGGACTCCGAGCAACGTTGGAGCGCAGTGAGATGGTTGCAAATGTGTATTGCGGCCTATGTATGACAGTGTAAACAGGGGCTCACTCTTTTCTACTCTACACGCAGGCAAGCGAAGCCATATATTTTTTTAGAGTAATCATCGATAGTAAGCTCCTTTGGGGCAAGCATATAAAAACAAAAAAAATTAAAGAAATTTTTCGGCTTTCTGGCAGTCTGTGGGTGCTTTTTACAAAACACGGGGTCTATCACACAAACGATTTTTTTTTGTTTACAAGATAATGATATAGTCAATATATCCTAATCGGTTATTTGGTGAAATAAGCTTTTCCAAATACGCCAATTATAACTTAACTCTAAAGAATTGCACGCTTAGGTGCATTGGGACCTTTCCTACCACACCCTGAGCTGCATTACATGCTCTGAGGAACCTTTCAAACCGTAATGGCAATTCTGTAGTAAAATTTCAAGTCGACCGAAATGGTTTCGGGTATGATCTTAGCCAGGATAGGGACGTAATCGAATTTTCATGTATGGTTCCAAAATCTGTGAGGGATTAGGTGCTGGTGCTTTCGTTAATTGTGACTAATGGATTTTTCTTCTCAGAGACCTCTTTTGAGTCTGCGGGAATTCCTAGTAATGGGTTCAGTTGATGATTGGGTCTTCAGAGCCTGTTTATGCCATATACGATGACATGACTCTTCCGGATGCAGACCGATAGCATGTTTGTGATAGGTATGTCGGCACCATTTTTGTAATAAATGCGTGAAAAATCGATGGGTCTAATCTAATGCCCATAAGGCATTGATGGACTACACCGTTTTTGCCGAGCACCATAAAATACAAGGCTTAAGAATTTGAAGACACTACGGACATCATTTGCTTTGTGAACCTAGTGCCTTTATTTGTAGCAGGCTCCAGACTTGTAGTGCTGACATGGTGAGTGCTAAACACGTAAGCTCCTTATCACTGAAGTACCTACTCGGCTTAATCAATAAAATTAAAGGATGTATCTGTCTAGAAGTACAGTGAACCAGTTTCTTGTATGAGTGCTGCAAGGAATGAACAAAACTTCCGATATACAAAATATATGTCCTTTTACCGAGACACATAACCAGAGGTCTGACAACATCTCCTTTCGTCTATACTCCACAACCACATATGAGCCATTCGCAACATGCTTGTCCCTCAGTTTGTTTGTAAATATAGAGTGTTCTTATACCTTATCCTAAGGGTATATTAATTTTGACACATAGTTTGTAACACCCCTTAATATTCATCGTAGACCCATAAAAGTATATATATTTATGATCAGGACCAAATCCTAAGACTATTTAGCAATGTCCGTCCGTCCGTACGCAATTTAGGCCTTTGAAATTAGCTAGGAAGCTGAAATTTCGACCACATATTTCCTAGGGCTCCGACTGCCACGCCCGTAATTTACAAAAAACCGTTTTAAAGCTAAAGTTAGAGAGATGGAGTGTTGTATTCTTTACAAGATATGTGGGCAATATGTAGGCACTGCCCTCCTTTATAAGTTTGTCATAAAAAGTATTTTGCCACGCCTAATTTTTGTGGGCGTTTTTCACTTAAAATGCTGTTTTATTCGAAAATTTTCATAGAGAGCGAAAAAAATGTTTAACAAGATATTTAGCCAATAATAATTTAATAATAATTTAATTTTTTAAAAAAATATATTTTTTTTTGTTTTAAATTTAATAAAATGAAATAAAATGATAATGCTCTTTTCTTTGGGGCATGTAGCGATATAGATGGGGTTTCATACTGTTCACCCCAAGCGGACTGTAGCATTTCCTTATGTTTTTAGATTGACATGAAACTTACTTTATTCGAAAGATAATCTTTTGGCATTATAATTTAGATATGATTACTGGCATATGACTCCCACGGCTGGCTTGGATCTGGAGGTCCACCTTTCGATGACTTTTTTAAACATTTGCGGCCGTATAACGGCAATAACGCGGCGAATGTTGTCCTCCAAGTAGTCAATCGTTTCGGGCTTATTGGCGTAGACTAGCGACTTCACATATCCCCACAGAAAATAGTCAAGCGGCGTTAAATCGCACGATCTTGGAGGTCAATTCATGGGTCCGTAACGTGAAACTATGCGGTTGCCACACGTTTCCTTCAATAAATCACGAGCTGTATAACATGTTGCGCCTTCTTGTTGAAACCACAGCTCCTGCACATCAGGCTTGTTCAATTGATGAATGAAAAAGTCAGTATTCATGGCACTATAGCGGCCACCCTTGATTTTAACGTTCTGGTCAGCATCGTTTTTAAAGAAGTACCGACCAATTATTCCACTAACCCATAAAGCACACCAAATATTCAGTTTTTGTGGATGTAACGGTGTCTCAAAATACACCTGAGGATTATCATCACTCCAAATAAGGCGGTATATATTCAACCAAAAGTGAGCTTCATCGCTAAGCAAAATTCGCTTATGAAAATTACGATCAACGGCAATTTTGTTTGGTCCCATTTAACGAAACCACGCCTTGCTAGGTGATTCTGTGGCTTTAATTCTTCCTCGGGTTGGATTTTGTATGCACGCAATAAAAGATCTTTTCGCAAAATCTTCCATAAAGTGGATGGACACATATCCAATTCTTGTCGACGATGGCGGATAGACTGATTCCGGTCTTCCTCTACGCTACGCTCTACAGCAGCAATGGCTTCGAAGTCTCTGTTGATGCGTATTATCATTAAGAGTAAACGACACACAATTTGGAAGCGTTGTTCAGGCGTCAGTCGATTCATGTTGAAATTCTAAACCAAACTAAAAATAAATCACTTGACAGCTGACAAAATGGTCGCCAGTTAAAATAGTGTTGCCATATAATTTGGGTTTAACTTTTTCACTTATACGATTTTATTAGAGAGGGAAGCATCTCGATAGAAAGTCTTTATTCTTGACTGTGCAATACCAAAGCATACCAAAGTGCTTATTAAAATCCGAAAAAGTGCTGTTGCCTGCCAAAAATCTATTGGGCCTGCTGTAACCGTGGGCAAATAAGGGAGGGATTGTGCAGTTCAATCGAACAACCCTTTTCTAGATTATAGAAGAACCTGTGCTTTGATTCTCAAGCGAAATTTTTCCAAGTAAATCTAAACTCCCGACTTGAAGAACCAAACACTAATTCCAAATGTACAAAATATAAAAATTTAAATCGCTTAGACTTTACGTTCACTTCTTGTTAGAGCAATCCCAAAGCCATACAAATAAAAACTTCAATTGTATATTTATTATAAACTCCACACATATCGAACTTTCCCCAATGGACAACTAAATTTATTTGTTAACTTCGCCAACATGACAAATGCTCGATGCAACAACAAACTGTCTTAACTTCAATTGATTTCCATGTTTACACTCACATGAACATCCGCACACACACACAAACACACACACATTATGTGTATATTATTAAACCACTTCTTCGGATATCGAAACGAAATATCTTTTGGGACCAAGTTTTAGCATAACAAATGAAGACCACATTTCAGTTCCCATCAATTGATGAATCTATGTAAATGCATAAAACAAAAGGCAACAAGAGAAAACAAAGTATTCGGATATCCCTTGGAAAAAGAGAGAATAAATAGAAAATCCTCTTGGCAATAAACAAGGACTCCTATTCGAACCAATGAAGTGAGTTAGTTTTTGTTTTCAGCTGCCAGCATTATTTTAATTTCAAAATGGCAAACATTTTAAAGATTTAAGTTGTTTATTTTTTTATTCTTTTCTTCTGTTTTATGCAACAGTTGAAGAGATAAATCGTAGCAGGATTCGGCGGCATGATCTAGGACATTGTTTGAAAAACTTTTTTTAAGGCGATATGTTTCGGCTTCCATCAGTAACGTGAAGGATGTCAATCAAACACGACAGTCTCTCAATTGGCCCGCTCGTAAGCGAGTTCGTTCGGTTATTGAATTGAATTGAATTGAATTGGATCTCAGGCTGCACAATCCATTCAATCGCACACACATGTGAGGGACGGAATTCATTGTTTTATGTCGGAAATCATTTCAGGATGGACGATGATGCTACAAGGATGGATGTTCATCCAATTAATTGCCACTGAAAATCGGATTACGAGAGTTTAATTATTTCCATAGAATAAGGGATATGCAAATTATTATGGTGACAAGATAAAGGCAGTGAGTAAACGTGCTCGCAGTGCTCTTGTTGGTAGGTATCTCCCCCCGGGATGTGTTGACAGAGACAAGGCTTTGTGTCCCTTAGCTGGTAGTGAAAACATGTGTTCACATTGTATCATGTGTTTACACTTTAACATTAACACAATGCACCGGCGGAATATGATGAGGGTATATATTCTTTTTTTTTGTGGCAATATATGGATAGCACATGCGTTTTCCCATGAACGCAAGAAAGGAGTGCGGAAATGTATTAAATTGATTTTAAAGTATATTCGACGTTCAGTCGGTGTTTGTGGGAGAAAGGTTACTGTGAATCTTTTTACAAACAGCCAGTAGAATCGTCGATAATGTTTGACAGAATAGATATTCCGAAACTCCGGCTCCTTATAAAAATAAAGGGACAGATGTCCGTAGTCCAACAGGGGCTATAAACCAGAGTCAAAAGATAACATCCTTGATGATTTAGGCTCCTTGGTCACCTTTTTTGTTTTATCGCATTTCTATTCAGCAGGAGTACATACATACACATTACACACACACATATGATTCACTTTACAACTGTGCAAAATGCATATGAAACATTGATGAAACAAAAAAACCCGTTTAATTGGAATGTACTCTTGCAATGTTACTTTGCAGGCAATCTCTTTTCTTTAATTTGTTTTTTCTTATATTTTGCACGCGCAAAAGGGATTGTTAGCACCCTTATAACGTTGAAAGTAACACAGCACGGGCATTAAGGAAATAAGGAATTAGAAGACAGGGTAAGAAACCGATGCTCATAGATTTTAAATGTTTGCAAATTGTGATGGTCAGGAAAAACAGAGTGAGGTAGAGCATTCCACATTTGTGTTGCGCGGCATAGGAACGAATCATTAAATTTCACAGTTCGACCGAATATAGGTTTTAGGTGAACTGATGAGCATTCCTGGTATGGTGGGTATTACGGTTGAAGTGTTGAAGGGGAGGAATGCAACTGGCTATTTTGTTTGAGCACTTGTGATAACGACGATGACTAAGAGGTCAAGCGAATTCGCAATGTCTCGGTCGCCAATTAGTTTTATCGCTCGTTTTTGAATTCTGTCAAGTTGCTCCAAATATGCAATTGGTATGAGCGTTGTACTCAAGTTTTGGGCGAATATACGCCTTGTAAATTCTAGCCAGTTTAGAAGGGGTAAACTATTTCTTGCATAGTTTTAGGAAGCCTAGACATTTCGCAGCGTTCTTGGCGACGTCGCAGCTTTGGGGAACACCAGCATTTATTTGGTAAGTTGCAGACTTGAAACCGCCCAAAACAACTTGAATTGCACCTTCCGAAAGGAAATTTATAATCCATTGAAGAAGGGTAACATCGATCCCAAATATACGCATTTTCGACAAGAGAGCTTGATGCCAATCTCTGTCAAATGCCTTTGAAATATCAAGTGCAACGATCTTGCTTTCACCACCATTATTCATATTTCATCATATAACCAGTGGACCTGTTGCTGCAAAAACCGTACTACCGGTCATTATTTGCAATTGAAAAGTACAAATTGAAAAATGGTTTGAGGGCCCTGGTCTGCAACTAAATTCGAAAAACTGACTGTTATCAAAACTGAGTCCAGTCTTGGTTCTGTTTTCCTGACCACCAAATTAAGTTGTTGGCTTATCGGGATAATATTACCACTTTATAGAATTCAAAAAAGAGTGCTGCAATTCCGTTCGTCCAGAAATCGTAGCGTGGTTCTACAGATTTGCTTCAAAGTTCTTATTTAGAGTTTTTGAGATAAACTCGCTACGTTTTTTGTATTTTAGAGAACATAGATCGGTGTAAAAAAAAGCAACCCAGTTTCTTCAAGGAACGTATATTTTATGGAAATACTTAAAATGCATTTTATATAGAGAGAACGCTTCGTACAACACAGTTTTGAATTTTTTGCATTAACTGAACCATAATCTTCACCACCAAAATCTTGTTAATGTTTGATAGATGGCTAAGTCAACGACGTGGAATCGATAAATTTTCATGAACGCATTCAGCTAAAGAAGCAATATATTTGCGGCCATTGAAGTTCTTGCCATTATTAACTAGTTGCGAAAATTCAGTACTTTGATTAAATTTTCACAGTTTCGAGAAGGTACTTTCCTAGGAAAAAACGCACAAATATTTTTACACAATTGCCACGAATTTTGTCCTTTTTTACCCAAAATTTTTTTGTGGTTTTTTCCATTAAAGGAAACCGAAAAAACCCTAAAATATTCTTTTCGGAAGAACGCCCAAAAAACTCTTTCGTTTTTTTTTAATTGAGAAGGAAAAACTCCTAATAGAATAGAAAAAAAGTTCGGGAAAGTTGCATTTTAAGACTCTTTATGGCTCCCTGAAATTACGCCAAAAATTAAAATGAAACGAAGCCTAAAAATCACCATACACAATTGTGGCATTTTTTCCTAACAATAAGAAAAAAGCTCAAGGAACATGTTTGGTGCTTTTAGCAAAATGAAAGGAAAAAAAAACGTCAAAAAGCTTTACCCAACGAGTCTAGGGCTCAATTGCCATATTAAATTTGGCGTAATTTCCTTACTTTCTGGCGTATTTTCCTTTATAATTTTTGGCCACGCACACGCCTCTCTGCATTTTTTTCTTGCCTATAATTTTTGATAGAGTGGTAGCCAGACACACATGTGCTAAATATACAAACTTGAAAAGAAAACATGGGAAAGTGATCAAAAAAGAAAATAAAAGAAATAATTCCCTCTTGCTGTTGTTGCTGTTGTTTACCCACGTCACACGTTTTGAAAGAAAACTATTAAAAGTTAACATCACTCAGATCGATTTGAAAATTTTAATCTAATAAATCAATAAAAAAATGAGTTTTGCAAAGATGTTACTAAAATTGCTATGCTCTTAGAGCACGTAGAAAAAAAATGTTAGACTTGCAATATGCATATTTAAAAGATCTAAAGACTGAAATTAATTTTATTAAATTAGGCGAAGGAGAAGTTAAAATTTTTTTGGTTCAAAGTTTAATTATTGAATTATTTGGTCTTTTACACTCAAAATTAAATATTTTTAAATGCACGAACGTACGCTTTGTGAATACCTAATCATCAAAAAATTTTACGAAAATCAATCCAGCCATTCGCTGCGTAGGTCCAGTCAAAATAATTTCAACTATGTTTTATGTTGTTGTTTTTTGTTTTTGTTTAACGGGCTCCCGACCCGTGAAGAGTCCCTGCCTAAAATACGGCTGCCTTCCACCCTCTGCGATTCCGAGCACGCTGCTTCCAGTTATCCAGACCAAGCGCTCAGGCATCCGCGATGGCTTAGTCTTTAAAACGGACGTTCTGTCTTCCTTGTCGTCTCGAACCCGTGGGCTGGGATTCGAAGATCCTCTTGGCTGGAGCGTTGTTGTCCATTCGTTCGTTGTGGCCGAGCCAATGTAGTCGACGAGTTTTAGCTTTTCGGACTACATCCACATCTTGGTACAGCTCATAGAGTTCGCGGTTGTATCTTCTCCTCCATTCGCCCTCCTCGCACACAGGACCAAATATCCGTCGAAGGATTTTTCTTTCAAAGGACCCCAGTATTAACTCTCCTTTCCTGCTTATCGTCCAGCACTCGGCGCCGTGTAGCAGAACTGGCAGGATAAGGGTTCTGTAGAGCATGCACTTTGTCCTTCGAGTTAGGAGTTTTGAACCTATTTGTTTGCCAAACCGAAGTAGCAGCGGTTTCCTAGGGTAATTCTTCGACGGATCTCCACTAAGATGTCATTTGTGGAGTTGATGCTTACCCCGAGGTAGATGAACTCCTTAACTACCTCGAAGTTGCTGCTAACAACAGCGACATTTTGTCCTAGTCGGTGGACAGATGATTGTTTGTTTGTTGATAGCATATATTTAGTCTTGTCCTCATTCACTTCAAGGCCAACAAGTTTCGCCTGTTCTGCAATAGCCGTGAAAGCCTCTATCACGGCACGCTGGGATCGACCGATGATATCTATATCGTCCGCATACCCCAGCATTTGGACTGATCTGTTGAAGATAGTGCCTTCCGTGTTGACACCTGCCCTGCGCACTATCTGCTCAAGAACAAGATTGAAGAAATCACACGACAGCGCATCTCCTTGCCGAAATCCGGTGCATGTTTGAAAGAGTTCAGATGAGCTGCTGCCAAACTTATATATATGTTATGTTGTGTTTTATATGGTTACTAATTAGTGCTGCATTACTCAATTTTTTTTTTTGTCAACCGCCACTCGGTCTAGATAATGATAATCGTTTACACGGTTTAACTTTCTAGTCTTTAATGAGACCCCTCGAATCACAACAATCATAGCACCTTCACCACCCACATGCTAATAAATAGTGAAAACTTGAAACTAATATAAACCCAAATCACAAGATAGATGAGGCATTTCCCATCAAGTTAATCTTCTGTCAGGCCACAAAACATTTTTCACATTAAAACGACTCTAAAATTAGCTGCCGCTCAATATTTTACCAGCGATTAAAATATTTAATAGTTCTTTTATCTTGCTTGTTCGGCTTCAATAAGAGGTCCACTTGATCATTAAAAATTCTTTATTGTCCCAAAAAACTCATAACGTAAACCTTTACTACCCCCAAAAATGACCCTTATTTCGAATCACTCTAAATTTAATTACACAACGGATCAGATCTTTTGTTCGGTAACTTTCTCTAAAGCAAACACAAAACCCCAAAAAGCTGTTGACAACTTTATATATTTTATGAATTATTACTTTTAGTTTTATGGCTTGCGTCACACAACAAACCCACCATATCGATTGAGGACGGATTATGTTGTTAAGGCCAAAATATGTACACAGAAAATCTGTTGAAACGCGTGATGGCCATCAGAAAAGTTTCCCAAATATAAATGCAAATGATGAAACATTAAAAAAAAATATATATACAGGATAAGAATGTCCTGTTGGATTTAGTTCTCTATGAGAACATTAAATGTGTCAAGGGTATAAGCCGTCGCGGTGAGTAGGCATACAAAAAGAGTGAACAAAGAAAACAATTTTTTTTTTATCCCAAACAAAAAATTGTGTACATGAAAAGGCATTAAGCTAGAGCAAAACTAAATCCTTGTGTCCATCAAAAAATGAAAAAAAATTTAATTAACGAGTATACCACTATTTACAGGAAGCAAACATAAGGACTTGCACAACATCACTATTCCTTTTGTGCCCACCGCAGTGGGCTAACATCGTGTAATTGCATTTTGGTATGCTGCATGGCTCTCAGTTAAATTTTGCATCTGAATGGAGAGCTGCATTCCGGACTGACTACGGTTTGTGTAAAAGGACCGCTGAGAGCACATCTACACAGTTCAAATTGAATGGTCATTCATTTGACCGAGCACAGCTGAATGCCAAGCCATAGGACTTGATGTTGGTTGATAGTTGCAAATCTGCTACTCCGCAGGTGGTAGGTGGTGGGTATAGTAAAGAGGATCTCGGATCTCTGGGCTGGGGAAGTTTCCTTGTTTGCACAATTTTTTATTTTTTTTTTTGAGGGATTTGTGGCTATGTGTAGCGGTGTCGATTTTTAGATACGGTTTTTCAAGTGACTGAAAGGTTGTTGTTTAGATATTAAATGAATATAAAGCAGTATCAATTGTTTGGTAAATGTCTGGTTTCATTATCCTACTTTAGTTGGGATTGGTGTATTCGAATGATGAATAGATACGTGAGTAGCTCGTCAGAAATTTTTTTCAATATTAATCCTTTCATGTGAGGAACCATACAATTTATCAGAAATTATTGAGACACAAATAGGTAATAGAATTTCTGCTCTGGCTACAAGGACGGCTGTTTGGATGTGGAGGTTATGTTGAAGTAGAAAGTTGCTCGACTATCAGCTCTAGAAATGTTTTTTTTTTTTTAATTATTATTTTTTTTATAATTTACACGCACAAAAGGGATTTTGGATACCCTTTTATAATAAAGTAATACAGTGGGGGAATTAGGGAAGTTGAGGATTTGGAAAAAGGAGATACCGATGCACGTTGGTTTTAAATGTCTGTAAACTATAATGTGTGAAATGAATCCATGTATTTCATTATAAGTTCGAATAAAGGCTTAAGAGTTAACCGATGTTCATTCCTATCATGGCGAGTATTGCGGTTGAAGTGTGGTAGGGGTGGAATGCAACTGGCTATTTTGTTTGAACACTTGTGGTAGAAATACCGATAAAACAATGACAGGCAGGAGACATTACGACGATGACTAAGAGAGTCAAGTAATTTTGCAATGTCTCGGTCGCCAATTTGTTTTATCGAACGTTTTTGAATCCTGTCCAGTACCTCCAAATATGTAATTGGTGCACCAAACCAAATATAAGCTTTGTACTCCGGGTTTTATAATAAGCGCCTTATAAATTGTTGGCAGATAAGAAGGAATGAAATATTGATACTTGAGGTAGCCTCGATATTTCGCAGCGTTCTTGGCGACGTCGAATATGTGGTCCTTCCAATGAAGTTTGTCGTTAACACAAATACCGAGGATGGAAAGCCTTTTGGTTTCAGCGATGGATAATGGCGGAGTATTGGTCTTATCAAAGAAAATAGGGTGGAATTCGGATATATAACAACAAAATATGTGCAAGGAATTAAAGAGAGATAGTATAATACAATGATTTATGGTAGTGAAGAGAAGTTAAGTGCCCCACTCACTCCTCTCTATGTTCCTGTAGCTGAAAACCCAGAGAAGAATGTTGTTGTAGTCCTCAGCTTAGCTTACTATGTAGTAAAAGTACAAATTTAAGCTATGTGCGTAGTGTCTAACGCAAGTCAGATCCTTTTAAACTCACTGCACTATATGATACCATGGGTTTGATATGCATATCCAGAGGTGTGTTATTAGGAATCACATTTAAAGCCTCGATTGTACTTGGTGAAAGGGCCCGCGTGGGTCTTATTCCCGACGTTTTTTGGACTCTGCTTAATTTGCTGATGTTGGTTTAAGTTCCCACGTTTTGCTGAAGGTTTTACTGCAGATTCTACAATTTAGTTTGGAGTCTAACGTGATGCCGAAATATTTGGCACCGGGTAATAGGCTTAGTTGTTGATTTTTTAAGTGACGAAGTCTGACGGTTGGTATTTTGGTTTTGATAATTAAGTGCATTAAGTTCAGTTTTGCTTGGGCTAACTCCGCACTTAGCACTCCTTCCATGATTTCACTTATCACGTTAATAAACATCCCCGGTACTATTACAACCACGTCATCCGGACTCTTGGACTCTGCTTAATTTGCTGATGTTGGTTTAAGTCCCCATGTTTTGCTGAAGGGTTTAATTCTGAAGGTTCAATGTTTAGCCTGCAGTTTAGTTTGGAGTCTAACGTGATGCCGAAATATTTGGCACCGCATAATAGGCTTAGTTGTTGATTTTTTAAGTGAGGAAGTCTGACGGTTGGTATTTTGGTTTTGATAATTAAGTGCATTAAGTTTAGTTTTGCTTGGGCTAACTCCGCACTTAGCACTCCTTCCATGATTTCACTTATCACGTTAATAAACATCCCCGGTACTATTACAACCACGTCACCCGGAGGCGGTGCAATTAGAATAATTTTACACTTTAAACTTTTGTTCTTAGTTCAACAAAAACTATTCATTATTTCTATTTCTTTAAAAAAAATACCGAAGCTAGAAATCGTGCCCAGAATACCATTATTCCTGATTTAGGTTTTAAATTTCTTATTTCTAAATGAATCATCAGATTCAATTTCCTTTCTGATTTTCCAACTTTACCCACATCCAACAAAATACAACAAAAAATTGTACAACTCGTTGCTCACATCCTCGACATGCTCATTTCGTTCAACGATTCCCCTGCAAAGGACCAAACGATTCTCATTAAGTTTAACCGCACAACATACGAATGACTTTCTTTCAACCTGAGTTCAATACAAACATCCGGCTTTGTCTTCCAATAATGAATCCATTCCGGATTATCCACTCTTCAATGCATCATATCAAATAGAGTTAAGGAATTCCCCGCATGTCGTTCCGAGGAAGGAAGTTCGAAAATAACTTTGCAGCGCTCCATGAGTAATTTAATTTTTTTTTCCTCTTTTTTATTTGTGCTCAATTGTTATACAAAATTATGAAGCTTCAAAGGAAAACTAAGAAGGAAGGAATTCCCACACACGCACTTACACACAAGAAGATGAAGAATCCCACAAAGCAAAGCACAATCCATTGATATAGGAATTCATTATATTATCCATTCATTCCAATTATTATCTCCGGATTTTGGGAGTTATGTGAAACTGCTGCCTGACCACAATGGGATGATTTTTCTGTAAAGTTTCTCAAATCCCTCGCCACATACCTACAATTGGTTTAGGGTCATTGGAATTTTTGATGGGCAAATGTTAAATAATTTTTTGAAAACTTGCTTTCAAGGCATATTTTCCACGTGTGAGTGTGACCACATCAATCCCTCCCCCCTCTCCCAATGTTGAGTTGATATATGATTGTAACAAGGGTTCGCTTATTCCCTTTTCTATTGAAAGAAACTTGATATGGGTCGAGTCTAGACGATATATCGAGGGAAACCACAAGCTTTGGTTGACCAAAAAGAAAAACGGACTACTTGACATGAAAAATGAATTAACTGATGATTTGAGGTGAAATAAATGAATCAGTGTCATTTGATTATGAACCTCGGTTTGAGATTAATGAATTAGGGACATCACTTTAAGGCAAAATAACCCAACTCTGCTTTTCCGCTTCTTTTCAGATTTTGCCGTCATCAAGAGACTATATGCCGGGCATGGACTGGCAATGCACAATTGCTCTCACATTAGTGGTGACCGCCACCAGGCTCAGGCTCAGTGTCAATTCGTGTCAGCGCGCATGTGTCAGCTAAATAGCACGTCCAACTCCATTCGACAACATGCTCACTCAAACACACCCCAACAACAACTATACTCGACCGAAAAAGACGACCTCGTCAACTGTGATAAAATGTCCGATCGTGATCGTGTGACATGATCACCACGCTCAGCGCTCAATAAAAAAGAAGAAACGGAAGAAAACGACTTCACCAGCGCATCGCATCGTAGAAACCAAACAACACTCCTTATAGAGGATCGCGCATCGCATGCTAAAATCTAGTGCAAAACCTAAATCATATTTTAAATCATTACATACATACATAAACTAGAAGCGTTAAGTGTAAACAAGAAAAAAAAATTAAAAATAGAAATAAACATAGTCGTAAGTTTGTAAAAAGTTCTAGAGTTAATCGCTCACTCTCCTTACATATCCTTACATAGCCCGCTCAAATCTATGCTGGCATTCGCGACTGCTGCCGCGCATCCATAGCGAAATGATAATGAATAATGCAAAGACAGGCGTCTTCTGGGAAATAGCCGCTGCAGTACCACCGCCGCCAATACATGCGCCCAATGCGACGACGACATTATTGAATCAGTCAGCGGTGAATCTGAATCGCACAGCGTCGTCCATTTACACCGCGTACAACGTTAGTGAAGATCAATTGATCAAGTATTTCGATGGATACCTGACGACGGACGCGAACACCAACTACTCGCTGTCGCAGACGCCAATGCCTGACCTGTCGGAGTTCCTCGAAGCCTTGCCCAAAGATCGCGTAAGTCTGCTTTCGTTCCTGTTCCTGTTCTCGTTCGCCACGGTCTTTGGCAACTCACTCGTAATCCTCGCTGTCATCCGCGAGCGGTACCTGCACACGGCGACAAATTACTTTATTACCTCGCTGGCGGTGGCCGATTGTCTGGTGGGACTGGTGGTGATGCCGCTGTCCGCTCTGTACGAGGTCCTCGAAAACACGTGGTTCTTCGGCACAGACTGGTGCGACATTTGGCGATCACTCGACGTTCTCTTTAGTACCGCGTCGATACTCAATCTTTGTGTGATATCACTGGACCGCTACTGGGCCATTACCGATCCATTCTCATACCCCATGCGGATGACTGTTAAGCGCGCTGCCTTACTCATCTGCGCCGTTTGGGTGTGTTCCGGCGCAATCAGCTTTCCCGCCATTGTGTGGTGGCGAGCAGCGCGCGACGGCGAAATGCCCGCCTTCAAATGTACATTCACCGAGCACTTGGGCTACTTGGTGTTCTCGTCCACAATCTCCTTTTATCTTCCTTTGTTAGTTATGGTCTTTACATATTGTCGCATCTATCGTGCTGCCGTCATACAGACCCGATCGCTGAAGATCGGCACCAAGCAAGTACTGATGGCATCAGGGGAATTGCAATTAACGCTTCGTATTCACCGTGGTGGCACCACCCGAGAAGCCACCACGACGACGTCCCATCATCCCGCTGTGCATCACGGCAGTGCGGGAGGTGGTGGCGGCGGCGGTGGTATTGGCGGTGGTAGCCATCATCATCATAATCATAGTGCATCAGGGACGACGACGTCGACACCCGAGGAGCCAGACGACGAACCATTGTCGGCGCTGCACAACAATGGCCTGGCGCGTCATCGACACGGCATGGGTAAGAACTTTTCGCTGTCACGCAAGCTGGCAAAGTTCGCCAAAGAGAAAAAGGCTGCGAAGACACTCGGCATTGTGATGGGTGTCTTCATTGTGTG
Source organism: Ferdinandea cuprea (assembly GCA_963576555.1). Lineage (NCBI taxonomy): Eukaryota > Metazoa > Arthropoda > Insecta > Diptera > Syrphidae > Ferdinandea > Ferdinandea cuprea. Next base: position 20,240,522 of record OY754959.1, read on the forward strand.
TTGGCTGCCATTTTTTGTGGTCAACCTGCTGTCGGGTTTTTGTATAGAATGTATAGAGCACGAGGAGATTGTTTCGGCGGTTGTTACGTGGCTGGGATGGATCAACTCGTGCATGAATCCAGTGATATATGCCTGCTGGAGTCGAGACTTTCGAAGGTGAGTGTCCAATTTTTTTTTTTTTTTTTAAGAACCATTTTGCATGTCATACGAGGCTAGCTAGTGATGATGAATGAGCTAGCGTGCGAGAAGACATTATATCAATTAGGACGCCAGCTATACGACTTGACCTCGCCATGACAACCACTGTGGGTGGTTTTGTTTTGGTATTTTTTTTCATTCCGCTATCTTGTTAGACCGAACCGCAACTGTATAGAAATCGATAGTCTATTATGAGTAATTGCTTGCTCAGGTGAATAATTGATTTGAGGATTTCGGCTTTTTATTGCGCGAGTCCTGTGAAATAACTTCGGAAGGGGAAAATTACAAATTAAATTCAGATGACTTGCGAAAGTGAGTTGAGTTTCATTTCGGTTTTTTAAAATGGCGAAAACCAATTTATCCATAACCTGCATTTTGTGGAAGCTCCTAACCTACCCAATGTCTCGCAATCGAAATTAGTTTTTGTTTGAACTCAGATAATGCTTGCGTGGCATTAGCTTTTCTGAAGTTTTGTTTCAAAGAAAAGTATCTATTTTATACTGAAATGCTTCTTCAATCGAAATCTTCTTGGAACGATATCTTTCTATTTTGCTTCCCCTGAAGGTTGGCATAAATCATTTATCATATTGGTGGGTGCCTTAGACATATTTGTATCTGATCTAAGAATATATTGATCCGTGTTTGCATTTGAAGGATTAAGTCAATATAAATGTTGAAGAGAATATAGAAAGGAAACTGCTTCAGTAATCTAGAGTATATACTACATTCACTGCAACAAAAGGTGGGGCTTTTGTTGGAAAATCGAATGCCTAAGGTCGCTGACAACTGCTTTAGTTAATGCTTCTTTGACAGAGATAGGTCGGTAGGTGTTTAATGACATCTAACGAAAATATCTCAACTGTTATTTTATGTATTTTTTTAATATTAACAATTGAAAATAATACAAATGGTTGTCCGAGTCCGCCTTGAATGTTCTGCCCTAGTGATTCAAATACAAATTAGTAAAATGCGTTTGATTCGAACAATGAAAGTGTGTCGAGATTCTTTTGTTACGCCTTGCCTTGTCATAAAATATACACGACACCGCGCTATTAACCTCGGCCTAATAGAGTCCATCATAGATCCTAAGACTAATAACCTCCAGCTTGTATAGCTTGAAATAGGCTTTTACCAGAAAATTTTGATCTAGTGCTCTGTCATCTTCTTTACCAAAAAAATAAGTGACAACAAATTTTGAATTTTTTAATTTTTTATTATTTCAGTCGTATTTTGGTGAGGAAATGGGATTCTCAGTGAAGTTTAATCAATATAATTTATTCACAGAAAGTCACTTTATCAGTCAAATGAGAACTCGAATAGTCCCATTTTGATCATGCTCACAACAAATGTGTAAAATTTGGAAATCTATTGGATTTGAATATTTAACTTTACTTGTCTGAGATACGGTGGCCTTCCATCCTCTGCGATCCCGAGCACGCTACTTCCAGTTGTCTAGACCAAGCGCTCTGGCATCCGCGGTGGCTTGGTCTTTAAACCGGAAGTTCGGTCTTGCTTGTCGTCTCGCACCTAGGGGCTGGGTTTCGAAGATCCTCTTGGCTGGAGCGTTGTTGTCCATTCGCTCGATATGGCCGACCCAATGTAGTCGACGAGTTTTAGCTTTTCGGACTACATCCACATCTTGGTACAGCTCATAGAGTTCGCGGTTGTATCTTCTCCTCCATTCGCCCTCCTCGCACACAGGACCAAATATCCGTCGAAGGATTTTTCTTTCAAAGGATCCCAGTATTAACTCTCCTTTCCTGCTTATCGTCCAGCACTCGGCGCCGTGTAGCAGAACTAGCAGGATAAGCGTTCTGTAGAGCATGCACTTTGTCCTTCGAGTCAGAAGTTTTGAACCTCTTTGTTTTGCCAAACCGAAGTAGCAGCGGTTTCCAAGGGTAATTCTTCGACGGATCTCCACTAAGATGTCATTTGTGGAGTTGATGTTTACCCCGAGGTAGATGAACTCCTTAACTACCTGGACAGATGATTGTTTGTTTGTTGATAGCATATATTTAGTCTAGCATATATTTAGGCCTTGTTGTTCTTTAGCTTTTTAATAGCTAAGCCAACCTCTTCTATACTGGGCGGAGGGACTGGTTCTTCATTGACTGGACGCGGGTTCTCTTCTTGCCCCATCACTCTCTCTACATTTTGTCCGTTTAGCAGCTGCTGGAAATGCTGCTTAAATACATCTTCTATTCCCTGCGCGTTGGCGACTAGGTTGCCATCGCTGTTACGAAGAGTCTGTGTTCCGGTCTTAAAGCTAGCAGCCAGTTGCTTGGCTTTCTAATATAACTTCCGGATGTTGTTTCGGTCGCGGGAGTCTTCGATCTCCTTGAGCTGGGAGACTACGTGCTCTCTTTTCTTTCTACGCAGGATCTTCTTCTCCTCCCTTCTCCAGGCTTGGTACTAATCCCTTGCTGCCCTTGTTTTCCTCGGCAGCGTTCTAATGTGTGCATCTTCTGTCACCTTTTTCCGGTATACGTGGTTTCGGCTACCTTCTTGGTGTCGCGATAGTGAGACCACTGGTTGTTGTCATCTGTAGTAGGTGAATGCACGGTGGGGAGTTTCTCACTCAGGCGCTCTTTGTAGGCTCTGTCGACTCCAGATGTGCTAAGGCGTCCAACGTCGAATTTCTTCTTTTGGGCGGTTCGCAGCTTCTTCTCGTTGGACAGTCGAGCTCTGAATCTAGCTGCAACGAGAAAATGGTCAGAGTCGACGTTTGCCCCTGGTAAGAGATCATAGAATTCCTCCTTAATAGGGTCCTCAGCCTCGTCGGTAGGGGCGTGTGCACATATTAGGCTAATGTTTTAGAATGTAGCTCTGATGCGGATCAGAGCCAGGCGATCACTTATCGGCTTGAAGTCCATTACTTTGGATCTAAGCCGATTTCCCACGACGAATCCGCATCCTAACATGTGCAATCTTTTGTTACAACTGTACTATATGTCGCAATTTTGTCTTTTCATAGTACCGGATCCTATCCATCGTATTTCCTGGATCGCGGTAATGTCGGCCTTGTACTGCGAGAGGACAAAATCAAGTTTTTGAGTAGCACCTGGAGTATAGAGTGTCCGCACATTCCAGGTACACACTCGCATATCCGTTAACGTTCCGGGTCTATTTTGCCTTTGAGGTACATTTATATCCGAGGCAGCCATAGTCTCTCCCATAACTAAATGTTTTCGACGTGGTCGGAAAGTTACCCCGACGGCACAACCACCAACCTGGACGGCCAGGCCCTGTTCTTGACCCTAGGACAGTAGGCCGGTAATTCTGGTGCCAGTAACCCACTTCAGGGATGTGAGTGCTAATGTTGACCCATCAAGGGCTCATCCGCCACCAACTCTTCTCCAACACCCTGGCTTAGTGTTGGATATCCCTATAGACCTGGGCTTCAAATAAGTCGAAGCAGCATATATAGGGAGATCACTTGTTCCACCTAACTGTAACTGTGGATGCCGCCGTTGATCCATCCGTAGAATTCGTCCGCCGCCGTCCGGAAACAGGAGAAGTGCCTTAGTAAGCTGGCACTCCTCCCCCCCTCTCTCATCAGCTGCCACCAACGACCTTCCACAGGGGTTGGTTACCCCATCTCCAGTCGAGGTACTAGGCACCCAGCAGTCACCACGGGGAGGTGAGAAGTAGGAGTTGATGGTGTTATGCTAAAGTGAGAAAGCTTGTGTTCTCATATAATCGCAATCACCATCCTTTTGACCACCACATATATTTTAAACTAACTTTTATTTTTCATACCGCTGCTGTTTAGGCTATGCGTTGCTGAGTCAGTCAGTCAATCAGTTAGAACAAATTCTTGTTTTTTTTTAATTTTAAACACTTGTCAATTAAGCTGAGCCCTACAGAAATAGACACTTTCAAATATTGTGAGCACTATGGCACTCTCTGACACCCAAAAATTACCATTTTGGTACTCCAATAATTTTAAAAGTAATTTTTTAAGTTTAATTCAAATATAAATTCCTCTAAGTTTTCTATAATATTATAACCATAATAAAATAAATAAAAAAATTGATATATATTTTTTTCTCTATGATGTAAGCCACCCACAAATCTAATGATATGTTGCAATAATATTGTCAAACAACGATGTTTCAGTTGAGGAAATAAACAATATAAAATCCCACTACAGCAAAGCTGGGTAGTAAACTATTGAAGCCATTTAACTTTGAAGATAAAACATTGTTTCAACAACAGAACCTGAATCCCCAGAATTTAGGTGAAACTATGGTTCCTTTATTTAAGTTATTTTCATAAATAAGTGATGAAAGATAGATTAAATTGAAAACAATTGGCAGTCCTTCATCAACAGTTTTTGGAAGTGTATTCAACTTCAGGAAAAGCTTTTTAGATGTGAGAAACAGTTTAGGAGACATAATATTTCCATATTTAAAAAATTTATTAAAGCTCTTTTGAGTCTTAAATAATATTAAAACTGACAATCGAAATTCATTAAAAATAGGCACAGTAAATGCTTTACGAAATAAATGAAAAAAAATTGACTGGTTCGACTCCTTTAGAATCATTGTTAAGGAATTATAAATTGGCTTATTAAAGCTCCTTACGGATACCTCTAATAAGCAGACACTTCTCATAACCAGACAGAGTTGAAATAAGTCGCAGAAATGTGAGCCTTTTCATAAAAATATTTCTCCAATATCCGGACTCCTTATTAGACGGTTTTATGTTGTTTTGTTTTACATTTTGCGCTCCTTAAAAAGCAAACAAATTAGAGACATTTAATTTAGGTCTTCGAAACGGAAATTTGACACATATACTCCATAGCGACCCGAAATAGTTGAGTGTAGTTTTAATCTCCTTAACAAGTTTGCCATGCAAATTTCTTACCCACACCCACCTGTTGAGGGCGTTTTAAACTGATTGGATATGAACTTGTTCGACCCGGGCAGACTGCGGCTCAAGTAATTTAAGAACTTTTTTTAAATTTCATTCATTTAGTTTAGTTTCTCGTAAGCGGACACCTATCATAAGCGAACAAATTTCTCGCTACCATCAGTGTCCGCTTATGGGAGACTTCGCTGTATTTAATTCTTAATATGTATGTATTTGTTTTTGTACGTAAGTATAAAAACAGTTTATCAAGATTTTAATATGCTTTTTCGTTCGTTAAAACTTTAAGGGACAATAAGTTCGTATCTATATCATTTATTGTAGGTATAAATATATGTAAAGTAGTTGTGTAGAAATAGGGAACTGTTCTTCCCGAGAGTGAAGACATTGGGTCAGATCATACGATTATTTAAGTGCGTACAATCAAAGTGGGACTAAAATGTTTTCGAGCGTATTTTAAATAATAATTGCCTGCAAGTAATTAATCCTAATAAACGTGTTACCTTCTTTATGAAGGCGATTACGTCCTTAGTAGCAGAGTTTCTCAACTCATCTAAACGAACTTATTTCTTTGTGGATTAAACGACTTTCTAACCAATGTAGTACCCATATAAAATTCATTCCATCTTCGGGTGCACATTCATATTGTTACGATGGTAACTCAGTCCGAAATGGCTTTTAAGAAAACTCATTAGTTTTTTTATATTTTCTTTAGCCGGCAACATTTTCCTAGTCGGCTAGACAAATTCTGATGCAGCCCGAAGAAGACTGCAGAAAATGTGGAACCCAAACAACAAATCCGACCATACCATGATATGTGAACGGTTAAAAGCTAAGCTCCAAACACTCCAGCATAACAGAGAACGCTAAGTGAACCAATGTCAGAAAAGACGATGGTCAGCAACTGAGGAGCGTCAGCGTTTGGTCCAGAGTACAGAAGCTCCAATTACAAACACCCTACATGTCAGTGCAGTGGCTCAGCGGTTACTGCACTGGACTACCAATCAAAGGGTCGAAAGTTGAACTAGAAAATTTAAATTTTAATTAGATATAACCTGCATTGGGGTGGTCTAGTACACCCCATTTTCTTCTGTCGGAAAGCGACTATTTGCCCTTTTATTGTACCCAAAATGGTACCTACATTAAATAATTCCATTTTCTCAGGAAAAGCCTCCTTCGAAAACACAATCCTTACCTTCCAAATCCACGTCTCTTATTCTTTTACCTCCATATGAGATATGAGACATGAAGACATGAGAAATGGCCAGTCTGCCACACCCAAAAAACATAAAAACCCGTCCCTGACAGAGCAAATATTTTCTTCCATTTCACGCACGACTTAGCAAGCCATCCAACGACTCAAAACACGCACAAACTGGGCCTGATTTACAATGTAAATTAAATTTTAAATACTCCACAATTTCTCATTTCAGAGCGTTCGTGCGCCTTTTGTGCATGTGCTGTCCAAGGAAAATTCGAAGAAAATATCAGCCTACTATGCGTTCCAAATCTCAGGTAAGTCTCTATTCATAATTCCAAATTTCTATTCAAACTTTCTCCTCTGTTTATTTTTTCCTAATCATTCTTCAAAAAAAAAAAAAAAAAACACAATAATACATAAATTTAATTAAAACATAAAAAAAACCAAAAAAAAAAAATATCTACGAAACTTTTACAGAGATTTGCAACGAGACGATGTTACTCAACGTGTTCGTTACACGGCATCCAACACATGAGGCACAATTCCTGTGAACAGACGTACATTTAGTTGTTTTTCTCTCTCATCATCCTCCTCATATTGCAAAAGTCAAATTCAAATTCAAATTCAAAATGTAATATTATTTTTCGATTTTGAAAATCCTCAAGGCTTCCAACCTAACAATAAAATAAAACATAAAATGAAATTACTTTTCATAATCAGTAGATCTTTTCAAACCTGACAAGTCAGTCTCCTTAGTTTCTGCTTGTTGGTGCATATTGTTCAAAAATGCAATCACAAGTAAATTCCATTACAATAATTAACTATGCGAAGGGATACAGATGCAGAACAATATTCTTAAGCAAACAAAACACGCACGCTACAAAGAAATAGTTAGAGAGGGAGACACAGAGAGACACCGCCAAGGAGAGACTGTCAACAGACTGAGGAGCAATTACATATAATTAGATATACATAATTATGAGAGAGCGACAAAGAGAGAGAGATAAAACAAGAATTAATAGCAAAGTTGTTCAATTCCATCTAAGGTATGTAAAGAACAAACTGAACGTTCAAAATTTAAACGAGCTATTCTGCTAATGCACATTATATCGCCGCAAAAATTCAGTTATCAATGTTTTATGTTGTTCAGCTGTTGTTTGCTGTTTATCTTCCACGACAAGCATATGATTCAGTTGTGAAGTTTTTCTTCTTTTATTTTTTTCTTGTAAATCCTTGCACTTTTCTCCGTAACCCCATTTCCTTGATTCACAATGTCCTTGCTGGTGAAATGTCACTCAACGAAGTAGACAAATTTCGAAATAAATTTGTCAGTCTGTCTTTACTGTAATGCTGTATCTTTGCAGGCATTGCGATGGGTATTAGATACATTTCACTGTTTTACAAATAAATTCAGGCGGATGTAGGTACATACCTAGCTTACTTACTTTACTCTATTTGATAGTCGTAAGAAAATATATGTTTTATGTAGTTCTAATTATTTAATGCACTTTCTGGAAGTTCTACATTGTAATCGTAGATCTTTTGAGAGACAAGTAGGGTAGTGAGTTTTGAATAATTCTGTTAAAATAAACACTTTACAAATGAAAATGTATGAGTATTATTGAGTAATTTTACTTGACAAGAACGCCTTCCTAGAAATTGTAGATATTTATTAGTTCACTTAGTGATTCCTTTTACTTTTATTGTTTTAGAAGTTCTTAGCTGTATCTACGAATAAACTCCACTTATATCAATTAAACGTAAGCACATCCTTTTGCACCAAATGTCAAATTACAATAAGGACATTCAATAATAGCACATCGTTTCCATTACCCTCGCAATCTGATCCAGCACAATGAATAAGCACTCTAATCCGCAACACATCTTTCAGCTTATCAACTCAACTATATCGGCCTATGGTGATCCCAAAATTATGTCAGCAATTTAACACCTTTTTTTTGGTTAACTTCGCTGTCCCACCTTTCTCTGGGTCTTTTGTATGGAACTTTGCGCCGTCTAACTGGAACCACTGGTCGGCCATATCGATTTTATCGAGCTCTAACGACAGAATGTCGGTTAACATCGCGCTACACCAAAATTAGTGGTTAGGTTCATGCCAGAATCCGAGGAAGCCTTCACGTCAAAGAATCCATTTCGAATAAATTGGAGGACGATTGGCTTAGAGTGATCCTAAGAACCCCATCAAAAGGCAATCAACGGTCCCTTACAATCGCTTTAAAGAAGCAGGCCTAAAAGTTCCTGGATTACACAAATGCAGAATTACCATCATTCGATTGGCCTCAATGGTGAAATGATTCAGAATTGGGAGGTCTGCTGATATATTTTGAGGTCGAACCGGCAAACCCCACAGGCGGACCAGTAGGAATGCAGTGCTTTGGGAGGGTTGTGATCCCTATAATTCTAATCATAACCTCGTAATTAAAATGGGGAGAAGAAGGTGCGTTGGACTACTAAGTGAGGGCTTCCAAATTCGAATTCGACCCGGCATCATCTAAGAGTTTCTATTAGGTGCCCCTCCTTTTTCGAAAGACTGACATACATCCAAGAGTAAGAACTTTCACTTGAAGCTTTTCAAAAATAAAATGGCCGTTCGTACAGTGTAGTACATGTGTGTCAAAAAATATAGGTTCTCACACACAAATGTTGGAAAAGTTAGGCTCTTAATATTTATATTCTTCGCCGTTGTAAATCTTGCTTGTTAAGTTTTATGAAGAGCTGCGTTCGGAGTAATTTTGCTTCTTTCAAAATTAACCCCCATTCGTGCAACCTTTTGCGAGAAAAAGAGTAATAATCGCTTAACTTTCTTAAACTCCCAAGCTTTACGAAAGCATAACTTATTATAAGCTGTCTTTGCACTCCTTTCCTCGAACCCACAAGGATTTCTAAGACGCCTTTCAACTGCTACCATACCAACTATCCTGTGTTCCTTAAAAGATGATAAGGCAGTTGATGATATTGCTATTTATTTTAGCAAAGTCTACGTCCAAATTTTCAACAGAACTATCCTAGATATCCTAATTAGCAATTGGCTCATTTAAACCATTGAAAGACCCCCGCGCTGGTTGCTTTATGCTTTAATTCTGGTAGAAATTCTCTGTCATGGAGACAGGTAAACAGGCCCTAACTGAATAATCTATTCTTCGGTCCACTACAAATCTTTATTAGAAAGACTCTATAACTGCAGCGAGAATACAGTTATAAAAATACTCATCCCAAACAAATTTTTTTGTTTCTCATCCTTATTATTGAACTGAACCTGCACCTCCGGGTTCACTAGCCAAATAACTAACCTCGGCGCCATAGTCAGTCGCACATTACAATAATTTAGGTGGAATAATAAATATCTCCTTGAGCTTATTATAAAAAAAAGTGTCAAGGTTTGATTACTCGTAGGTTTTGTCGAGGAGCTCATAGAAACCTTCCCTTTGCTCTGTTGGATGCGTCAGCGCCTTAATACGGATTGTTATAAAGCGTTCACTTGACATTTGAAACGCACAATTTTAGAGTTTTCGCCTTTCTTTTCCTAGGCCCATTCCATCACACTTCATGAATGCACTTTTAGCAGTAATTGTTTGGCTGCACGCGGCTTGTTTAAGATCCAAACATTCTACATACAGGTCCGAAAATCATTTTCCTTTACTTGTTTTGCAGGGTCAACAGTGCAGGTCAACCGTAAATACGTCAGTGTATACGATTGTAAGATGGCAATTCTTCCTCCCTCCCGCGTGGGCAGCCACCACAAAGGTTGGCTATCCCATCTCCTGGCTAGGCTATAGGTACAAGGCACCCAAGAGTCACTAACGCCGTAGTGAGTATAAGGAGTTGATAGTGGGAGACTAAATTAAGAACCCTTGCTTTCTCATATTATCACTTGCATCACCCTTTTGACAACCAAAGTTAAATTTATGCATTAATCGCATTTTACAAACTATATATTGAAATGATCTATTTGCAAGTTGCTGATTCAACCTTATTACTCACGGCCAATATAGCAGTATTAACCGCAAACGTAGCTACAGTTGTGCCTTCTTTTTGCGGAATATCTCGAGTATAGCTTAAAAATAGAATCGTACCCAGAACGCTTCCCTGTGGTACTCCTGCCGCCGCGATTTATTTGAATTCAGAGTATTCATTTCCGTGCTTAACACGCAAGAATCTATTCGCTAAATAAGAACTTAGTATCTCATATAACTGCCATGGAAAAGCTATTTTAAGCTTACTTTTTAATCCCGTATGCCACACTTTATTAAAAGCCTGGGAAAACGCTAGAACATATTTCTTTCTATTTCGTTGGTTATTAGATAAACCTGGTCGATTGTGGAGTGCTCGATTCTGAGCCCGAATTAGTGGTCATGTATTAATCGGCGCTCTTCTAAAATCGGATGTAATCGCTCAATATAATTTTTGATCTATACGATTTTTTGTTATGTGAAGGCCTACCGGGCCTTGGCACCACAATGACTTCAGTTTTTAAACTAGATAGTCTAGGCAGACCCTCCTTTATCCGTTGTCAGATGTTAATATTCGTCATGCCTGCCGAGTGGTCAAAGGAGAGATCGAAGCTTTCTTCAACTTTAACAGCAGTGTCAGACATCCCATTTGCAATGTAAAAATATATTAGGTCTTCAGTTTTCAACGAATCCGACGTTCAAAACGCCGGCTTACCTATCGAGAAAAAGTCCACCCTTATTTCCATACCCTCTTCGTATAGGAATCTTTCTTTTGAGGAAACACATCTAGAACCCTATAAGGGGTGTTTTGCATTAAAGTCAAAGATACATCTAAAATCATTTTTCCCTAGTTTTTCCTTAATAGGATTATAAATAGACGCAAAATCATAAGTTTTGCGCTTCTTTTTCATGCGAACTATAATTAGATGCATATTATCTTGCTCAGTTTTTATGCTTATTGAATGATCGATGGTGTCTTTTATAAGCAAAATACGCTCCGCCTCTAGTCCTTTCCGAGAGGTGCTCCTCTATTTATACCCTATCCTAAGGGTATATTAATTTTGACACATAGTTTGTAACACCCCTTAATATTCGTCATAGACCCATAAAAGTATATATATTTATGATCAGGACCAAATCCTAAGACTATTTAGCAATGTCCGTCCGTCCGTCCGTCCATACCCAATTTTTAGGCCTTTAAATTCAAGCTAGAAAGCTGAAATTTGGACCACATACTCCCTAGGGCTCCGAAATGGTTAAGTGTAAAAATGTTTTGAATACGCCCACTGCCACGCCCACAATTTAAAAAAAAACGATTTAAAGCTAATAGACAGATAGAGGGTTATAACCTTCACAAGATATGTAGGCACTGCCCTCCTCTATAAGTTTGTCATATAAAGTTTTTTGCCACGCCTACTTTTTGTGGGCGTTTTTCACTAAAATGCTGTTTTCTTCGATAATTTTCATAGAAACCGAAAAAAAATGTTTAACAAGATATTTAGCCAATATTTTTTCCAATATATCGCCCATACAAAGTTTTTGGCCATGCCCACTTTTTGGGGGCGTTTTTTCAAAAAATGTTTTTTTTTTTTCTAAATTTTATAGAATGAAATAAAATGCTATCCATCATCTTCTTAAGGTTTTTTTTGGGGCATATAGGGATAGGGATAGGGTATCATACTGTTCGCTCCAAGCGGACTGTAGCCTTTCCTTATGTTTTTTTTCTTAAATCATTCATCAGAAATTAAGCATGTGCGAATAAATATGGTTAGAACTCCAAAACTTTGAATGTTGATCACAAAAACCAAACAACACAAATCTCAGAACATTAAATAAACAGATTCTCACTGCCAATTCTCCCCAACACATTCATTTGTTGATTGGTTCCTTTTGAAGAGCTTAACATTTTCTGCAATTACACTTATTAACAGATAAGATTCTATGAGCTCCAGACAAAGAGCAAAGCACTTCGAATAGGTGTCCTTCCAGGCATGAAGTATTAATACTGAACAATTTTCAACCCCATTCGATACAAATTTTAGTGTCTTTCTGAAGTTGAAGGATTCTTGGAATATCTTACTCGAAGAATAACAAAACAAAGTCTCTTAAAATTTAATTTAATTACAAAACTGTCAATCGAAATGTCAAATTCGTCTTGACTTCTCAACGACCGACGACGACGACGAAACCACCCACATACAACAATCATATGCTTGTCACTTGTGCCACAAATTACAAATTTACTTTCAATGCGAGTAGTTTAAGTCAAATTGTCTCTCGTGCCAAAGAAATATGTATTTATTTTTCGTTTATTACCATCTCTTGTTCTTGTCAGTTTATTGTTATAAATGGTTTATTTGTTAAATGTAACCGTCTGTGTGTGTATTTTTTGTGCAAATTCCGCCTCTCGTTCCATACGTTCAAAATAATTGTTGTTCCATTTTGTTTTCTTTCGTTTGGTTCCTTTTGATTAAAAAAACTAATCACCCTTGTTATAAAAATTTTTTTTTGAAAAGTGAATACAACTTTTCATAAAAAAAAAAAAATAAAAATAAAAAAATCGCCATCATTGTGCCTCTGTAGTTAGTGTAAAACGTCTTTTTATAACATGTTTGTTGCTTAAGAAAATAATATTTTTAATAACTAAAATGAAACACACATACCACCACCACACACATATCTTCCTACCTCTTCTTGTTGTAATATTAAAATTTATATACAAATTATTTATTTGTTTTCATTACTTTGTCATCACAAATCACTGGCACATTTTTTTTTGTTTTTACACTTTTTAAGGTAGCACTTAGAAAAAAAAATTAAATATAAATATATTTTTATTTTTATTAAACACTTTATAGCGAAAATAAATTTTAAAATGCTTTGAATAAAATAACAAACATGCTAAAATGGTGTAATAAAAAATAAAATAAAACCGGATCTCGGAAGTACTCGCGAAAGTATGAGAATTGTTTTGTGCTTCCTTTGTGACTTTGTTACGTGTTGTTTTTCCTGCTTTTTGTGCCACTTTGCTATGCACTAGCACATTTGCACAATATTAACGCTACAGAGTGAAATATTTCAGCAACATCAGTGGAAATTGCCAAAGGAAATGGTGGAGTAATTTCTTTATTGTGCGGGACTTGTACGACTCGTCAAATCATAAATCGTAAAAGAGACTTTGTGGAAGGTGGTTAATTTATGGCTTTAACAATGCACATTCCAAGTGGATGGAATATATGTCAAAGGAAACAACAAGGGGTTTTCTTATTAAGTTAAATATCAAATAAGCGTATACATTGAGTTATTTAGATACCTGGACATATTAATGTTGAAAATAGTTAATAAATCAAGGAAGTCCGCAATAGTGCAATACAAATTGCAAAATCATGGCAATTGTCGGGCAATTTTGAACGTTTATTTTTGGCAGGTACCGCGTGATTGGTGACTCTACTCGACTTAACTCCAATTTACTTTAAAATACTTTTAATTTTCCAGAAACTAAACGATTTTAATCCATTTAATTATTTCGCCCTAAATAATAATAGCCATGTCAATTTTCTGTCCTCTACACAGAGTTTCTGTTCGACCCAATTACTCGGCAACTGTAAAGCTTACAAAGCTGAAATTTGGAATGAGAAAGTCATATCCTAAAATGGGGCAGGAATTTTGGTTTCTAAGTTTCAACGCCGAGGCGACTTATAAGCACTTTAAGCTTACAGCGCCATCTACTTATAATAGTGTATTTATGGACCTTTGGTTTATACCAGCGGTCGGCAACAGGCAATTCGCGGCCCATTTGCAGCTCGCGGAGGATCGAACCTTGGACAGCCAAATATTTTTATATATAGGATCCGCCATCTAACGTTTTTTTTTCAACCAGTGCTTATTTCGCGAATGGGAACTCCTAGCTAATGTCTGATTTTACAGATAATTAGTCTTATCCTTCCGCTGAACGAATATGGTTGTGTATACGCTTGAACAACGAACAACAACAACAACTTGAACAACAACAAGGAGTGGCCGTTACAGTCAATGGCGATCGTTATCGGGCCATGTTGAACGAATTTTTGTTCACAAAAATTGAAGAGGAGGATATTGGCAACATTTGGTTTCAACAGGACGGCGCTACGTGCCACACAGCCGAACCTACACTCGATGTTTTGCGCCCTGTTTCAAAAAAACAAAAGTTATTTGGCGGATCCTATATATATACCTACCCACCTATTTAATTGAAAAAGGATTAGTAAATTTGTCAAGTTGAATAATTTTATAAGATATCGTTCTGCATCTGAGCACCGACAGCTCAACGATCTTTATTTTGATTCTGAATGTGATTCTGCTTATTCTGACAGTCATCGTTGGTTAATTAAAGGTCAAGTTATGGAACGTCTCGGGATAATAAATAAACAAGTACTCTTCTTGGATACCCAGGAAACTAGGAATCATTTTCACTTGGAGTTCATAACAAAAGAGTGAAATGTGTCTTTTTTAAAAGTTGGTCTGAAATATTTATCTGCACTTAACACTGAGTTACAAGGAAATGGGATATTGATATGTGATCTAATACAAAGCGTGTCTGATTTCCGTCGCAAGCTCGAAAAATTCCCGACATTGAAGTATTTTTAAGATTTCTACCCGATCTTGGAAATTAATTTTCTGCACGACACAAAGTCTTTGCAGAAATAGGGAAGCGGCAGAATGGGCATGAATTGGCGGCAAAGTTGTTCAGCCTTTCAAAGACTTCACTTCAAATGGAAATAATTGACTTGGAAGAAGATATGTCCTTGCAAATGTATAAGGCTGCATCCGAAAATAAATTTTGGGGTAAATATGTTCCAGAAATATATGAAAATTGCAAAAAAAAGAAAAATTGCTATCAATACGGCTCCTATGTTTGGATCGACATACATATGTGAATTAACTTTCTCAAAACAAATATCGTTCAAGATTTCCCACCTTTATGACACTCATCGCATTTTTTGTTCCCGCATGAACCAAACTACAAAGAAAACTGGCATTTGGTTGGATAGTTAAGCTTTTAACACGGCTAGGCCGGGCATTTAGCTAGTTTATAATATTTATCTTTTTCTTCTTTTCCGGAAGCTGCTGTTTCCAGCAACATCTTAACTCCTCCGGAAGCATAGGGTGACAATAAAGTCCTTCCATCTGTCTCTATTAGAAGCTTTGTACGTCAGCTGTGTTTACCGTTGCAAATTTTGGGACTGAGCTTTAGTTTTAACAGTTTTAGTGCTTAGCCTACCAATTAGGTTTTAACGTTGCAAGTTCAATTGGAACCACTGCTTCGCTATGTTTTTATATGGTATGACCAATCCAGCGCCAGTTTTATGTCAACATCCACTTTTGTTTGTCCAGTCCTAAGCCACAATTCATGTTGGAAATTGTTTGTGGTCATCGGATATTTAGGATGTAAGATCGATTTACAAAAGCTTGTTTACTGCTCGAGATGTTGGTAAAGCATTTCTATGCATATTTACAGATTGTCTACTTTACAAAAGGAAATAAACTTTCTAGACCGCCAGAATAAAAATTTGAATTAAGCCCTCAATACCTACGGTTGATTTATGCAAGTTGGTAAATCGATTGAATTAAGACCGTACTCTTGCGAAAATTGTTTCTAGCGAATTATAATTGAAATCCTAGCAATGCCTACCTTGAAGGACGAACCAAATATGATCACTATATTGACTACGATTTCCTCATTTCGCAAGCACACAGTTTCCTCACCTTAATATTTACCAGAGAAAATGACGCTCATCAAACCAGCAAACGGTCAGCCAGATTGATCACTTTAGGCACTCCTTAATTATTTTACTTACTTTACTTACTTCTAATTATTATTTTAGATCTCCAAAAATTTCAATAGGCCATCATAGAATCCGCGCACTACCTAGTTGCAGCTAAGGTACTACAACGGATATCTAAACCACGGAACCCCTGATTTAATGATGAGTGCCGGCAAACACATGTAGCAAAACAATATAAGTGTGGCTCTATGAACAAAATAGGAGGGAAAAACATCGGCTTGCCCGCAAAAATTCAAGAGCATTAGAAGCGCGCGATCGTCGAAATAGATACATATGTGCTTCTCCAGGGACAATGTTCGGAAGTTTTATCAAATGGTAAAAGGTCGTGAACAGAAACCTGTAGAGATGAACAATGAAACCTTGTAGCAGAGTCATAGTCGGTGCTGAAGATTTAAAAAAGGCCGATAATAGGCGAAGACGACACAAGTTCCACTGTTATTCAGAGCGAACCACTCAATGTTGACGATACAAGTCAAAAATTCCTTTCACCCGACGAAAATGAAGTGAGGATAGTAATACCTAAACTGAAATTGAACAAGACTGCTGTTCAACTATGAGTCGAATTTAAGGCAATGGGATAAAACTTGGCAGAGAGGTTATACCTACTTATTTCCAAGTAGAAAATCATCTGACCACATTCAGATGAGAGTAACCAGTTTTCAAGAAAGGAGAACCTCTTAAGTAAGCTGTACACAATAGACAGCTATAAAATTTACTTAGAAAGGAATTTTGCCTATCTCGGCTCTAAAATTACATCTGAAAACGACATCTTCCCAAAAATCAAATGAAGAACAAAGCTTGTCAATCGGTATTTCTATAAGCTGAGTAGTAGTAAACAACTACTAAGGACCCTTGCAATCCCATTCCTGTTCTGTTCCGACGCATTTTCCCTTTCAAAAGCGGATGAAGGTGTCCTAGGTCCTTCGTAAGATATTTGGCCGCGTATAAGCTGACGGGTTATGGACGAAACGATTCAAAAATTAGCTTTACAAGCTATACGGTAACTAACTGCATATTGAGCGTTGGGTCTAATTCAGAGGGACAACACAGTAGGGGAAGGCTTCACCAAACTAAGGGGACCTCAACCTACTTGCAGTGCCTAACTGGAGGCAGTTAGCCAAAGACCGCGCTAATTGTAATGTCTTATTGGTTAAGGCCCGGGTTCACTCCCGGAATGTGCCAAACAAAGAAACACGTCTCGGAACAGCGGCCAATTGTTGTTATTTGATGCATGTGCCAAGACTGAGTCAGTGACACTAGTGCCAATCTCATCTCATATTTGTAACGCGCACATCTTTCCGAAGGCGAACTCATTACGTTAGGTTGACTAAGCCCAAAAATCGCTTCCGTTTTAATATTTCATTCAAAAAGCTGAACCATAGCACAAAATATATCACACATCGTAAAAGAGAAAAAAAATGTATCTCTTTTTGGGAAACCACTGAACTTAAAGTATTCACGCTTCACTGTCTTTTTATGTTTCATTTAGATACGAGGTAACTTTCACAAATTTAAGCCATCTTTCCTCTGCCATGATCCATAAATAAGACATCTCCCTCAGGCCACAAAAGCCCCAATATTCATTTATACACTTTTTTTTTGCAAAAAACCTGTACCACCCTTGACAGTAAAAAAAAAAACAAGTTTATTGTGCTATGAAACGGTTGAAAAAGCATAACCTTCCCTTTTAAACTTACCATTTCAGCATCTAATGCACAGATTCTAGGTCAAACAAGAATAACACGTTTCCAAGGACATTGTGTTCAATTTTTATCAATAATAAAGGAAGCTGACAACCCTCATTAGTAAGTCCCAGAATAAACATATAAAAATAAACCAAAAAAAAGGCAAAACAAAACACACAGAAATAGTATTTTGTTGTCTCTCCTTTATCCTTTCATACTACCACGAGTATGTATCTCTATCTTTCGTTTAATGAACCAGAAACTATTCATATATCCGAAGGATATACCTACCAACTTTCACCCATCGCCGCCTACACATACCGATTTAGTATACCCACGATGACGAGGACTCGATTGCCCAGAGGGTAAATTTTCTGTATGTTTGCTTATTTATTTGTGTGTGTAAAATTTAAAATGCCCAACAACCGAATTGGCCTCCGGCCGACAATTCATTGTGCGATTGCCTGAATTAATGGCAAATTATATTTGCGTACACCACCGAATGATTGAAACGGTATACCGTATACCAATAGTATATGCTGTGGGTGGTTGGGCACCTACTTACGAGTATCTCTCTGTCTCCGTTCCCAGAGGGATGAAAAGTCAGTTATCACAGAATCTAGTTAATCCTTGCTATCAACGTACAAAATTTGTACATATTTGCATCTGTGTGTTTGCCAGAACGGAATTGTTCAGGAAATTGACTGCAAATTATAATTGTAATCGTACATGAGTTATTGAAAGGACATGATGTCACTGCAAGGATTTCGGCCAGTGTTGAAATGTTTAATTAATTAAGATAAACCCTTGCCATTCATTAATGGAATACGATGATTTTTTTTTTTTTTGGTAATGGGATTGGCTTGCATTCACTGTGCAGGACGACAATAATTATACAGAAGTGTTAACGCAAAAGCGGATAGTAATGGCTGTGTGTAGTAAATTTGTATGTTACATTAAAGCCTGTTGATGAGGTAATTAAATACACGCTTTTTGTTTGCCTTTTATGGTATCCTTGGCGGATTTTTAAAGTCTTATAAAGTGCGGACAATGTCACAAAATTAAATAAATGTCACAATCAATGTCAGAAGTGGTGAGAGTTCTACCAAGAGAGCTGGTATCTTTTATCTCATTAAAGTAAGTCTTTAAGTCTTTGTAAGTCTATCACATTCAATAGTCTTAATAACAATATTGGTTTGGTCGGGCGTAACCAGATAGGAAGGATGGAAAAATAAATTTTAGTAAAATCAAAACGGTGTGAGATAAAATTGGTTCTGCGCCGGATATATCGATGTTGCCGAGTTCCGGCCATAGAAAGCCGGTTAACATTGCTCTATACCGGTGTCCCCTTCCTCATTTCGAAAGTTCTAATAACGATAAATTTTTCTATTTATAATAGACGATTGGCCAAAAGTGGGCATCGTCTGAGAAGATCTGGATCTGGACCTCTCGACGAAATTCACGTTGCGTACTTAAGGTGCGATCAGAAACTCATCGAAACTTGTCATCCGGATGACAACTGAGCTCTATAATTTTTTTTATGAAAAATCTTAGTGAATATTTTGAGATATCAGGTGCAAACTATCATTCCTATCTCCTATCTGATCAAGCTTCCAAACTCAGCTGGCATTTGAAGTGTCATAACATTATTAGAATGTTTGCCATTTACGATAATGGATCGCGTAACAATCAAACCCGACTACGCAAGCAATCGGTAAAATTGTGAAGAAATTTGAAGACAATGGAAGCGTTACTTATATTGTAAGGTCTGAGGATCATGGTAATATTACTGCTGCTGATACGAATTTATCGATTTCCCGGCGTTCGCAGCAATTGAACATGTTTTGGATTTGCATCTCTATCCTCATAAAGTTCAAATTACGCAACAATTGAACCATTCGCAACGCTTGTAGATACGCTTCTTGGATATTGTAACAACAGACAATAAACACCGATTTTTCGAAAAACCCTTTTTTCAGCGATGAGTCACATTTTTCACTCGGTGGGTATTTAAGCAAACACAATTGCCGCATATAGGGCTCAGAAAACCCACAATAGGTGGCGTTGCATTCAGACAAAGTGAGTGTTTGATTTTCTCTATGGTCGAAAGGTCAGGCGATTACAGTCAATTCGGAGCGATATGGTCGAATGATAGCTAATTTTTTTTTGATCGGCGATTGAAGAACATGACTTGGATGATATGTGGTTCCAACAAGACTGGACAACAAGCAATACCACACGATCAATTATGGCTTCGATGCGTGACAAGCTGGTAGATCATCAGAGCAGGCGGCCTTGTTATTCTTAAGCATTTTTATAGCTAAGCCACCCTCTTCCAAACTGGGTAGCTATACTGGTTTTTCTTCGACTGGACGTAGGTTTACTTCTTGCCGGCTGGAAATTCTGCTTAAATACATTTTCTATTCCCTGGAGTTGCTGACTATTTTTCCTTCGCTATTTCGCTGTGGTAGGTAAACGCAGAGTTTGGTTTCGCATAGTTTCGCACAGACTCTGGCTACTCCAGGTGCATTTCGCAGTTTCTTTTCGTTGGACAGTAGAGATCTTAATCGAGCCGAAACAAGAAAGTTGTCAAAGCCTTTTCGACTTTAATGAACTTAATTGAAGTCCCCGAGTACAATTTTGTCATCATACTCCAGACAGGTTCCGTAGGCTCCGTTCAGGGGGTAATATAATTCCTCTTTGTCAGGTCTTTTCGGTAGGAGCGTGTCACATAGTATCAGGGTTATGTTTTGGAATGTATGTTAGTAACAGTCAGTAACTTTTGAATAAAGCCGATTGCCCCCGACGAATCCACATCTTAGCAGGTAGCTATGGAATCCTGTCTTTTCTTAATGTAGTTTCCGTCTTGTACTACAAAATTTTGAGTAGCAACTGGAGTGTAGAATATCCGAACATACAAGGTACAAATTTGCATCTGTGTGACACAGACCTGATAGTACTTTATGGGTCTGGTCTGGTTGCCGTATTAGGAAAATTGTTATCAGAGGCTCTCTTCGGGAAGTTATGTCGATGGCACAATCCCCAGCTTAGAGTACCACCACCTGGTTTTGACACAAGTCGGTAATTCCGTTGTTAGTAACCCACTTCGGGGATATGCTAACACCGTAGCTTAGTGTTGAAGATTCTATAGCCCTAGGATTCAAATATGCCAAAACATTTCAAACAGGGATATCACTAGTTCGACCTTAACTGAGACTGTGTGCGCCACCGTTGAACCGTCCGCTGCCGCCAGGAAACAAGAGAGGGTTTTAGTTAAATGGCACTCCTTCCCCTTCTCTCGTCTGCCGCGACCAACAACATACCATCGAAGTTGGTTGTCACACCCTAATCGTGGTACCAGGCACTTAAGTAGTCACCAATAGAGATATTTAAATTCAGGGCATATAAAATCTTTAAGCCATCAGTTGGTTTGCCCTATGACTTTTGTCATTAATTTGATGTTGGCGACTTAGTTTTTCTACTTTAAAGTATCTTCATCAACTATGTAGAAATAAATCCACATTTAAACGCCAATTGGCGATAGAATTATACCATTCTTCGACCTATAAAACGTTTTTCAAAACTTCGAACTTTAGAAATGAATAGAGTATCTTCTTCCAAGATATTTTCCATCTCACATATTTCATCCGTTGACATTCATTTCAAATAATTAATTTTATAAATGTTTTTCGAGGACACATTTTCATCGAAAAATGCACATTCGAAATCTTTCCAACTTCATCCTGTTGTTCAACGAAATACGAAAGGTCGAAGCTTAAATATCGCACAACCTTCTGTAAAACCCACTCAAAATCGAATACAATCTATTCATTTGCCAATAAGTATCGAAAATGCCAAGCTTGCGCGCAAATATTATATGCATCTACTTATGTATATTTATCTTCCACCAACCATATTCGAACTCAGAATTATATTCTCTATCAACGGATTTCCTTAAGACAGCAAACACATAGCAAAGAGTCCATCTAATTCACCAAACTTCCTCTTCTTCTTCTAGATAGTGGCAGTGGTATTGCCCGAATGATGCAAATTTCCATCCAGCAGAGAGAATTCTTTCGAGAAAAAAAACGGAAACGGAAAATAAATCGCTTCGCAACTAAACTCTTCTGGCAGAGTTTCAAATGTCCTTTGTATATTTCCTTCAGTTTGATAGTGGCAAAGTAGGATTGCTGTTGCACCAAGCAGAGAAGAGTATTATACGTTAAAGAATAAGGAAGTTTGCAGCTGTTCACAAATCATTGTATGCTGTCAGCAACAGAAAGCAAGGATAACCACGTCCATTAAGAGGCCTTAACCTAAATTTCATAGCTGCAGGATAACATGGCAAACAGTGAAATGCACTATTGCCCATAGTTGTTGAGTTGATCAGAAACACACTCAATCGGAGTTCTTAAGAACATTATAATAACCCACTTCGGTTACTTTAAAGCGAAAGCTGTTTGTTTCTCAATTTCTCATGTCCTGATAAAAAATAAAAACCTTGTTGAAGTGACCCCAAATGCGTATCATTCTCGTCCAGATAATTCTTTCCTGTATCTTTGTCGTTTTGTTCTCGTGTATCGATGTAGACAGCCAATGCATTGAAAGTGGAACTGAAACTGAAGCGAATGTGTGTGAATAGTTGATTAATGGCTTTTCACAGATTGATAGATTGATGTAATTTTGTTAAAGGTCTACGGGAGCCAAGCCAAACATACAGTCATGAACCCCGTCTCATTCAGGAATAGCAGATGGCTTGTCAGTAGAATGGTGATGTTGATATTTTTGTTCGAACGGGTTGCCGAGTAGTCGTCGATTGAACTTTTAACAGCTTCCTGTCTGTTTAATTTTATATGGTTCGTTGAAAAGCAATTTGCTAGACAACTCGGTGATGGCGGTAAAGGATGTGCATACAATATGTATGTAGTTTGCCTCAGATACTACTATAGGTAGTTGGTTCGAAAGCGGAACTCAACTTAGATGGAATTAAATTCTGCAAACCTTTTTAGCGTAAAATTATCAGAACTTCTCAGTGTGTTACTGGATCCTTCGTGTATTATATATACCCTTGAGGTGGTACATCCACCGCAGTAGAGACTTTTTTTTTTGTATGCCTTAAGGAGGAACTCATAGAAGAAAAAAAAATGTTCCACATACGCCACAGTGCCTCGGTTAATATTGTGTGGTTGTTTTATCTTTTTACTATTTGCGTTGCTTGAAGGATATAAACAGGAAATGAAAGCAACAGAAACTGAGTAATATCAGATCTAATAGAAATTTTTGTTTCTAAATTCGCGAAAATGCATCCTTGAGAAATGTTTAATTGAATTTGATCGTATTCTTTGTTACTTTAAAGGTGAATAGGTTTCTCTCTCAAAACTAACCCATGGTTATTGGGATTGAAATTCAATTTTTAATAAGGATTTTGTTAATAGTTAAAGCAATTAGACAAATCAAGTCTGAACAAATAAATAGCCAAAATATAATAAATTAATATTTGGGTAAAGGTTCAGAATAATCAAACAACAACAAATAAGAGGATCATACAAGTGTAAAGTCAATTAAGCATTACCGGTTAATAACGTAAACAGAAGGGCGCAGGGACATAAGTCCCGAAAAATTAATTCGGGATTTATTTCGAACCACTTCCCACTTCAGTGAAATTAAGAATCGTCAAATGCAATATCGGGGGAATGCCGACCCCCTACAACACCGCTGATTGGTTTCACTGTTACATTTGGAGTTGCCCGGCGGGCCTTATGTCACAGTACTCATTGACATAAGACCACCTAACTCATGGGGCCTTATTTCCACTTAAAAATGGAGCCAAAAACTTGTTTGACTGGCTATTCCTTTTTGTTGCATGCTCTTCATTGAAAATTCCCTAAGCTTATCGAAAAAAAAATATTTATTTGGTGAGACATAGTCCCGAACTTATTTTCCAAAATCTAATTTGGGAGTTATGTCCCTGCGCGACCCAGAAGATGCATTAATAATGCCTGATGCTGGGGTCAGTCTTGAACCGAACTTTTTGGTTTCTAAGAGGTTTGCGAAATAGTCGATAGACTTGGCGAAATCTAGTGTGTTAGTGGTCGATTAGAACAAAACCTTAAGAGGTGTTCTACTACAGGAAAGAACAGGATAAGAACAGCATTGATATCATTCTTGCGACAGAGTTACTAAGCAACGTGAAGAGTCTCTGCCTGAGACAGAAGGGCCTTCCATCATCTACGGTCCCGGGCACGCTGCTTCCAGTTATCCAGACCAAACGCCCTGGCATCCGCGATGGCTTGGTCTTTGAAACTGAGGTTCTGTCTTCCTTGTCGTTTCGCACCTGGGGCTGGGATTCGAAGATCCAATTGGCGGGAGCATTATTGTCACTCGATGTGCCCGAGCCAATGTAGTCGGCGTGATTTGGCTTTCTGGACTACATCCACATCTTGGTACAAGTCATAGAGTTCGCGGTTGTATCTTCTCCTTCATTTGCCCTCCTCGCACACAGGGCCATAAATTCTTTAAAGAATTTTTCTCTCAAAAGAGTTAAGTATCTGCACTCTTTTCATGCTTATCATCCAGAACTCAGCACCATAGAGCAGAACTGGCAGGATCAGAGTTTGTATAGCTTACACTTCGTCCTTCGAGTAAGGAGTTTTGAACCCATTTGTTTTGCCAAACCATAGTAGCAACGGTTTCCTAGGATAGTTCTTCGTTGAATCTCCACTAATGTGTCGTTTGCGGAGATAATGTTAACTCTGAGGTAGGTAAACTCCCTAACTACATCGAAGTTGCTGCTTTCAAAAGTTACGGTTTGTCCTAGTCGGTGGACAGATGTTTCCTTGTTTATTGAAAGTGGTTTCGTCCTCGTTAACTTCAGTTTAGATGAGATGCTGCCAAACTGCCATAGCATCGCGCAGAGCTCCTGACGATGTACCCTCGAGCTACAATAAAACAAATTGAATAGGGCACAACCATATTTACGATAGTCACACGGAGAAGTAGATATTATCTTGACATCCTTTCGCTGAAGTTCATGAGTCGAATTCATAGTGGATGACGACAAAATACGGCCGTAAGGACTTCCAAACGAATATTTTAATAATTTTCAGAACCCACGCTTAACTCAGAAATAGTTGCCGAAATTACAGTCAAAGACATTCGAAAATCAGTTCGGTAAGACAAAATAACCTCTGAGTTTTCCACGAACATGGAATACATCAGGTCCAGACAACAGATGCAAATCAAATTATAAGGATTATCGTGATTCCTTGGGTTCGGTTAGGCTTACGGGTTGTTAAGAACTCTTCTGTACCATCCCTAGGTCCTCGTTTAACAATTATGATTGTAAGAGTTAACCGTTTTTGTTAGAGATGGTATTGTTTCATGGCGCTTCGCCGGACGCGCGCATTCCAGCCAGACCGATATCCTCATAAAACTGTAAAAATAAAAAAGTGCTTATAAGTCATAGAAGTAGCGGCTTAGAAGTTTTCTGTTCCTGAACTGACATAGGCACAGCCTTTACATATATACATCGTCATCCTTGTATGATTTAATTTTATTGTATGGTTTCATAGGAAATTATGACCTGTTAGATCCCCTACCAGCTTAGACAGCGATGACCTATCAAACTGTAGTAGTTCCGGCCACTGTAACGATCCGCCCAAAGCTTCCATAATACCTCACTTAACTGCAAGAATACCCGGTTACCAAAATGCTTCATTACTCATTTCTTTTCATTGAAGGGCGATGCACTTGCGTATGTATAACTTTTAGGCGGCTAAGACGTATTATATGTCTTTTAAGTGGTTTGCGTGCGCGGGATTGTTAGTAAATTTTTTTCACGAATTTAAAATGCGGCCCTCCAACTACCTAGCTATATCATGTTTGTTGGAAAATATGGCCCATGAACAGTGTTATGTTCCACGTTTGCAGACATAGCCCAAAAACACTTGGTCCTTTGTGTCCATTCGATTGCAAATGGTGTAAAAACAAAATTCACTGAAACGTTCGGCTCAAATGAAAATAACAGCACATCAAATTTAGAGCCAATCTTTCTCCTTAGGTGACTCCCTTGACACCATCCGGACATTTTCAAAGATAAATTTTTGCCTTTTAGAGGATAAACTGATTTTTGATTTTTAATCGAATATCGATCAAACCTTGATTCCATATTTAGCTAGTTTCGATGAAATGTAATTGGTAAAACGTGTACCTCGACGATAGAAACACATTCGCTGTGAAATAAAATCAAACCAAACCAAATCCACACGCTACGCCAGGCGATGACTCCAAATTTTCCATAATCATTGTCCAAAAATCATCAATAACAGACGATTTGCTAATTGCTTTTCCCGTAGGTAAGCAAAAATGTTGGACTTTTCATTGTGATATTGTGTCCGTAGTTCCCAAGTCGACAGTTAAAAATGCCACTCCGGCATATAACACCAAGAAAAGAAGTCATCAATTTACATTTCGTAGGTCTGATTTTAGACTTTATCTGTTTTCAATTGTAAAAAAAAACACATGAAAATTGTAAAAGTTTATACAATTATGAAATTAGTGATAAATCAATGCTTGCCATTTACTTTTAAAAGATTTCGACCTGCCATTTCGGCATTCACCACGTCGTCCCCGAAAATCTGTCACCTGATGCAAGCTATGGCAGCTGGTAGTGGTGTTGCTTAAGCCTTAAACCTTTAAGTGTTCAGTAAAAGCTCGGTGGCCCGAAAGGATGCCTACGAGCAGCCTGTAGTCGATTCTCCTAAAAGATAGAAGGAAAAACGGAGACTTTCTGCAAATATTCGGACACAGCCGTTTGGTCAGTCACTCTCCCAGAGAGTGTGTTTACTAGAAACCCAAGTATCAATGGAAAACATGACATGAGAAAACTTCCTCTGAATCTTGCGTAGCAAGCTCATGAATGCCAGTGAAACCTAGGACCCAGGCAAAATTCACTGTGTTCCGCCTTCCGACCGAGCTCAGAAAAAGTTTGATTTCGAGCACTATCTTGGACGAAGTAAAAGAGTTGAGCAGCACTCTTACTACAGTTTTTCTATCACTGTAAACGCAAATGCTTCTTGCCCCCACTTATTGGTCACAATATAACGTAAACTCATTAGGAAAGCGAATAGGTACCTCCACTTTAAAAACGTATGGTCGTATTGTGGCAGAAAGATTTCTGATGTAATTGCGTCAGACGGCACATTCATAAGTCAGGGGTCGAAGTAGTAAGTTCAGTTCTCGCGCAAGTTCTTCAAAATTACAATGCCCATGGTACCAAAAGCCAACTCTCTTTAAGTGAGAGATGGTAAATTTCCAAATCTATTTGATTATTTTCGACAACGAGTCTCCTCACAACATGCGATTTCCATTTTAGTCTTGCGGCTGGTGTCATACTCCAAGTATTTAGCCTCATTTGCGTACAAAAAACGAAATAATGCCATACTACGTCTATATGGCTGCATCAACGGTTCACGTCGCTCCGATAGTATCCGTTTCTTGCGGTATATCGCGAGTGTATAAAATAAATAAAAACGGTCCAAGAACGCTTCCTTGTGGAACTTCTGCCACGATCTAGAGTCTGTTCCCTAATTATGAGCTTAGAATCCCAAGTAGTTGTTTTGGGGGAACTTTTTTGGGTTTATATTTTAATCCCATATGCCATAAACTATCAAAAGGCCGGAGGGACGTCAAGACAAACGCTAAAACAAATGTTTTTCTCCTCTAGTGATTTATCAATTCCGATGATGATTCTGTAGACCTGATTTCTGAGGTGTAAATCCGATATTAGTTGGGGTTCTTCGATGCATGTATGACTTTGACACATGTCACGAATCACGTATGGGATGCCAAAAATAGACCAGCTAAGAAAGTGCAGTAACTGCGAATGCTTCATCAGGTAGAATTTATTTATTTTTTCCTCGTTCCATGTTTTAAAAGCTACCAGTAGAACATGCCATCATTATTTGCTCAGCAGCTTCCCTTTGTACGGGTATAAGGCGTTGAAGTCTAGATGGAATATGTAAGCGATCATGTCGAATCCCCAAAATCCCAATTTAAGTAAATTAAGCTATCCGACTTTATATTTTAATTAATAAAAATAACATACAAACAAATACCAACTCCCTCGCATCATGTCCGAATCCCAATCGAATTCGCTTCACAAAACCACATCACTCGCATACGCCCAAAGGCGGTTTCTGACAACTCATCGCTGATATATGTACAGGGAAATTCCCCAAACAGTCAATATTAATTAACAATGCAAACATCATACGAGTATCTACGTCAATTCAGTTAATGTGTGCTTTTGAAAAATCACGCCAATTCCCATCAAGCGCACCTCACAAACTGCTACCTACGAACTAATACGCAACCACAGTCATTACCACTATCAACCACCATAACCATCATCGTCATCATCGTCATCATCCAAGCCACAATATTCCATTATTGTCACTGTTTGCCCTTAGGCAGATATAATCACCCCCAAAAAGTACCGCAATAGCAATTAATAATTGGCCAAATGTCAATTACTTGCTAAATGCGTGCCATTGCTCAGCCCACCCACTCGTCCTGGCTGCCACTGTAATTGACATGGAAAATTTTGCAATTGAAAATCCGCACGATATGTGTTCTTAGGGATTTGTGCCCTCTATTTCCTTAGTCATTATGATTGTCAGTTGGTAATTGTTATTATCCTGGTACACGACGTTTGTCGACATTTAGCAATGTTATTTCCTCCATAAATGTAGTTCTGGTTATTCGTGGAATTACCGTACACCTACATTCATTCATTTTGCACCGCGCCACCACCACAATCCAGTCATTTATTCATCAACCACTATAAGCCGCGGTAGGACACGATTTTAGCATGTTTGTTGTTCGGTGTACTAATTTTTTTTTTTTGCTAACAGCTTTCGTACGTAATAGGCTGGTGGTGGTGGTCCATTTGGAATGCTGATGGTGTCCAGAGAGAAAGTACAAAATTTGCACTTTCAGGAGGCCACCACCATCCATTAAATGTGCGACCCCATTAACAGCAAATCCAATTACAATTTATCTGTTAATTTTTGCAGTAAATTGTCGCTGACATTATTATCCTTCTTAATCCTTTAATCGATTCATTATTTCTCATTCTGGTTTTTTTTTTCAGTGTCACGTGGCTGCAGCAATGGTGGCGGCATCCACCTCCTTTGGCTACTCGTCAGTGAATCAATTCGATGGTAATCGCTCAATTATGTGACGCCAGCTTAGCAGTTGCAGCTCCTGTAGTGGGAGTAGCAACTGCGGCCGCAATGGCGTCGGCCTTGGTCATGGCAGTCAGCAGCAACAGCACCAGCAGCAACAGAACCGCGAGCGTACATGTACACGATGTCAGAGCTTTCATCGTCATCATCATCGGCAAAGACGTCGCAGTAGCAGCAATCAATTGAGAGGTTCTTTCTCGGCAATACCCGGTGGCAACACGAGTACTTTGCTGGCAATGGCGTCGACAACAAAAGCAATTGTTAGTGTTCCGGCAGTAAAGGGAAATGGCTCCGCATCAAGTGCTAATGTGAGGCATTGTACGTTTGCAGCGACAACCACTACAATACCACCTCCACCGGCAGCACTGCAACCTGCCTCCGCGTCGAGTAGTGGCAGCGGAAGTCATGTGTCATTTATGACGACGGCTCGTTATCATCCAAGAATTCCACAGCAGCTACCAAAAACTCAGTTGTCCACTAGTAGTTGTCTAACGCTGACTGCTACAACACCGCCACCGTTGTGTGATGTTCTGAACGTGAAAACGTCACGTTCGCATCAATCCCTCGAGTTGCGTGAGAGTCTGCAGAGCCGCAACAGTTCGGCGAGCAGCGATTCATCAACGATTGCTGTGATTGAGTGAATGCGAATGATGAATCGTCGCGCACAGCATTTTGTTGTCACATCATCATCGTTGACAGACAATAATCAAACATCTACACATCATTCAGAAGGATGTCCACTTTTTGTGTCATTTTTTTCCTATCGTTTAATTTTTTTTTTCTTTGTTCATCCCCTAAATGCTGACTTAACAATTTGTTTTGTTTCCCTAACTGAAGCTGACACATTGCCGTTTGTACATATTTTTAGTGAATTTAGTTTTAGTGCTTATTTTGTACATTTTTAGTTTAAGTTGTATTAAAAATGTTATTTTGATTAATATTTATTTCATTTATCTGATTTATGGAATTTATGGTAGTCAACTTCAATTGTTAGAGGTGGAAGACAAACTTTGTGGCATTGGAAACGTTTTTAAATGTCTCCATAGGTCCAAAGTTGTCAACCAAATGGGGATGAAAGGAAGCATTTTATGATAGCAGCTATTCGGAGCCGTCCTAAGGAAGCGATGCTGTTCGAGGACGACTTTATCTGTGGGGGTTTTGCTTTTATAAGCAAAGAGTTTGATGCTATTTCAGAATTAAAAGAAGATCTTACTTTTCTTCTAATCACAAAAAATCATTTTGTTTTAGGTAAGTAAGTATGCACACATTCTTCAAACCATCATTAGCTTTAAAACCTACGCGAGAGATATCACTGCCTCTTAAATAATTAATGCCGAATTTCCATTATGGCGTTTGCTCTGTGACATGTAGTGCTGTCCAAAGAAATTCGTTATCATTGATAACCGTCGCTCTCCAAAGTCTTTCAAGTCAAAGCCGGCCTAGAATCAGCACTGAACAGTATCTGTTTGAGGATGAATCACCACAGACTGTCAACATAGACCCCTCCGTATTGAAAAGCCGTTGACAGTAAAATAAAGGAACTTGGAAACTACTTGTCCGAAAAGAAACTCTCCGCATAAGTTATATTATTACCTTTCCCCCACATTTATTTCAGACATACAGGATTGTTGAATGAAAGAATCAAAGAACGCCGCCTGATTGCAATGCGCACCATTGACGACTTTTCGCAAATCGGTGGACTTGGTGAAGAGTTAAACTTATTTGACTTATATTATACCAAGCCATTAGCACCATCTAAATCGGACCTTTATATTTGATTCCATTAGAAATTATTTAAGTTGCAATTAATTTAGTCTTTACTAAGAACTCATTATCAGGCGTGAATTCACAGAGCTTTGAGTGCCATAATCTAACCTCTTACAGTCATTCGAAGAATATAGTTAACGATCCAAAAATAAGCAGATCTAAATATTTGGTCGAATAAAAGTGACTTAAGGTCCTTAATATGCTTTTCACTTTGTTTAGACTTAAGTAGTAGAATTAAGGTCAGAAGCTCGGCCCGGATTGCTCTTAACAGTTCATTTCAAATATACAAATACTTCCTTCGGGTATGTGAGCTTCTTTGCTTTTGCTAAGATCGAAGCATTAACAATAGTTCTATTGCTAATTTTGGCAGCCTGTCTCAAAAAGGCAGTTGAGCGGGTAACTGCGGTCTAAATAAAAATACAAATACACCCAAAATTATATATATATTTATGATCAGCATCAAAATCTAAAACAATTTAAAGATGTCTTTCCGTCCGTTTATATAAACTTTTAATTGAATGATGACGCTGAAATATGCAACATATACTCCCTGCGGTCCCAAAATAGTGTAAGATCTGTTTAAAACGCCCAGTACCACGCCCATAATGCAGAAAAAAAACTTTTTAAGGGTTAAGTTGAAGAGAAGAAGGTTGCAATCCAAGCAACATATATATACACTAACCCCCTTCACAAGTTTGTTACATTAAGTTTTTTGTCACGTCTACTTTTTTTTAGCAAAAAGTTGTTTTCCTAATAAAATTTCAGAGAAAATAAAAAAAAAACATTCATAACAAGATATTTTTTTCTTATTAACCAAAGAATATAGAGACACCTGCCAAGAAGCCGCATCTCAAATAAATGTTTCTACTGAAATTTTCTGTATGGCGCTCTCACAGCTTTTGCGATTGCTTTGGTTTATCAAGAACTATTAAATTCTTTGCTCATAGAACTTCATAAACAGACGAGGGACGGAGATATTTACATCTTAATGTGTATCGATATAGGAAAACTCAAATATACCAACATAATATCCTGTATAACTCGTTCTTAATGAACGACGTGAGGATCGACAACACGAGGAGCATTGCACAGAAAAAGAGGTTTCGATCAATTATTTTTCAGTAGACTCTTTTTTTTTCCTATTTAAGAAAAATCTTTTTGTGTTCAATTTCAATAAATGGTATACTTCTTGGTGTTTTTATATTTATTGATATTACCCATACAAAGCTTTCATAGAAAATTTAATAAATTTTCGTACATCAAAAACAGGAACATTTTTTTTTTGGGGGCATATAGGGATATGGATTGGGTACGATCAGTAGAGGTTCAAACATTTCATTGCAACTGAGATTTAAATTTTTACTGATATTACACCTCCCTAAGCCTGTTTGCTCTGATTTATGATTACATAAATTCCACTGTTTTGTTAATATTTTTTTGTTACACAAATTTGTGTTGATTTTCAATGTTTTTTTTTATATTCCTTGTAAATTTAATTCCAATAATTAAACATAATTTATTTTGTAAATTGTTTTATTCTACGTTTAAAGTATTAAAAAAAGCAATATTAAAGAGAAATTAACTATAATTCTATTTATAAATCGTTATTATTATATGATTGCTGTTATCTATTAAAAATAATTTAAAAATAAAATTGCTTGTTGTCTACATATACAAAATAATTCGTATTTATTTAGTCTTAATATAGTTAACTTTCCAAATATAAATATTCTATTTTATGTTAACAAAATCTTGTGTTCCTCTATTTAAAAAAAAATACAAAAATATTAAAACTTGTTAATAAAAAATTTTTAATTATGTTAAAAACAATCCAGCAAATTGTTGAGTGAGATCCTGCTGATGCAATGTAAAGACAAAAAAAATGTATTAGTAAAACAAAAAACACTTTCAATTTATAATTAATTTAAATATAAAAATATATTTGTAAAATTTTATTTTAAGGCCTAAAAATAAGATTAAGAGCATTATGTAAGTTAAAAATAAGTCATTATACATTTAAAAATAAAAAACAAAATAATGTAAAATAATTGTAAAAGTTCTCACTTTTTTTTCTGTTTCGAGGTCAAAAGAACGAAAAGAAAAATTCTAGGGGCTCATTAGAATTTTTTTTTACCTTCTATATGGTTCTTTAAGTGAAGTCCTGGAACAAATTAATAGGATCTAGGATTTTACTAAGATAAAATATATTTTAAAAAAATAAACTTCTTCTGCCCTCGAAGCAAATCAAAAGGAGTAACGAACAATTTTTGCAAATAAGCTTTAGGTAAATTACAAAAAAAAAACTATTCTCTATAGGTATATTTGTATTTAAAAATATAAATACAAACAAATAATATGTATATTATTTGAAATTTAGTCTAAGGAAGTATATTTGTATATTTAGGATAGAGAGCGAAGTGTGTATTGTAAAATTCCTATTTGAAATAAAAGTGAATTTATATTTGTACAAAAAGAAAGTCCGATATTTTTTTTTAAATTTATAAGTTTTATTTTTTTGCAGTGGCAAGTATAAATAGTTCATCCGTGTTAATGACTGGTTTTCTTATGGAGCTTTATTTCAAGTGAGTTTGGAGGGACTATACCTCCTCAGATGTAGATTAAAAGACGGATTAATACGTCTCAAAATCAGATATGCTTGTTAGAAGTAAGTCCATGTGGGATATGGGTGAAGCAGCGCATCTGTGGAATAAAGTGTGACTAACTTCGGACCATAGAAGTTGCCGGTGGAATTACCATGAGGAAATTTGCCTATTAATTTTTTAATACGACGTTATTTCTGGAGCGATCGATGGTAAGGCTCAACAACAGCACTAGAGGGCTCTATGGCAATACGAGAAAGCCAAATGGGAAGACTTAAACGGTTTTTTGAAGAGTTTTAACTGGTTGCTATACGATATGGCAGGTGCCGCAGATATGATAACAAATATAATTCACCTGGGTATGAAATGCTTTATCCCTAACAGGATTAAGAGTATCAAACCCAAGGTAAACGCGTGGTATGACTTGAGCTGTAAAGAGGCTATCAGGGTAAAAGAGGTGAGCTTTCGGTCTTACAAGGCCAACCCAACTGAGGAAAACCAAAAAAATTCAAACGAGCCAGAAATGACTGCAATGCCCATATTAATCGTGTCAAATTCTCCTACGACCAAAAGTTGAGGCAAAAAATACTAGAAAGTCCCACCGTTAGTAAAAACTTTTGCTCGTTTGTTAAGACTATTAAGAATTCGGCTTCAACATCTATCCCGACACTCATTTGCAATGACATTCCAGCTGTCAGTTCTTTAGATAAAGCCAATCTGCTTCCTGCTCACTTTGCAGCTAGCTCAACGCTCTCAGATTGTGCTCTATCTCCCCCTATAGGTACTAGAGTGGAGTAACTCTTGCCACTGTACGAGTGCGAAAATGAATTGGTCCCATGGTATATTTCCATGATGACTTGCCTAACGATACTGAATAAAAATAACAAAACAGTTTGATAGGAGTTACGTGTGATTTGTCAAAAAAAAAGACCTTTGAAAATTAAACCTTACGATAAATCACCCTATATAAGGACTCTCAGCGTCCACGGCGCAGACAAACTGTCACTTTACTATTCGCTCGCATAATGCAAGCGAAGATCACAACTGCCAATCGCTATCTCTTCGGGCTTAAAAGGCATCTAAAAAGGAAGGCCCTCTCTCATAGAAGGCCAACGAACTACGAAGATATTGTATAAGGCCCTAATCATTCTGGTCAAGCTGTGTGGTGCAGACCCATGTACTCCATCAAAACCTCCTGGGATGCTTTGACAGAAATATTCTTCTCCCAATTTGGATCGATTGAGTCTGAAGGAGGAGATTTAATGACAATCAAACGATGAACTTTACGCTGATATGATACAAAAATAAAGTGGACGACTGCGTCATACGAAACTTTCTCGGTACATGAGACGCGTTTTTGAATCGCAAAATGAATGGTGACAAATTTATTTAAATCACTTTTTTGGTTTTGAAAAATTAGATTTATTCAAAAACGGCACTTACGATTTTGATGTAATTTCGAACATTAGACGCTTTAAACATAATTATTCAAAATACAAAAAATTATCAAATTCGTTAGAGCCATATTTGAGAAAACGAATTTAATTTAAATTTAAGAAAATCGTTATAAGAAAAAAAAAAGTATGCAAATTTTTCGTAAAATAAAACTGTACATTTTTTTTGAAGTTCCCTTTATTAGTTTTCGAAATATTGCTGGTTTTATAAATTACCGTTAACCGTTTTTTTTAAAAAAAAATTTGAGTATGCAGCATTTTTGACCCCATCGCAAATATCCATAGTACAAAAAAAAAACCGAAATACTTAGAACCACTTTCGAGCAAAATAGTGTTAAGTGATTTTCACAAAAAAAATTGTATGGCAGGTACCGTTATTTCAAAAGATAAAGCAAAATATAAAAAGATACCCCGAGATGTGACCCCAAAAACTTTACACACGAACTTTGAAGCAAATCCATCGAATCGTTTCGCCATACGGCGCGCGGACAGACAGACAGACAGACCGACGGATGGCATTGGCGGACCTTCTTTTTTGGACTTCTCTATGGTCTTAATATCATCCCTCATACTCAGTTTGAGTTCGAAATTTCCGCGTGATCGCAATAACTTTCTCTTTAGTATACTAATGTATACGAGAAAGTTAAAAACTGAATATGTAACTGCTGAGACGGCTGCCCGACGATTCTTTGTGTCTTTGAGTCCCGACACCTGTGGGACAACATAGCAGAGGAAGGTGCGCATAATTTGGTATTCTTTACTGGTGACCAAGTTGGCTGGAAGAGCTTTTCGATTAAGGCCGCGGTCCACCCCGGGACTGTAAGCGCCATCAAAAGTATATTAAAGTAAAAGTTTCATTAGAATATAAAATACTTCATTTAACACTATCATTTAATATTCAGTTTTATTGAAATGTTAATCATGAACAGTAACCAAAACTGCACAATCAATTTCGATCTGCCCTCATGGTAATTTTCGGTTACAACTTACATGTAATCCTATCATGCCCAACCACAATAATTTGATTGAGAAGATTAATCAGTGCGGACTATCATATCCTTTTGGAGAAGTTTAGGACACCTAATGCTCCTCAGATGATAAGTACTCTCTAACAAAATTCTGAACAAACGATTCAGTTGGGTAAAGTTTCATCTGCAGCAACAGCTTTGCCTAAATCTTTTGATTAAATTAATTACTCAAGTGAATATGCTGACCGGGGCAATGGGGCTATCGCTTAACAAAAGCAATATCCCAAAAGCATTCCTAATTGCACTTAAGCACATAGATACACAATAAAGGCTCTCGAACATACCATTTGCATATGTACGTTGAGTTGAGCAACTATATTCCTCTAGCTAGAAAAATAAACCAATCGGGATCTTACGCACATGTGTGTGCCACATATTCAGTGGATGTGTTGTTTGTTTGCTTATGTGCGGATCATCTGGCATGTAGTCGAAAAGTTTACTGTCAAAATATTCCACAATTGAATTTCGTGGCCATGGGTTTTAGGTGGTGTTTGCCTTTTCGTTGTGTCTTATACTCTAAAGTTGCTATCCCTTTAAAGGGATATTACTTTTTTGTTGAAACGCCTGAAGGCGTTAAGTTTACTGCATTTATGTGAGGGCTTTGTTGTTCCGTGCCTGGCGTATTAAATCACTGCGTGCCTGTCAACCTATTTGTCATTGCATTCAGCTCCTCGTGGGATATGTCGACCCATTGTCCTTAAGTGTATATATGTAGTAGGTACGTGTCGACGTATTTTTAATCCTTGATCTGAATTGTAATCTTTTTATGTTGTTTTTTTCTCCCTTCATTGTGTTGTATACATAATATGTGGGTGTATATTTCGTTACGTTGAAATACAAGTTGGTAGTAAACATATAAGAGTATTCGTCGTGTGCGTGTGCGTGTGCAGAAAAGTTAGAAGTCATCTTGTTTCTTTAGGTCCACATTATTCTCCCATTCATGCCATTGAAAGGATTACACTTGTACAAAAGCGAAGGCGTACCTACTGCAGCCATCGCTATCATCATTCTATCCGTTATAATGTGAAGGATAATGTATGAATGCCAAATCGTACAAATTTAGCTTAAGAGGAAGTCGGTGATGAAGTTGCTCAGTGGTTGTGGTGCGGGATCTTGGAAAAGGAAATTGCTATTACAGGAGAAAAGCAATTGGTTTACCACCAACCCTCAGTTGTAGTTCGGAGGTAGACGTACCGTACCGCATGCACGCATCAGAAATGGAGGTTTTTTTTTAAAAAATAACAAACATTTTGGAGCTATTGTCAGCTGCAAGGTTTATTCACTTATTAGGTGGTGGTAGTGAAAAATAAATTCGAATCAGGTACGAAAATGGTATTTCGAAAAAGGTTTCTCTGGAAATTGACTTGCGGAGTGAGGCGATTTTTAAAACTTCCGCCGAAATGTATCATTCGATAGAATTTGTTCACGTCGAAATCGACAGGTATGGTTTTGTCATGGATAATGCAGTTAAGGAAGGTCGATTTTATGGATCTCAGGGGAGCACAAAAAATAATTTGAGCATCCCTGCCAATCTCGTTTAATGCAAGAGGTTACTGAGAATGTATACTCATCTCATCATACAGATGAAGGCGTGTTGATTATTTTACGTCGCAGCAAAAGGTTCTAGAACAAGAAATAGTTGACTGGACCATGGCAGGTAAGTCACTGGGTCACGCGGAAAATCTGCTGTCTGGGACACATCCCGTCCCGGACTAAGTAGGCACTTGTTAACTGAAAGGAAGTCAGATGAACATTGGTCGGTCATTTTATAGTGAAGTGAAGAACTATTCCCTGCTCGGGCTGATAGATTGGGTCTACACTTCTACAGGGAAAAAACTAAAAAAAAAAAATAGTAATTATGGGTGTTCAACAACGGTGCGATGTATTTTGCGTCGTGCTTTGCTAGGTGCCAGTACACTACGGTATACAGATACATGAACAAGTGGATGAACTAACCAGAAGGCTACTCGAAAATAGCCTTCTGGTTAGTTCATAGTTGAATAGGAAGGTATTCAAGTCTTAAGAGACAAAGGTGCTCTGGCCACTTTTCGACGGTAAAATATCTAGAGTGTTAATCAAATTAGGCAGGGATAAGCTTAGGACAATAATAGAAATCCTGAAAGGATACTGCCTCTTGCGGAACATAACGCGGCAAAATCGCGGCAAAATCAGGGAAAAGTGTTAGGCTTTTTTAAGATCTTTTTAGGTCTTGCAAAGAAATTGTATGTTTCACCAGGGAGATTACTTGCGTTTTTTTTAACTAAGCTTTGCCAAGCTTTCGAACGGTTAGCTTTTCTATACACAAAGGGACCATTAGTTTTAGCTGGAATGTCCTTTTCTGTACTTCGTGCGTAGTCTTCGATCTCTATATTTGTGGAACCAAAATAGACTTAAACAAAAAACCAGATAGAGAGCTGGTGTAAATGAATCAGCCACCAAAAACTGAAATAAAACTGATACCCGAACGACAGCTATGATAGAAGACGAATTGCAAAAAAAAAAAACGATCAGAAAGATCAGAAAGGCAAAAAGGAATTTTTGGACGATGTAAGTTACATTGGCTTAGGGTAATCTGAATGTTCAGCCTGTGGAATGGCAGTCCATCCAGAGTCTATTAGTAAGAGTGTACTTATGAGACCATCAGTGCATGAGAACGGCCAAAGCCTATGAGGCATACATATGATGCATGAGTCGCCGATAAAGTAGCAGTTAGCAACTTGACAACGGGAGCGGC
This sequence comes from Ferdinandea cuprea, assembly GCA_963576555.1. NCBI lineage: Eukaryota > Metazoa > Arthropoda > Insecta > Diptera > Syrphidae > Ferdinandea > Ferdinandea cuprea. Next base: position 20,279,103 of record OY754959.1, read on the forward strand.
CGTCTCGACGTTGTACAATTACCAAACTTTTGTCGACAACTCAACCGCCAAGGGACTGGGAATTTTCGGATATAACCGATACTTTAGCTGTTGCCAAAGCAAACCCGACGGATGATAATAAAACGACGAACACAACAAATATCCTTGCAGAACAGAAGAACGTACAGCGGCGTCTAGAGATTCAGATGTTTAGGTTTATTTGCTCCTTGCTTTGAATAGGTCACAATCTTAAAACTTTAACGACGGCCCAGTTGAAGACTGAGTTTTCATGCTAATTATAAACCTTGTTGCACAAATAAAGTCCTGCTTGTAGGCAAAGCAGAAGACCAACTGCAACGGACGAAGGGCCATTTTACCCTTATCGCAAGTCCACCAAAGTCCAAGCAGCCAAGAGTTGTTCAAAAATTAGTTTTCCTGGGGTACTCCAAGAGTGGAAGTCCATGATTCCAATAGGAATAAAATATCAAGGAAGGTCTTCGTGTCGTGATCGTCTACAATGAAAATTCAGAGCGAGGAACGAGAAGACTAACCGCAAAAGAATAGAAACTGATTGTCAGCGGTTATATCCTGAAAGGGTGTACGATTTTATATCTATCTCAAAGGAACCACATATTAAAAAGATTCAATGTAATGAAATGCGACAATGAGGAAACTCTGAACTGCCTGTCAAAACACGTCATAGCTAAATGCTGACCAGTGCCTAGTTGACATGACAAAAATAGAACATCCAAGGATCGTATCTATCTGTGAAAAGGATCAAACGTAGGGTTCGCTACCGTTGCTCTGCGTAGAAATAACGTGATGTTAGCTAAAACTTTTGGCAAAATCTAAAAATAAGGGGATTGAGTGGGTACGGGTCATGAAAATACCCCACTAACTCGGTAATGTAGAATATGTAAGTCTTGAATATTCTACTTCCTACGTAATGTAGGATAGATGACATGAAATCTATCACTATCTATGGGACGTCATGAAATTCTCGTGTGCTGGTAATGCAAGATGGGGGCGATCGCCTTTCTCCTATGACATGACAGTGTAACATGAGTTCTAGACATTTGCAGCAATTGACTTGAGAAATCCTTACCATTACCTTAATTTCTGTAATCGATTTTAGAATAAGCCATTTCAAGGCTGGGTGTAACAGAGGATGCACATTTAAAAATGCCATAAGAGAAAAACCCACGTAAAGTCACAGAAGAAGCGGTCTCGGCACCCAGTATAAAAGAGAAGAAAAGAACAATAATCCCGCCGGCCCTGATGGTCTACCAACCTGTGTGCAAGGAAGATACGATCCAACCGCGAACTCTATGAGCTGTAACATGTACCTAATCCAAAAACTCAAAGCATGTCAATTTCAGTGGCTTGGCCACATCGAGCCAATAGACAATAATATTCGAGCCAAGAGAATATTCGATCAATATCGATCGTGGATGCCAGAGCACTTGGTCTGATTGGAAGCAGTGAGCCTAGAGTCGCAAAGGATTGATTAAATTAGTGTTTGACAGATTGACAAGAGTGAGCGAAATTATTTACAGTGCTAATTTATTTCATTTTTTATATAAATTTGAGCGGTTTATTTTAAAAGTTTGGTGATAGACAACATTTCAAAGTGTCTACTCCAAAAAAATATAAAAATTTAGAAATGTCGGAGTGCAATAAGTGCAAATTGCATTTATTGCATTAGAGGCGAAACCGGCGTAAGCTGCGTTGGTGTCTGCAAAAAGGTATTTCACTGCACCATAAAGTGCTCAGGATTGGATCAATATTCCAGTATTGTTATTAAAGCTGAAATATGGTGAGATTCACTTGCGAAGAATGCATAGTTTACATACAAAATATTGATTTAATGGTGAAGGAAATGCAAGAGAGTGTGGCCAAAAACACACGGTATTTGAAGCAATACCAGAAACAATTTGAAACGTCACTTAAGTTAAATGAAATAGAATTAAAAAAAACTATTGGAAGCAATAGAAGCTAGATATATGGAGAGATTGGGAGATATGAAGAAAAGCCAAGAAACTTGTGAAAGAAGTACCTATTTCAGACATGAAAAAAAATGTACACGTTGGCGGAAAAACTAACGAAGGAAAATGAAAACGTTTGGAATGAAGTGAAAAGCTGTGGTGAATAGTATGTGATAAATTTAAAAAAATTATGAATAAAAACAAAGGTAAACAAATCATGGCGGGAAGTCATAAGTCATTTGCTGAAATTGTCAAAAAGAACAATGACATAAGTCATAGCAGTGTACAAATCGCCGAATAGCTCTAATAGTGAATTTTGCAGATTTTTGGAGGAAAACATTGAAAAGCTGTCTGAAACACAAACAAACATATTGATTGCCGGGGATTTTTACATAGACTGGAGTCAGAACCATCTTTATAAAAACGAGTAAAAAGAATTTTGGATGATAACTGTTTATCTCAGAAAATAACAGAATATACTAGAGTAACAGCTAACTCAAAAAGCACAATCATTATATAATATCTGATATAGAAAATCTTACAGTTTGTACTAATATTAATAATAAAATTTCAGATCATGAGAGTGTTGATATATTCAACAAAACACAAACAAGCTGATAAAACTACAATAGCAATATACAAGTACAGGAAAGACATCTTTACACAAAAACTTAGGCAATTCGACACATCATACAATAGCAGAACTAGTGTACATGAAAATGCGGAGAGGATTGATTTAAGTTTTAGACAGACCTCACGAGAATTTATTATCAAAAAAAAATGTAAGAACGGATAATCTAACAAATAAATAGTACACAAATGAACTGAAAGCCCTAAAACTTGAACAAATTAAAAAATATGAAATAGCTAAACTTAACAACAGTAATGAAAATTGGAATGAAAACAAAAGAATAAAGAACCGGTATAAAGTGTGTTTAAGAAATGCTAAAACCCGTTACATAATAAAAGAATAAAACAAGCGAATAGGCAGAAAGATAATAAGGCAACAGCAAAATAAAATAAAACACATATATTTAAATGGTAAAGAATATAAAAGCGACTGCTAAATTTCAAATAATTTTAATAATTACTTTGTAAATAGTGTGAAAGAAATCATTAAATCAATCGAAAACGTGAAATACAAGGGTGTAATAAATGAAGGGCAGAGTAGATTTAGATTCCGAGAAATAACGTTAGATGAATTGAAAATCGTTTGCAAAAATCTGAAAAACAAAATGGATTATTGGTCAGACAATGCTTATGATAGTGAATTTTTCACTCTTAACGGGAGAGTTTCCAGACTTATGGAAGGATTCTATGGTTAGACCAGTTGAAAAAGTTGCAAACACAAATAAAAGTGAAGAATTTTGACCCATCAACACCCTTAGAACAACCGAAAATATTATCGAGACAGTGGTAAAGCAACAGATGATCGAGTATTTTGAAATTAATAATATTTTATCGATATATCTGTCTGGATATAGAAAAAATGATTCATGTGAAGCAGCAGTTAATCACATTCTAAACGAATAGAAGGGTGCCGGATCGAAAAAGAAAATAATTGCACATTTCTTAGATTTCAAACGTGCTTTTAAAATAATTGATAGGGAATACTTGAATACTTTTGAGAAAATTGTCTAAGTACGGGGTTCGAGATAAAGAACTGGAATGGTTCAGATCGTTTTTGACAAGGAGGGTGCAAAGAACAAAAGTTAAAAATTACGTTTCGGATTGTGTTGAGGTTGAACAAGGAGTTCCGCAAGGCTCAATTCTAGGAGCGTTACTTTTTATTATTTACATAAATGACATGCCTTTGATAGTAAAATTTTGTAAAATTCTTTTATACGCTGATGATACATTGACCTATGCTGAGGGAAAGAACGTCGATGAATGCAGACACAAGCTAGACCACGATATAGCTAAATTAAATGAATGGTTAAAAATGAACAAATTAAAACTGAACGAAAAAAAACTAAAATAATGGAAATAAATCTACCAAGTGAAATGAATATAGAGATAAACGGTAAACTTGTTGAAGACGTAAACAGCATAAAATATCTGGGAATGGTAATTAATAAGAATTTAAACAAGCACGTGACTACATATGTAAAAAAAATAGGTACAAAAATTGGTTTCTTTAAAAGAATCAGGAAGCAAATGGATGATATGACAGCTATAATGGTTTATAATACTGTAGTGAAACCTCATTTTGAGTTTTGCGCTACAATACTTTTTTCATGCTGCAATCAAGGTCATATAGAAAGGCTTCAGAAGCTCCAAAACAAGGCTATGAGGAGTATCCTGAGGTGCAATCATTTTACGCCATTAATTTGTATGCTGAACGCGCTAAAATGGCTGAACGTAAGGCAAAGGCTAAAATACAATACGCTGCTAGCTGTTTTTAAAATCAAATATGGAGCCGCGCCTATGTACTTAACAAGCGAGGTCAGACAGGTTGGACATGCACAGCCATAACCAGTTGCGAAACATAATCTTTAGATTATGCAATCAATCCTTTATATCGGCTCAAAACACAATTATTTATAAAGAGTTTAAATTGTTTAATAGTCCACCTAACGAAATAAAAATTTAACAAAATTTTAGAATTTTTGAAAGTAAATGTCTAGATTTTGTAAAAAGAAATATATAATGTGATTAGAAGTCTGAATTAAATAAAGTTGTAAATTTTGTAAATGTGTATATTACATTATTATAGTATGAATCGATTTGTAAAGTATTGAATTAATACTAATAAACTTAACTTAACTAAATTAACGCCTTGTTTCAGGCAGAGAGTCCTTACGGTTTATTAAGAGCCCATTAAGTAAATTAAGGGATTAAGGGCAGTCAGAGGTACGAATAAACAAGTATTTTATATAAAAAAAAATTGATTGATCAGTTATTTTATTTATTTTATAAAAGTAACATTATTAAATCATTATGTCATCTTTCAACTTGATTTCAATTTATGTGAATATTTAAAAAGAAAATAATAATTATGTAAAAAGTTATCGCCATATCTATCGTATCATACTAACATACGTATCATCTAACATAAACCATTCTCGTGGTGATGCCTCATACAACACATGCTTATTGCCCCAAAAAAAGAGTGTCAAATCGCCCACAAAGTAAGAAATAAATAGATACCCAAAATTTAGTTCTGGCCGAAGATATTGGTTTTTAATTCGTTCTCTTTTAGACAAGTGCCTATAGTAGCAGTACCTGGGTGGACTGCTACACGCTGAATATGGCCGATGAATAATAAAACACGACAGTCTCTATTAAAAAATTTCCGATGTGGCAGCCTGTGAGGGATAAAATTATAAGCTTTCTCCACCAGACAAATCTTAGTACTCTTAGTGAGTACTCTCAAATCCAATTGAAACTTGTAAGTCATCTCTTGGCTTAATGATATAAAAAAAATCTCAATGAGTTGACGAATCTGTTACAGCAACAACAAGACATCTGCTAACTTTTCTTAACGATGTCCTTCCATTTGTATTATGAGGTGAACTTTATCCACATTCAAAATGAAATAATGTAAGTTTCTTTCCATTAAATATGTCATAAACTCCCTCCATCCACTGGTACTACCTACTTCGAAAAAAGCTCTTATCTCTCATGACATAATTACGCACGAATTTATCCAACATCATCATCCATAGTCATTATATTACGAGTATGCGGTACAATGTTCCTGTTTAATATTCAATAACTCCTGGTAGAGCACGTAACTTTGGTAAAATTTAAAGAAAAAAAAACTTATTAATCTATCAACGAGCTTATTTACATTGAATGTGATATCCCGAAGGCGGCAGCCAGCACATGCACCAGGGTAATTGGAAAACCCATTTAGGAGGGGAATTTTCACAACCAAAATAGCCAGCATCCGTCGTCGTCGTTGGTTGACGTGGTCGCTTGTGGCTATCATATTTTCATCACGTGGATCTTCGCCGAGATATTTTTGCCATAACGAACAAAAGAACAAAGTTAAATCAATTAAGTTGCCCAAAGAAAAAAAAAGAACATAAAAAAACAACACAGCAACACATTTTTGAGAACTTCCGTCCTCCGTTAGCGCGGTGCTTCCAAGCCGCACTCTACACAATGCTGCGGCCATCATCCATTCTTCCCACAGGATTGGAGCCCTAAATTATCATCTCGTGGTGGCTTCTCTTTGCTGACGAGAGACAACAGTGTTGTGAATTACAAAATCTTAACAGAGAAATAAGTAGACAGGGATATCAGTGACTGCCGCTGCTCATTGACATTCTTATAAAATATGCCACGTCCAAGTTTTCATTCAGAGTAGAAAGTTTTCCCTTTTGGGACAATGGAATCGATTTTTTGTTGATTTTTGAATAATTTTCATTTTGTTTTTTTGAAGACTTTGAACATCCGTTAGCGTTGAATTTAAAACCGATTCCGGAATTCCCATGTGACTATCCCTTTTCTCTGGTTTATTTTTTTTTATGTTGTGCGAATCATTAATTTTACCGAATGAACTGACAAATCGTTGGCAGTAGAAGTATCCCTAAATATAGTGGATTTTTGTTTGTTTTTTTTTTTTAACAACAAAATGTTTTCTGTAGTCCCAGGGTGGGAATCAGCAAATGGAAGTGATGGTGATAAACATCTGATGTTTTGTTCTGAATCATTACATCACCTGATGGCTTAGCTTTGGGAATGCTACACGGACAGTTGAGAAAGAAGCAATATATAAAAACTGGGCGAGAATATACCAGCCCCACGACTACTGCTTTAAAAGTCCTTGAAACATTTTTCAAACACTAATAGTAAACTCTATAGCGATATATGTGTATGGTGTTGTTTTTTCATAGAGTGTTAATTTAAGGAATTGCTGGAGTTGAATGCTTCAGCTTCATTGGGCTTGTTGTACAAGCTGTGCCATTTACAAATTACAAAGATCTGATAAAAGGACGAACTGAATGTATCTTCTTTTATTTTTTTGTGCTTCTGACGAGTATAGAGAGTTTTAATGTGATTGCAGGTGAATGAAAAATCATGGCGCAGCTTGGTCATGGCAGACGGATTTATTCGTGGGCCGTTAGTTTTTTTTAACGAGGAGAATGTTTCATTTTGTTTAAATCAAATAACCTAAGGTCTGGTATTTATTTATTTACTCTTTGGGCTTTAAATAAAGTTATCTCGTTTACTTAAAAACTGAAAAGTTAGCCAACAAAAGTCACCACTTTTGAATTTACATTTGGTGAAAGGAACAAGATCACTTATACTAACCAGCAAGGGCGTTCACAGGACTTGAAAGGAGGATGCACTAGGTAGCACTTTATTATAGGTCCTTACTACTAAAACTGCACACTAGCAAATTATGATAGGGTAATGGGAATGCGCACTATACGGTTATGAACGCTGAAGTCCTAAGAAGACGAAGACGATGGAAGCTGAGATTACGGAGTCCAACAAACTCACTAACGACGAGGTACGAACGGGTAAAGGCGGACGTCCAATCTGCTCAAACAACCCTGGATGGGCGTCTAGTACTAAAATAACTATACAGAGCTATTTGCGAAGAACTACCAAGGCGCCAAGTTTAATGGAGGTACCTTCTGTGTGGGAGCGCCGAAGGGGCAGTAGAGGACTGTGATTAAGTACGGATACAAACTGCAGAAAAATTAGCAGATGTCGGACTTCAATGAGACGATGTCCAAAGGTTTCAGGTTGACACCATCCCAACTTTTTAATATAAAATACGACACGCTATCAACAGCTCTCTTCCCCTCCCAAATATGCTCAAAATCCCACCAAACACAGTGGGTTACGCGTTTTGGTTTTATAACACTCTCTTTCTGTGTCAGTCTTTCATAGCTCGTTGATGGTCGTCCTCATACTTTGACACTTCGCTTACTGCACTTTTCTAATATTTAACTTCGTTCACTGCATTTGCGTAAAGCTTACTCTTCAGCGGTACTCTAAGTGAAAAGTTAAATAGAAGCTTCAAAGGTTCAAGATGTTTCCAGGATGCACATATCGTCCAGGTCCATTTCCTCAATTTCTTGCCACAAGAAGTCCGTTATCATTTCGCGATAAGGAACACCATTCACGCTAACTGCTTGGCCGACCCCATTTTCGAAAAAGTTCGGCCAGATGACGGCGCCAAACAGTCAATCTTTGTGGATGCACAGGCGTTTTCAAATTTCCTACAGACAAAGTTTACTGAAATTTGCGCACAATTCTACCGATTGTGGACACATTTGGTCAATTATGCTGACCAAAAAAGTTTTGATTTGAACGCCCATTTTCGTAAAAGGCTTCAACAAACTTAACGTGGTGCTCACGTACCTCTCCATGGTTGAATTTTTCAAACACTAAAACAAAGAAATGTCAAATTAAGTTGAGCTAAAAACTAGACGTTAACTAGACCCACAATTAACATTGTGCATTATGGTTGGACCTCCCTTTAATAAGAACGCACACTAGAAAATTATGATGGGACAATGGGAATGCACCTTATCCGGAGATGAGCATGACTGACGGTCTATTACGCACAGACGAGGGTTTCGAAGGCGATGGAAGCTGAGAATACGGAGCCAAACTAACAAACGAACGACGAGATGCGAACAGGTTAAGACATACGGCCAATCTACTCAACCACCCTGGGAATCAGACATTGCTAGGGGAGCCAATACCAGAACAGCAGAAGTCTAATTGCGAAGAACTACCAAGGCACCAAGCTTAATGGCGGAAAAGAGCACGCAGTTCCTAGGTACTCTAGCTGTGGAATCATCGACGGAGCAATAGAGGAATGTGAGCGGACGCCCGAGATATTTTTCGACCGTCAAAACATGTGCAGTAGCACTGACACTTAGGCACTAGAAAACTAGAAAATGCCATAGCCGCAGTTTTCAATCGTGAAAATGAACAATATTACAACGCGGGTAAGCTCGGACACAAACCGCGGAAAAACAAGCAAACGGCGGACTTCAATAAGACGATGTCCGAAGGTTTCAGGTCGCTATCGTCACTCCTCCAAATATACTAAAAATCCCTCCAAACACAGTGGGTTACGCGTTTTGGTTTAATTACACTCTCTTTCAGTGTCAGTCTTTCATAGCTAAGACTCAACTCGATTTAGCCTCATATTTTGACCCCTCACTTAGTGGATTTTTCTAATATTAAACTTCGTTCAGTGCAAACATTTACGCGAAGCTTACTCTTCAGCGGTACTCTTAGCGGAAAAGTACAATAGGAGCTTTAAAGTATCAAGACGTTTTCAGGATCCCATATCTGCAATTTACGGACATTACCGGATAACATTGGATGGTTTACTTCAGCAACAGGCCTGCGTTTAAGTTCAATTTGGCTTGACATTTTAAGGGTTTGATTGTTTCGTGGAAAAAGGGTGCCGGCCGGTGTGCTATCAAAAAAGGAAACTCACGAAGTAACTGACAACATTTACAATTTTTGGGATTAGGATTGTAATTCGATTTGGATGCATAAAGATTTAAGAGATGAAATTAAGTAAGAAAATTGACGGGTTGAGTTCGGGCAGGGGATCTGGACTATCTCATTCTACTTCATCTGTGCCAATGATTTAGCCAGGCGTCTTGTATCTAAAATAAAAAAAAAACCCAAAATAAGATTGAAATGGGAGGAAAACCAATTACAGATGACAGACAGGCGGTTACGAAGGAGACCAATTGCTAGAGAAAAGACAATGAAACGAAGACGTATTTTGAATCGTTTGGTGAATATTTGCAATAAAACAGTGTAAAGTTGGGGTTTGTTTTGTAGTTAACTCCCGATAAAGGATGGGAAGAATGGCCTATTGATTTTATTTTCTTTTTCAAAATTTCGGGAAAAGCGATAGCAGGACATATTTATTTTCAGGCGGTATCAGCTGCAATTTTTTTACTTTTTCCATCATCCCCCAATAAATATTTAATTAGTAGTTTTTTGATAATAATTTTGTGTGAAGTTTGTCAAACAAAAGAAGTCTTAGTATTGTTTTGAAATAAAACACACATATTACCGCTACATTGAATAACTAGCAGAAAAGCATGCGTAGCTCTTTGAGTAACATAATTAGGGGATTGTTTCTTGGGCAGATATTATTCTTAAAAGCCCGTTAAAATTAGACAATAATTCCCATGAATTCTAAACGCCGATTCGTATTCTCCGCTCACCCCGCACCCCGATGGCCAACTTTTGTATCACAGGGGGATGTTAACCTTAGAGACTTCACTAGTAAATGCCACAACATCCTCAGTTGTGAATTCTGCTGATGTACGGAAGTTTTTATTGAAGATCCGTCGTCTATACCAATGAAGGGATGGTCATTTACAGAGGATATGTTCGTTTCCTCGTCCTCCAGAGAGAACCGACATTCAGTCTCTAAGCACAGGTTCATTTTGATAAGATGATATCTAAGGCCATAATGGCATGTGAGGAGGCATGTTATTCCCACTCATTAATTAGCCCTAAAGCAGCAGCCCAGTTGACTCTACAGTACGGTTCTGGTCCTAAAAACGCAGATTCTGATCCAGCTCTAGGCAGCTCGTCTGCAGATTCATTGCCTGCAATATCTTGGTGACCAAGTTTCACCTTGTTATGCTTGGCTAGGTTTTTCAAGGCAACGTAGCAGCACTTCACTGTCGCCGAATTTACAGTGTTAGATGATTGTGCCGGTAGTGCTGCTTGACTATCCGAGAAGATATGAATTCTGGCACCTTAAATTCCTTTTCGCGAAATAAAATTGGCACAGATTACGTGGGACACATTCGCATTGGTTTTGAGACTTTTGTGTTGAGTCCAAAGACACAAGCTCCAACTCCAGTTTCCATTTTTGATCCGTCGGTGTACCAGGTCAGACTTCTGGGATCTGGTATCGGAATACGATTTGCCCACTTAGAGCGGTCTGATGTTTCAACCTCGAATACATTCCCAAACATGAACTCCGTAACCATAATATCAGGCATGCATTATAACATGTCCATGTTTGGGATTTCCTTTAGAAAGTATTTAGGAAGTCTACCGGATTAAACTTATATTCAAGTTGCAGCTTAATAGCTTAATATGAGGGTAATTCCAAGATATTTTACTTCACTGGAGTAACGCCTCACAGTGGCTTTTATAGTGATGTGACTAACTCGCCAAAGATATTTTCCTATTTTTGCTATTTTTAGAGTCTCCGAACACAATTTTAATATCGTACTCCTGACAAACTCCGTAGACCGATTTCCCTTTACGAATGTACATCGGCGCCTTATCCTATCCATTGTATCTCCTCCGCAAGTTTTTTTTAGGGTTTTTGACGTGGTTGGTTACACAATCTGCAGTCGAGATACAATCCACTCAGTAGTCAACAACCTATATGTGAATATTAGGAGCTGATGGTGAGAGGCTAAAGTGATTACCAACCTTTTGACCACCAAATTCGATGACAGCGATAAGCCAATAATCTGCTTGTCCGAAACGTCATCTCATCTAAATGCCCTTCAATCATAAATGAGTGACGTCTGTGTGTGAAATATATCCTTTTTCTCGTTTAGTGGTTTCGTCTAATTAGTCACAGAGTATCCATGGCTTCGCAATCAAAGTCCAAGCTCATGTATCCAATCCAATAATATTGGCAAACACACACATCATATTGAAATTATTTATTTTTCTTAGTAAATTACACCCTAATGAGTAAATAAAAATCAACAAAATTCGATATGGCAGCAAAGTTGATCAGAAAATCATCATTTAATCCCTGATTGACGAATCACTTGTTTGCCCAACAAATATAATCCCTTCTGCAACACCTAATTAAGTCGGCATCCTGGGTGCTGGTCGTACTCATTGTATAACAAACAACTCAATTAGTAGCTACCAATCGCTTCGTCGCAATCTAAATATTATTCAAAGCTTTAGTTCTCGAGTTACAAGAAAAATAAAGTGCCAACTAGAACCAACCGCACAAATGTACTATATCATATTTACTACCAAGGCGATGAAGTCCTTCTATCATGTCGTCGTCTTCGTCGTCCCCTTTGCCTGTCAGCAAAATCAGTGAAAATTTGCAACTCCTTACACACTCTTGGATGGTAATTTGAGACTCGACTAGTAATACTCAGGAGCTAACTGCCACTTTTTCTAGTTTTTTTTTTTTTTGCTTGTGGTCGCTCAAGTATGCTTTGCCTCATAAAACAGCAAAAAAAAGGACGAAATTGCAAAAAAAAACAGAAGACCATCATTCACGAAGGAACAACTACTTGAATCTCTAAAAGGCTGCAAATGATATTCGTTTAATGGTCGTCTTGTTCTGATAATATTCCTTGCCATTTGTCGTTCTTTTACAAGCACTCGATATTTTTTTTCTAGGACCAAAAAGGGTTGCTCGCTTGGAAGGACTTTGTTTGGCTGAAAGTCAATTAAGAAGCACTCATTGGTTATTTTTACAGCATCTTATCGTGGGCGTGTTTGCAGACCAACAACAACAGCAACAACTCTTGTCCTGTGTAGTTTTGCAAAAATTGTTTTCAACGTCTAGTCGCAGTGCTCACTTTTAAATGCTTTGTAACTTGAAGCGATTTGGATTGGAGAAAAGCAAAAAAAAACAAAATAACCAAACGACTATCTGTTGCAATTTGTTTGATCTGTCCATCGTTTGATTGGGACGGATTCGTGTTTGCTCACTCGACGCTCTAGCTGTACATGTTCATGACACCAATCGATTTGAAAGTGAAAACACGTAGTCCTGGCACTGCACTTCTTAGGGAAATGGATAGATTCTTATCGGCAACCAACGTAACCTGTATCTACGTAGATACGTTGATGCGGTCATTGATCAAAGAATGGCTGCACAAATCCAATTTAAATTCAATCGCATTTTTAAGACGATGACTTGCAGTGTAGAGAAGAAGAATGTTCCGTTGTCCATCGTCATCGGCATCGTTGTTGTCGTTTTCACGTACAACTAGTCTAGAAAATGTGGTAGCAAATTGAATATTTATTACGTACTGAAGGTGTCAGGGCATGCAGTTGGATGATATCATGCTAACTTTTTCTTTATTGAATTGAAATTATAAATGTGTAACATTTCGTGAAGGGATATATGAAATTAGTCAAACATTAGCATGTCTACTGTTTTGATTGTTTAAGGATTTGCAAGTAATGCCGGCGTGCATTTGCTTATTTCGGTCAAGATGGCAGATTGGAGCTGAAACTGTAAGCAGTTTTTCTGACTAGTAAGGGTTCAGCAAGAGACAGAAGAGAGACAAGATGAGCCTCGCATTTTGATTTTCCTCAAATGCCAAGTATAACCGAAAAATCAACGGTGTGAGTAGAACGTGCGAACACTCAACACTACAACTATAACTCAGCACCTTGAGTCTATCCTCACGCTGTACAAGCGGACGGAATATAGTTTGCTTTCAGTGGCTTTGCCAATTTGAAAATACTCAAACTATCTGGAAGGCAACTGGAAGTGGCGTCACTGGATTTCTGACACAAAAACAATCAGCACAAGATGCAGAAACTACCCTCGAACGAACTGAGTCAAACGAGTCATAATCAGCGCCCATCAGTTTGCCGACCGATGAATTGTTCACATGCTCTGTACCAGAATTTCCCATATTTTAAGTCGATTTTTGAGTCTTTAAAACCGAAAGAATTGTGTGCGTTCCAGGATAATGGTAAGGAAGAATAATACGAACACCACCACGATCTAGGAGATACTATGTAAGATCAATGCTCCATGATCGCAAAATCGCAGAAGATGGAAGACCGCCGTGACCTCGGAAGAGACTCGGGTCGGGAGCCCGCTAAATGCGGGACAAAAACCTTGGCCCAAGCAAGCCATCTCTTCACGATCACTATCTTCTGAGTTTACGGTCATATGAAAGAAGAAGGGGATGCGTAATTCTGCGAACTGGCTCCATTATTCCAGAACTCCGTGGGCCACCCCGCAAGGAGGAAAATCTTGTCAGACTTAATTACAAAAGCAGAGTATAGGTGTACGAATCTAAAGAGTTGAGTGAATGTAGAACACAGGATCTTGTTCACAGAATCTATTAGAACTGAAGCCATAATCTCATGAGTCAAAGTGTTTTCGGTAGCGATGGCTTGGACACAAATTAGCGCATCTTAATTAATATTCTTTGCAAACAACGTGAAGGCTTGCTCGTGTGTCATATTAATGCTCAAAGTTTGTTTAGTAAAATAGATGAGTTTAGAAAATTGCTCGTTGATTCCGGTGTTGATGTGATGTATCTCAGAAACCTTGTTTAAGCCGCGAATTCAAAATGTTGTTTATGATTTGAGTGGAGAGATAGGTGGTAGGAACTGCAATTTATGTTCGTTCAAGTATTAAACGTATATCTGTTTTATCATCCTCTCCTGACAGTGCAACACAGTAACAATCAAATAGATATGTCTCCACTTTATTTGCTGCTTGAAAACATCTGAACCCACTCTTCAGACATAATTATTAGTGACTTTGATTGCAACGATTTCAATAGAGAAAGCGCTTCGTTTTTTAACAACATGAGATCCTTTAGTCTAAAACTAATAAATTCCTTTATTCCCATTCATTTTATTAACACCAGCAGTACTTTATTAGATCTATTTTTCTCAAATACTAGTGCTGATGTTTTCTTTAACCAAGTGTCGGCTCCGATGTTTCCCAAACACGACCACATTTTTGCATGCTTTAGTATTTCATTCTCCAAGATTCCGTTCTATTGCATATAGAAACTTTAATGGTAATCTACTTCCAGCTGAATTGGCAGTGCCTATATAAAGGGTGATCCATTTCGAAGTTCACTCCTTTTTTAAAGAAAAAAACACAGAAAATTCAAATTTAATGGAGAATGTCTATTATCATTTGAAAGAACATTCTTTGGCATTTATTTTTTGAAGATTATGTCTATCAAATGTTGGCCGTTGCTACGTCGCAGATGGTCCATCCGTTGAGTCCAATTTTCGATCACTCGTTCGAGCATTTTGACTGGTAACTGGCGAATGACACGCGTGATGTTTTCCTCCAGGCCTGAATCGAAGTGGGTTTGTCGGCATAAGCTTTTGACTTTACATATCCCCACAGGAAAAAGTCTAACGGTGTGATATCACACGATCTTGGTGGCCAATCGACCGGCCCAAAACGTGAAATTATGTGCTCACCGAAATGTTCTCTCAACAAGTCCATTGATTGATGCGATGTGTGGGAAGTGGCGCCGTCTTGCTGAAACCAAATGTCGCCGAGATCACGAGCTTCAATTTCAGGCATCAAATAGTCGGTTATCATGGCACGATAACGGTCGCCATTGACGGTTACGTTCGCACCGGCATAATTTTTAAAGAAATATGGACCGATGATTCCACCGGCCCACAAACCACACCAAACCGTTGTTTTTTCTGGATGAAGTGGCAGTTCTTCAATCTCTTCAGGTTGCTCTTCGTCCCAAATGCGGCAATTTTGTTTGTTTACATACCCATTGAGCCAGAAATGGGCCTCATCGCTAAACAAAATTTGCCTCGAAAACGTCGGATCTTTTTGGAACTTTTCAAGAGCCCATAGAGCGAAGCGATGTCGCTTGGGAAGGTCGAGCGGCTTCAGTTGTTGCACAAGCTGTATTTTGTACGCTTTCAATTTAAGATCTTGACGTAAAATGCGCCAAGTCGTTCCATACGTCAGTCCGAGTTGCTGCGAACGGCGCCAAATCGACTCTCTACGGTCTTCGTGTACAATCTCAGCTACGGCCGCTATATTTTCTTCACAGCGTGCTGGACGTGGTCTATTCGGTCGAATATTATCCAATAATGAATGCTGGGTCTCAAAATGGGTGATGGTGTTGCGAATAGTACGCTCAGTAGGCCGATTATGTTGACCATAAGTTGAGCGAAGTGCACGAAACACATTCCTCACATAACGTGAATTTTCATAATAAAGTTGAACAATTTGTAAACGTTGTTCACGAGTAAGTCTTTCCATTATGAAATGCCAAACAATACTAAACAAAAATAATATGACAGCATGACACGACTCACACGTGATCTGTCAAAAAATGCTATTGAAAAAAGTATCTCTACTTGGATCACCCGTTAGCTATCAGTCATCTGATGAGTAGTAGATTAATACGCTTACCAATATAATTTTCAACCTTTTTAATAAATACGTTCCAATTAAAGCTAAAACTATTACAAATACAGTCTTATCCTGGCTTACTCCTGAAATTATGGATCTCAAATATAGGTGCGATTTGGCATTCAAGAGATGGAAACGCGAGAGCAAGAGCACAATAATGATTTTCGCAATATATATTATCGTTTCTGTCTAAAGTTTTTAAGAAAATTTTTATTGTCCAAATATCGCATCATCTGCAGCAAAATGCTTTGCAAACAAGCAGAATATTTAAACCACAGCGCTATTAAAAGTAATGGATGGACGAAGACTGTCCATGGGAAAAACCCATATCACCATTATAACCCATTACTAGATTTTTCTAAAGGTTTTGACACAGGAAATCATTGAAAACTTATTTCAAAACTTTTGAATCAATTCAATTTTTCGCCTTCAGCAAGCAGCTGTAACAGTTCAGATGTATCGAAGCTTTTATCTATTGAAGATTCCACATTCAAGTTCAATTGTGACCTCGAAAGCATCTTTCAACGACCACAAAGTAACAGTTTATGTTAAAACACTAAGAAGTCTAAATGCATGCTAATATCCGAAAACGGTATATATTCTTCTGGTTTTGCTAGTTTATGTTTAGGAGAAGAATGCATACAATTAGTTGATAAAGCTAAAAAAAAATTGGTATTTCGTTTGATCACATCTTAAGATGGTACCTTCATATTTGTATTGTTGTAGGAATAATATATGGATGGCTGCGTAACCTATATTTGTTTAAATACTTAGACTGTTTTCCTATAAAAGATTCGCATAAAATCATAATTTCCCGTAGTCCAGAATACCTAATTGAAAAACGTACTTTGTCAAACCTTACTCGTACTCTAACTATAATCCCTGCGCGTACAACGTTCGCTTATGCAACTCTCTCCCTCTTGGCGGTAGATGACTTTGTTTTGTAGACCATTTTAGTCTATCTTTTTCTTCTTACTTGGCTGGTTTTTTAATGCAGGTTCATTTTAACTTCCCACCATATCCGTTGTGTAACATCCTTCCAATTTTCCCGCCCAATTAAAGTACCTACCTTCCTCAAGGCACCTAAAAATCTGAGTGTTTATTGGATTTTTTTTTTTTTTGTTACAAGATCGAAAATTAAATTATTAAAGTACACTTATTAGCTTTTTATGTAAATGACCTATTTCCAGCAGAATTCCACCAAAGTCAGCAGTAAATCATAATTACCTCTTTGATCTTTCGTTTCGAAAAGCAACTAAGCTTGCACTTTATGTTCTTTATAATTATATAGAGAAATGGTTTAATTAAAAAGTATCCAAACAATCAAAGTTAACTTCAAGTTATTAAGCTGCTTTGGCTTAAAATTTTGTTATATTTTTTAATTCTCATAAACCAGTTCTAACTTTTTTGGCCAAACAAAAGTATTCCAAGTAAAACACCAGAACGCAGCATATAAATTCCAATTAATTCAACTGCTACCACTTCCATCGAAAGTAAGAACTCAAGAGGCATTGTGTTCATTTTAACACTCCGAATCCAAACAGAGAGGACGTAAATGATACTAATTGCTCTCATTGTTGTTACAAAGAAAAAAAGCGACAAATGTAGGTAGGTAGTACGGACGAACTCGCCCAGGCACAGCAAAGTCTCAATGGGAAAAGTGTTCATTTCACTGGTCCGGTGACAGGTGAAAGGACACAATGGAGGCCAATTAAAATAAATTAATCCTTGCGTCGTCGGTTGCCTGCAAAAATGTTAGTCCTCGGATTGTGCGGGTAACCCGACTGTTTAAAGGTATGGAATGTGGTAATTAGGGGTTAAACAAAGCTTTCAACTGACCAAACAGGAAATGAAATTTCCAAGCTAATCACGCAGGTGAATTCCCTATGGAGTCATATCTATCTTGTGAACTTTTCTTTTGTCCTTTAAGTGACAGTGTTATCTTTAAGATTGTTTGTCAAAGATATACCACACGTTCAAACTTAAAGCTTTAAATGAAATCATGATGTCCCAATTAAAAGTTGCAAGTATCTTAACAAAATATAGATCAAACGCCCTAAGCTGACCAACAGACTGCAGTCAATTAGTACCAATTAATTGGTTCCACGTTCCCCGAATTTAACTTTATAATCTGCCTATACAATAACCTTGCAAAGAAAATTAGTCCTTATTTCAGTTGCTTATGCCCAAAGAGCCTCCATTCGACTTCCAAAAGTAAGAAAACCCTAATTAAATACTTTTCCCATTCAAATAAAAGCGAAAGAGAAAGAAAAAGTATGTAAACAGAAAATTCCATCTTAGCTTTTGCTGTTGCCTTGTTGTTGGCAGGTTTTACTACAACGAACAAAAAAGAAAAACATCAATTGCAGTTAGTAATTAATGTTGGTTACTTAACTCGTGGTCTTTCACAATCCCTTAACTCTTTCTGTTTTCATGTAATCCAATCGATTGTCGTTTAAATTTAGAAACACACTCTCCACCCTATCATAGACTGGACACTTAAAATAGTCCTTTGGCTTCTTCCTTCCATTCAAATGGTTAAATTAATTCTATGTGGGTACAGCGTACGGACAATGCGAGTTTAGTTCGAATTTCAAATTTGTTGTAATGGGTTTTTGCCATTGGCATGGATGAAGTGTGTAACCCCTAAGCTCGGGAGCTTATTCCCCATAGAACTGGCCAAGTAATAATTTGGTACAAATGTATGTTTACCTCCTACTATTGCCAACAATAGTATACACAGAGATCTATACAGTTGGTCGTGTGTAATTTGGAAAGCATTTACCACAAGGAAAAGGGATTTTAAGTGTGTTTTGTTTGTTGGATTAGCTGTTTGAACATGAAGGCAGGGAAAATACTATGGCATATTGGGTGGATGAAGAAAATGTGAGAGTCCGGCCGCAAGATAAGAAGGAATTCTTTGCAATATCGAATGAAATGTAATACTCTGGCTACTGTGGTCCATGTTTAAATTTTATCAATCTCTAAGTCACATTTAATTTAACACGTGTAGGAA
Organism: Ferdinandea cuprea; assembly: GCA_963576555.1. Taxonomy (NCBI): domain Eukaryota; kingdom Metazoa; phylum Arthropoda; class Insecta; order Diptera; family Syrphidae; genus Ferdinandea; species Ferdinandea cuprea. The sequence goes on from OY754959.1 coordinate 20,298,193, forward strand.
CCTGCTAAGGCTAGAATGTTTACGCGCCCAACCCAAACATCGCCTCCGTACCAGAGCTGGCAGCCTTGTTGTTCATTACTGCTTACCTCTACTGTACTTTCCGTACACATTTACTATTCCCTGCGTGTCGTTGACTACATTTCCTTCAAGGAGCCTGCATTCCGGTCTTTAATCCAGCAGCCCGTTGCTTTCTTATAAAACCTCGGAATGTTAAGTGGTTGAACAAAACAACAACTTGTTATAGCCAATGAAGAGGTGGGAATTACAGCTGCTTCACGGCTTGCCATGGCTGATCATCAGATTCCTTTGCTTGGTGCTGGTCTACGTGTTGGTCATAAATTCGGAAAAAAACTTTACCCCATCAGGAATCGAACCTGTACGTATTGTGAGGCCAGCGATCTTGTCAAGCAAGCGCACAGACTATGTGCCATCGAAGCCACAAGCTCAGCTTGGTCTGAGTAGGATTTTATTGTTTATCGGTTTCAATGGACAGACCAGCATTTTTCTTATTGCCGACAAGTACATTACATTTCATTCGGGTTGTTTCGTTTTTCTCCATTAGATGTAATTTCGATCGCTAAACTCTTTACTGGGAGACTGCGTTCTTTCTTTCCTTTTTATCCAGGAATTTTTTTTTCCTCCCATCTCCTTGCGCTATACTTTTTCCTTGTACACTTGTTTTCTGCTGCACCATTTCATGTTCAAAATATGCATTTTCCATGTTGCTGGTAACGTAGTGTGCTTTCGGCTACCTTTTTGATGATGTCGCGGTGTTGGGACCACTGATTGTTAACGTCTGAAATAAGCTGAATACTCAGAATAAAGTTTTGCACTCAGGCGCTCTTTGTAGCCTCTGGCTACACCTTAGTACGCTTAGACGTACAACGTCGAATGTCTTCTTCTGGGCTACCTGCAGCTTCTTCCTGTTAGATATTCGAGACATTAATCTAGGTGCAAGAAGAAAATAGTCAGAGTCAACTGTTGCACCTCGGTATGTGTGCTTATTCAAGATGTTAGGTGAGTGATAGAACGGTAATAAATATCGCAAATATGGCTTCCCAAAATTTCTGTTCCTATTTATTATATCTTCCGATCGGCTTTGTACCACAAGGGGACAGACACAATTTTTTGAGTAACACCTGGAGTGTAGAGGGCTCGCAAATTCATGGTACTTGCTTTTACATATGTCCGTGGACGTTTGAGAGAATTTTGTATCCAAAACTATACCCGTCGCTCTCACAACTAAACGCCTTGGAAGTGGTCGGAAAGTTAGCCTGACGGCACAACGCCCAACCTAGAGCGCCAATCTCTGTTTCTGACCTAGGATAGCAGGCTGGTAACTCCGATGATAGTAACCCACATCGGGACGTGAGAACTGACGTTTGTACCATTAGTCCTGTGATTCAATGACAACACCAATCAAGCAAATAAATTATACCTCCCACTTCACAGACTCACGCCATTCCATAATTTATTGCAATGATTACTAAAAAAAATTATAAGACTAATACAAAAACATAAGAAAAGGCTACAGTCCGCTTGGGGCTAACAGTATGATACCCTATCCATATCCCTATATGCCCCAAAGAAAAACGCATTAAGAAGATGATGAATCTATTATTTATTTCATTTAATTAAAATTAAAAAAAATAAAAATATTTTTTGGAAAAAAAAGACCACAAAAAGTGGGCGTGGCCAAAAACATTGTATGGGAAATATGTTGGCAAAAATATTGGCTAAATATCTTGTTAACATTTTTTTTTCGCTTTCTATGAAAATTTTCGAAGAAAACAGCATTTTAGTGAAAAACGCCCACAAAAAGTAGGCGTGGCAAAAAACTTAATATGACAACCTTATAAAGGAGGGCAGTGCCTATTTTGTAAAGGTTGTAACACTCTAACTTTAGCTTAAAAAATGTTTTTCTAAATTGTGGGCGTTGCAGTGGGCGTATTTCAAAAAAATTTACACTTAACCATTTCGGAGCCCTAGGGAATATGTGGACCAATTTTAAAGGCCTAAAAATTGCAGACGGACGGACGGACAGACATTGCTAGATAGTCTTATGATTTGGGGTGTTACAAACTATGGGTCAAAATTAATATACCCTTAGGATAGGGTATCAAGATACATAGCTTAATTGCTCGCGAATTGGAAATACATATTGTTTGATTTGAAGTATATATCTAAGCCAAATATTGAGCATCTATCAACTAACTAACTAATGAGTAATCACGTGCTTTATCTATTTCAAAGTAAATTCGTATTTCTTTTGGAAGTTAGCTATTATCCTTACGTAAATATTTCTTACAATATATTTTTCCTCCAATATGTATCAACGAACATATCTGTTTGAAGACAGAATGTAAAGTGATTGCATTTCTTTTTTCCATAATAACCCACACATACCACGAGTTATACTTAAAATTTAGTAACCGAATCGTGCTTCCCGTCTCACGAAAAATCATTGAACACGCTGAAAAAAAAAAGTAATTGCTCAATAAATCCATTATTTACCTGAATAACGAAATTTATCAACCGGAAAGAATGAAAATGCCAATTATTCGCAGCCGTACTGTTGCCAAAAATAAACGGATCTTGACTGAATACAAATTTCCATTTTCCTTTTTTTAGTAGGTAACCTCATGTACACGAACAACGAACAACGGGCATACCTTTAGGCAAAGTTTGGTTGGGTGTTCGCGTCCCTTAAGGGGGATTGGCATGGCAGGTACTTCAAATGGATTTTGACGGAAATTGAATACGCTAATGGGCGTTTTAGTAAATATATATTTATGTACATGAACGGTTCAGTTATACCTGTGCACAGGTATAAATATCGGCTTTGATATTTGTTTTATGGTTTATGGGCTTAAGAATTATAATGGAAAAAGTGACCATGCTTTACTTTTTTATCAGATTATTACATATAATCATCATGCCCTGTTGGTCAAATTGCGTACTTTTAAAGATTAAACAACTTATGGATAGTTTTGAGAATTTTCACTTCCCATTTATGTACCGCACAACTGAAATTTTTATTTAACGAATTCTGATTTTGACCGTATTTCATGTCAAAACATACGATGTTTGGATCAAACTTGAACGGTCCCACTTTTTTTAGTACGTGTATAGGTGTAAGTGAAGCATAGCTACACTTAGTTTCTTATGGTCTTTCTGATTGAGATTAACCAGCCCTCCGGATGTCCTCAGAAACCGTGTAAGGAATATAAAGCGAGATATCGAACAGTTCTTTAATATCTTGGAAACGATAAGTGCTCTCAGTGTTATGAGATAGTGAGGACTTCGTTGGACTTTGTCACAGCCTCTAGTCACTATCGCAGTCTTCCTCAAAAAATTATGCCCAGTAAAAGCACTTACAGGCTTAGAGAGCGGTACTCTATGTCGTAATATAAAAGATAATCTGTGCGACTAACCGATTTCCACCTATTTTTGGCTTTCATTCTAATTTTCCACTCGCTTGTTTCAATATTTGTTTTAATGACCGCTTAAAACCTAGCCATACGGTCTATGCCATAGCTTATCTAATAGGCTAATCCCTTCTTCACAAAGGTGTATTAGTAGACCATGGTTGACTGCACATGCAGGTCGCCAAGTTTGAGAGACGAAATGAGCTCAGTTCGCAGATCGTATCTACTCAGCAAAGGTGCTTGGTGAATTGTCTCGCGTGTGTCCTGTGATAGCATACTTTGATAGAATATATGTAGTGTTCATATTTATATTAATGTGGATCAAAGTTTTCTTTTGAGATGCTCGTTGAGAGGAATGAAACAAACTACGGTTAAGGATCGTAAGTCACTTCTTTTTAGTCGTAGCAGATATTTAGAATATGCTGAGTTTTGGACCGTCGAAAGCTCAACATCATTTCACTTTTGCAGAATGATGAGATGACCGGGAACCCATGTAAGATTAACAGAGTTGCATCTACCTAACTTGTTTAGCTTGCCTCTCACATGCGGGCTTTAATTACAGCCTGGCTATCTGAGCATATATGCAAGGTAGCGCCTTTAACTCTTTCCCATAAAAGGATAGACCCTTACTCTAGAACGATTTTTTCTTAGAATATGTCCAGAATAACATTAAGTCTGTGGATAAAGCTACGTCTAAGGACAAAGCTATGTCATTCAACTCACGGCTACAGTTCCATCAATCCATAACCATTTGTGCAAGGTTCTACCTCTAGGAGAATCCAGTTCATCCATTAAGTAGTCTTTAAAGCTTCTTGTTAAGACCCACTTTCCTTGAAAGATAGCAGAATACGCAATTTCAGTTTAAGAAGCTATAACTTTTCTGTTGCTGCACAGATGTTTCCAAAATGTCTAAATCCAATTTTGTACCTGTACTAGTTTATAAGTAATAGCGTTTAAATATTAGATGCCAGCCTCTTTGAGCGTAGTAAAATTGCAAGAATCTGCCAGTTCTAGATCTAGCGAACTATACACATCCAAGACCAGAGGACTATCGAATGTGTCCAGTGTTTAAGGCACTCTACTTAACCAAGACAATGAATTTAATTATTGAGGCAAGGAGATATAAAAGACCAACGAGTTTCAAATCGAGACACACCGTCTTTTGAAGCCCCATAAGATAGCATTTATCAGGAGGTCTCTACGGCATCCTGGCAAAACTTATCCAAGCGATGCAATGTGCAGTTTGACAGCAGCTTGCATTAACTCTTTCAAAGTTGCACCAGATTTTGGCAAGGAAATGCGCAATAATGGAAGATATCTGAACGAAAGGCACTATTTGAGATCAGATCATTCCAGCTACTAGGGGGTTGCGAACGATATCGATAGGTACTTCGCTTTAGCAAACAAATGTGTTTAAAATGCCTAACGCGAAGTTAAAGCTCTATAAAGCATTGATCCAGCAAGTTCTGCTCTATGGTACTGACAACCAGGAACGGAGAGCAGACACTGAACACTTTTGAGGCTGAAAAATTGTGCGAGGAGGGCGAATAGAAAAAGAACTTTAAAACCGCGGGCTGCTGTGTCTCTTTTAGAGACTCTTCACAATTCGGGAGTCCGTTAAGTAAACTAAGTAGGTGTTCTGAATTTTTCACTATTTTAATAGAAATGACAGGGTGATCACAATAAATTTTAACAAATTAGAACATTTAAGATTACAAATATCAGGGGCAGTGCACGCCGTTAAACTTGCAACAAACAACCCATTTTCACTTCAAATTAATTTCAATTGAATTTCGCAAGACGTAAATTCAGACGTGATTTAAACAGGTTTACTCTTATCGTAGAATACCCGACCATACCGACTTAATGGTCAAACGGGATTGCCCGAGATTGAAATGTGTAAGTAAAACTATACTCTCGGGATCTCACTAGTCAAATACCATTTAATTTTATTTGTTCTGTTTAGAATTGCAAATCCTTTATTCCTGTTAGCTACACCAGTAAGACTTACGAATATTACTTCCTCAATTAAATTCGTTTCTCCAAACGATTAGGCATTTTCCCAGTTCCTACCGAAATCAATTCCAAGTTTCCATTAATTATAACAAAAACCACGCCAGGACTTTTACTGCCTTATACATATTTTTTTTCTTCCGTCTATTCTTTTAACTGTGAATTTATACGCTTATTTACTATTCACATTGCCATAAAAATAAATCTAATTTTAGGGACACGATATAATCTACTGTCAGATATTTACCCCACTTTTGGGGATTTTTTTTCTCACTGCTCACGCAAGCTTTCATTCTTGGCGCTTTGGCAGCAGGCTATCGAGGGACATTCAATTTATTTACTTACACAAACAAAGCAACACACCACTGTATGATATCTTCAAAGCATCCTGCCACAATGACAACGACAACGACGTAAACAAGAACGAAGAGAACGAGGACTACTTGCCATAGTTGAACAAATGTCAAATCGATATAGCGACGTTTCCCAAGTCGTCGATTGATGCTGATGAGGGCTATGATAAGGACGATGGTGTCGGTTCTCCTTCGTCGTCGGTCGTCAGTCGTCGGTCGTCGTCGCCGCCATTGCCGCCACCTTGTAGTATAGTCAATAGAGAGCGAGTTTTATTTATGGCCATGCCCTTATATTGGCAATCAATAAAATTTCACGGTTGATAATCAAAAGGACTCTCAGTCCATCTCGCAGGAGGCAGCACAGGCAGCGCCGAGTGCCTCTAGCATTAAGGTAGAGTTGAATGAATTCCATTATTTTAATGCCATCAATCAGCGGCCAGGAGAAACCATCAAACGGTTGGGCGAGGGTTACATTGTGGGTTGTCTATCTCTAGTCATCGTTCTATCTTAGAACATTATCCTTGGTTCGCGTGGCAAAATTCAACCTGAGTGGATTTTGCCGGATTTATCGATTCGGATATCGAAATAGATCGTTTGATCCATAAAATTTAAGCCTTACACGGATCATTAAGCGACCGGAGCCTATAAATAAAACTGAAAAAGCCTGCCTTATTGTTTCGTTGCTAATGGTATGCGTGCTAGTCCAGACCCGACCAGGCCCACCTACCTACATTGATTGAGCCGAATGAGATACGCGAAATTGGTCGCTGTGTAAAAGAATGGAGGTGTCCTATTTTCGATTAAAGAGTATAGCATCAGTTTTGCGTCGTCGTGTCGGTGGCGGATTTTATGCGAAAGGTAATGCTGATATTATGGCGGAGATAATAATTATTTTAGAATCTCTGCGATAAGACCTTGAGTTGGTAATTAAAAATGGAAAATTTGGGGGAAAGTTTGTGCTGATTGAGTGTTTTTATATTAACGAGGGCCATAAAAGTTCTTATTTGGTCTTTAGTAAAGATTGTGGAGGATTAATTAGAAGCGATTTAATGTTGATGACCACAAATCTGTTCGTTTTAGTTCGAGAACGTTTTAGTTCAGGTGAGCTGTTTGATTAAATTTTTGACATAAGGTCAAAATAGTTTCCAAACGTGACCAACCTCATAGTGGTTAAGCTCGACGAGGAAATAAAGAAGGGAAAAACATCGGCTTTTGCGGAGGAAAAATAAAACGCATGAGACAAGTGATAGACGCAAGCGCGAGAACAAGTGATAGGTGCAACTTCAGGTATAGCTTTTCAGAAGTCCTACTAAAAGTGAAAATGAACGTGTCAAATGGACGACAAAAATAAATAAATATTAGGCGTAAACGGCTTATCCAACCATTGTATGAGCAAAGTTATATTTTTGACACGAATGAAGGGACCTACAGTTTAATGCCGATTCCGAATGGCAATTTATTTTTGAGAAGCTTCTCATGACATTTCTAACTCTTGGATATTTGCCAGACGTTTGCAAGAGGTGGGGTAGCTAATAAAAACTTTCCGGTGGTACAGGTCGGGATTTGAACCAGCGAGCTCTCGCTTAGTAGTCCAATGCACATAACCACTAAGCCACTGTCAAATAGACGATTCCAGCACGTAAACAAGAAAACTTTGAGGAAAGCAAACAAATTTTTCCAGACTGCTAATCAGTTAATGCTGACGATGAAGGCAAAAAATTCCGGCCACTCGACAAAAAAGTGAATATAGCCGAATATAAACCAAAGTTTAAAAAGACTGGACGGTCTGTCCGACGAACTAAGAACTAGCAACAGAATTTAACCTAGTAAAGAGCAGGCGCCAACTCATTTCCAATATTAGAGCGAAAGAATGCTTGCCCGGATTGAAAGGAAACCCTCTAAGCTGCGCCTAGTATAGATCAGTCTCCTAAGTGCGTATAATAACTTGTCTGGTACATTGTGCGAGCACCTTAAACCTATTTCCCAGCGGTCTGATTGGAATCTCTCAGTGAGGTTTAAGGCCAGGTAGGTCCACATTTGCTAAATGTTCACACTGCTGCAGATCTTCGAGACCTATCAATTTTAAAGCAGCATAATATGAAAGTAACCATAGAGACGTGGTAATAGGGCCATCGTTTTTGGATTTTGAAAAGGCAAGAGAACGCACTCTTATGTGGCTTCAGGAGGTAAGATTATTGGTGAAACACAGCATGCTATCACTGGTGAATTTAAGGGCTTAGAAACAGAACCGGCAAAAATGAGTCAAATATGATGTCAACAAGCCGCCATGGACACCCGCCATCGACGAAATTGCTATCATATCCGAAAAGAACATTTCTTTCGAAATCCGACTAAGAATAACGCTTGCTGTTTCTTTGGGTTGAGGCAGCTATGCAGTATGTCTCTTTTTGTTTAAACCAATTTGCCCCATACTTAATGGACTTTAAGGATTTAGATTCATCTCCAGGATATAAGGGGAATGAAAATTCGGTGATGAGGTGGTGGTTAATTTTCTCAGTCACATTATGGATTTTCTCTTAAATCATGACCCAGGAACTTTTGCAGTTGAATTAATAAGCCTCAAAAAATATATTTCTTGTAGACTCTTGATGAGCTTAATGGGTAACTAACTTGCTTGGATGTTGATGTTGCCTATTATGATGTATAGATAAGGACTAGTTCGATAAGTTCGTTCTGTCGTCTGATCTCGGTTCGTGAAATTTTGCTGAGAGCTGGGAGCCACTGTGTTAGGGTTTAATGAACGGTGTCAGGGACTTTGTTGCCTGTCGACTGTTTGTTTGTGGTTACTGTTAAGCTAAACTGTTGCGTCATCTTCAGTAGTTCTTCGCCGCATCGGCTTCCCGTGTGTGACCGGCCAGTTTTTGGAGGAAGTTGCTTTTGGTCTTCAGTTGGCTGTTAAAAAACAGTGTCGCATCTAGGCAGGTGTTATGGCTAAATGTTCTCCGAGAAATAGTCCTTTGTGGCGGTTGCCTGGAAGATAGCTTCTGAGGTGAAAGCAAGCTTCTTCAGAAATTAGTTAAATAAGTGAGCCAGCCGAAACATGGTGTTTGCGAAAAAGTGGTTCCGATTAGATACCATCGAATTCCTCGTGTTTTTTATATCAGCATCTACGTCACAGGGCGAGAATTGGCTTGACAGTCTTGGAGAAGGATTTATTAGAATGTATTGCACACGGTTTTAGGATTTCAAAAAATAGTGGGATTTTTATATTTGAGTTCAATGAGAACAGACCGGCGAAGCGTTGTAAACACAGATCAAGGTGACTAGAAGTCTCTGTCTAGCTCATGTGATTGCGTAAGTACCAAGCGCAGTGTCAGCTGATAGAAAAGCACCATTCGTTTTCTTCTTTTTTTTGATTGATAACGATTGCTGTGTGTGCAGCAAATGTGCGTTATTAATCCCTGTGCGAATTTTAGGTCGTTTTCCATGTAGCTATCTATTTAATTTCTTGTGGGAATTCGCATTAAGTTACTGTTACCTTCAATATTTAAACTGAAGGGCCGAAATCTCGAGTGAAGTATAGCTTGGACTTTATTTCTGTATATTTATCTGCTTTTATGGTCGCTTGGCAGTCAATGAATATGGCAATATTAATACGTGGGAGGTTTTAGCTATATATTAAGATTTTCAGGATTCGGGAAAATGGCATTTCTCCCTGTGAAACACATAACCGAACACCCTTAAGTCGGCTAGACCAAGATCCTGACCAACATTTTATACCAACATAGTTCTCCTAAGGGTAGATCAACCACTATTAATGTACTAGAATTTGTCCCGGGAACTCTTTGCACTCTCATGCGAAGTTAATTTAATTGCAAGCGACCTCAGCAAAGCCTTAGAGCAAATCTCTCATCCTCCAATCCTTCTTAAACTCAATGATCTAGGCTTTTAAAAAACTTTGCATGAGTTCAATCCTACTTAACTGAACTCCAGTATAAAGTGAGATTTAGGTCCTATGAACTAGATCCCTTCATATATATTTTTAGAGTCCCATAGGGCAACCACTTTAGCCCACTGATTTTTATTCTCACAACTATTGACGTCAACTGCATCATTAAGGTATCTGTTATATAAGACTACGAAGTCGGTGACAAAAAATGCATAGAAAGATATCCCCCTCCTCCGACTCCAAAATGATCTAAGCAAATTCTTAACCAAGACAAGCTTTTACCTACTCCTGCAAATGATTTGCGCTTCCTTGTGGAACGTATTCCATCAACAACGAACAAGTTTCAAACATGCGTCCACAAAAAAGGCCAACTCTACTCCTGGCTTTGTAAAACGCTGCTCTTAAGAATTTACTTATCACCGCACTTATTCCCGACGAATCGAAGCTGTCCGATGTAGATTCTTTGGATTTGCCCTATCATGACCGACGTAAGCTTATTTACATGCAATCCCTCATCGTGTCGCTGACATTCTCTTTATACACCACCTTCTATACGGGAATAACGAATGCCCTATTTTTCTGCAAAAAATATTCCTTAACACCAACCACAACAATCTATGATCGATGAACTAACATCGTACAAGGTATCATGAGGCAACGAACTTCTGAGGTCCGAACTTTCACTTAAGAAAAGTGTGCTTCTGACACAATTCATAGTTATTCCCCCATCGAATTTCTAGATTAATTGGACCTAAATGTAAATTAAGTAAAGGCAAAACTCTCTGAGGAGACAGGGGGCCGGTCCACCCTTTGTGACGTATGTTGCACTGTTTTATCTCCAATTCTTTCCAATTCCTACAAAAAGTCTGCTATCCGCTATCGGCCCAAACATATGGCTAACTTGGGCCTATGATATGGCAAACCATTAATTTTTTACCACCTAGGGAATAAGAATTATTTTTAAGATAAATTTATTTTTCTCCGCCACCACGTTTGACTTAAATACACTGTCTCAATTGCACGAATAAATGTTTACCTAATATGTATCCAACTCTCACATTGGAGACAAAATGGTTTGCTTTTTTTTATCTAAGTGAAACAGATGAGCATGTTTTAAAAGTTTTCCGAACGTGCCCTGCTCAACTTTTGTAAACTTCCAACTTCTCACGAGTCGAAGAGGTTTCTGATGTCGCCATATGCTACCATAACTTGGGTAAAGGTTGACGCTTGATTGTCTCTCCGTGGAATAAGAAAGTGTTAGATATCCTTAAAACAAAATAAGAGAGATTATATGCAGAAAACAAATGAGAAAAAGAAAACTTTTCACATTACGAGAAAATAATTGTATGTACAATTTAATCTCTGGACTTAAACAAAGTCTTAAAAGAGTGATATAAAGCTGGAAATTAGTTCAAATCGACAGTAAGTTTGAATAGAAAAAAAATTGGCAAACAGCCTAATAGATTCGTATGATGAACGGAAAAAAGGAGGGTTGGTCCAGTTTTCTCCACCAACTGCAGCCATGAGTGAGCAAAGACAGGCATCTCGATGTAGCTGGTACATTGTGTTGCGCTACAAAAAGCCACTACAAAACCCAATGTTCTTTCGCCCCCATCTTTTCATTTTAATCTCCTTTGTCGGCCGCCTCTGATTGACCTTTAATCCCAAGCAAGCTAGCTCGTTATCATGAGTTTTCATGGATAGGTGGGTGGGATGATTCCTTGACAGACCCCAACGTGAATGAATAGGGCAGTTGGCCCACACTTAAGACAACAACCAGAACTTACAAAACCAACAATAAACAAAAGCATTCGAGCGCATATCACAACACGACAACCCTACAACTACCTTTTAAATACACCAGACCAAGGCACACTACATCACCATCACCATCGCCATCAACAACAATAAAAAGAACAACATCATACAACAGTACCTACATACTTACAAATATAAACGATGGACACTACATGGTAAAGGTGGACGGCCATGGGCAAACACCCTGTCAAAAGGTTACAAGCACGGTGGCGGGTAGCCTTTAGATGAACCCTTCTTACAAAAACTTAATAGACCATCAACCGGCGGGCGACCTAGCTCAACAAGGATATAAAAAAAACAAAGCCAAATTCAACAACAATTTTGTTAATAACAAAAGCTAAACGTATTCCTTTTTTTAGCGACATTTGCCGGTTTCAATAATTTTTCGATTATTTCATGCAGTTATTTTGTCGATTTGTAATTCTTGAGGCTAAGCGTTTATCGATTCGCAGATATGGTGAAACACTTAATTCGCAAGACCAACTTATAAGTAACACTCCAGTAAAATAACTGAGTGCATGCTAAAATGGTCCATCACGGACAGAAAAACCTTGAAGCGGACAAACTAACCGAAACAAACTGGGTTGACAGTTAAAGGTTTTATAGGCTTTTCAACTTTTTCGTATACATTACTATACAAAAGAGAAAGTTGTCTAAGGCTTATTGGGATAGGCCAGCGACTTCAAAAAAGAAGTCTGGGATGGAAGGCCATTCCAAATCGCCAAAACGGAAGATTACGCGACAAGGAAACGCTTCCTTCACAATATCCATTGCGGTTTGTGCTGTGTGTGCCGTTGAAAGCACACGTTCACCAAGCCCCGATCATCGAATTCCTGCAGTAAGAAATTATTTACCCTGTACCGTTCGCCAGAGACAGTGACCGTATTGTCGATAACGTCGTCAATAAAATTCGGCCCAATCATTCCTCTCGGGTGAACGTTTCACCACACCGTGTCTTTGAGTGGATGTATTGGCTCTGCTCACACGCAGATTTTCAGTGCCCCGGTAACGAAGATTTGCGTATTGGCATAACAGCTTAAGTGAAAATGCACCTAGTCGCTCTTGATGATTTTCGACACTTAAGAATGCTGTCAAGGTCAGAATTTAATGAGCTTAACATTCGTTGCCGTTCCTACTACCCGAAGATAACAGACAGGAGATCTGTCTGTCACTTCTAATTGATTGATAAAAATGAGAAAAAAAAATCGAAGACAAAACGAAGCCTTGGGGGACACCAGCATTTATTTGGTGAATTGCAGACTTGAGACCGTCCAAAACAAGTTAATTTGAATAACTAAAAATTGTTTCTTTCTGAAGCGTAAAAAGATATTTGAATAATTGGTCCGATTGCCTTGTCGGCTTCTGGATGAGACGGACGATTCAACGGCGTAATAAATAAACTACATACTTGCGTCATACAAAACTTGCTCGATACGTGATTTTTGAATCATATTTTTTTTTTATAATGTACGCGCACTAAAGGGATTTTGGATACCCTTATAATGAAGTAACACAGTGCGGGCATTAGGGAAGTGAAGGATTAGAAAAAAGGAGATACCGATGCACGTTGGTTTTAAATGTCTGTAAACTATAATGCGTAGGAAAAACAGAGCGGGTAGAGCATTCCACATTCGTATTGTACGGTTAAGAAGCGAATCCTTGTATTTCACTGTACGTCCGAATACAGGCTTGAGGGTAAACTAATGTGCATTCCTAGCATGGCGAGTATTGCGGTTGAATTGCTGTAAAGGTGGAATGCAACTGGCTATTTCATTTGAGCACTTGTGGTGGAAGTACCGATAAAACAATGACAGACAGGAGAAATCACGACGATGACTAAGAGAGTCAAATGATTTCGTGATGTCTCGATCGCCAATAAATTTTACCGCACGTTTTTGAATCCTGTCAAGTAGTTCCAAATATGTCATTGGTGCACCAGACCAGATATGAGCGTTGTACTCAAGTTTTGGGCCTTGTAGATTCTAGCCAGATCAGAAGGGGTGAAATATTTCTTGCATCGCTTAAGGAAGCCTAGACATTTTGCAGCGTTCTTGGCGACATCGAATATGTGGTCATTCCAACGAAGTTTGTCATTAACGTACATACCGAGGATGGAAAGTCTTTCGGTTTCGGCGATGCAAGTGCCATCCATGGATAATGGCAGAGAATAAGGGGTTTCGCTTCAATGACAGCAGATAGTATTGCGTTTTAGAAGCATTTGAAAGCATTCCACTCTCTTGGTTTTACCCCATTTAAGTATGCTGTCAAGATCGGAATTCAATGAGCTTAACATACGTTGCCATTCCAGTCATTGATAAAAATGAGAAAGAGAGTCGGAGACAAAACGGAGCCTTGGGGAACACCAGCATTTATTTGGTAAGTTGCAGACTTGAAACCATCCAAAACAACTTGTATTGAACGGTCCGAAAGGTAATTTATAATCCATTGCAGAAGGGGATCATCGATACCAAATGCACGCATTTTCGACAAGAGGGCTTGATGCCAAACTCTGTCAAATGCCTTTGAAATATCAAGCGCAATGACCTTACTTTCACCACCGTGAATAGATTTGTTTCACTTTTCCTTTAGATTTGTTATCAAATCACCAGTGGGCCTGTTGCAGCGAAAACCGTACCGACGGCCATTTGGAAGTTTCCACGATTCAAGACATTTCATAAGCTGACGGATTATCAGCGTTTCCATGACCTTGGAAAGAAAGGACGTAAGTGCAATTGGTCGGTAGGAGGAGGCAGACGAAGATTTCCCTTTTTTACGACTGGCTGGAGCAATGTTAGATTTTGCTAGCGTAGGGGAAATACCATCTGAACCAGCGATCTTGAAGTACTCTTGCCACTGTCCGAGTGCGAAAATGAATTTGTCCCATTGAGTGTTCTACGCGCTCAATTACGAGTGGAGATAAAGCTCAATCTGGCAGCGTTAAGCTAGCCGCAAAATGAGCAGCAAGCAGATTGGCTTTGTCTGTAGAGCTGAATGTCATTGTTAATGAGTGTCGGAACAGATTAAGAGGCCGAGTTTTTAATGTTTTTTCACAAACGACCAAAAGTTTTTACTACCGGTGGGACTTTCTAGTATTTTTTGCCTCAACTTTTGGTCGGTCGAGGTCGTTGGTTTGACACGTTTAATGTGGGCTTTTCTGGCTCGCTTGAACTTTTTTCGGCTTTGCTCAGTTGGGTTTGCCTTAAATGACCGAAAGCTTACCTCTTTAGCCCTGATAGATTCTTTGCAGCTCAAGTCATACCACGCGTTTTCCCTAGGTTTGACACACTTTATATGTTAGGGACATAGCGTTTTATACCCAGGTGAATTATATTTGTAATCAGATCAGTAGCGGCATCCACGTCGTTGTCGAGGAAGCACAAGTTAAAACACCTAAAGAAACCGTTTAAAACTTCCCAACTTTCTTTCTCGTATTGCCATATAATTCTTTTAGGAGCTTGTTCTTGAAGTGTGTGGTTGGAGTACAAAAAATTCGCCGACGTGATAGAATGGTCTGACGAACCTAGAGGCGATAATATATTTAGAGTATATATATCAGGATGAGAGGTATAAAACAAGTCCAGAGTGTTTTTCGTTTTGACCACTAATTTCCGGTATCCGTGTCGGCTCATCACCAGCTGGGTCAAATTATTAACTCCAGCAAAGATCCTACAAAATGTCGAAGCCAAATTACGATTTCAGTACGAGGAAAAAAGGGTAACAATTCTGGTTATGGAATCAGACAGTACACCAAACTCGTTATAAGTTGAATGCCTGTCCTGGTTAGGGCTTCTGTAAATAAAACAGTAGTGAATTAGTTGCCTACGGACATCGAATTTTAGCCAAATAAAATTAAATTCCGGTTTGGAACATTGGCCGTATAGAGGTAAAAGTTGGTGGGCTACATCCCTACGTATATAAATGGCGATATCACGATAAGAAAAGAATAATGGCTCTAAGTTATACCCAGGCAGACTTAACTCCATTAAATGGGAGTTAAACTGTTAGTGCCACTGACCAATTAGTATTGGGCTTGTTGTGATTCGCGTGCGCGTACAATGAAAACAATGAAACAAAATGTAGCCCTCAACCCACGAACGTTGCTCAAATTACTCTAAAATTTCTACACATAACAGAAAACTAACACAAAAGCTCCAGCCTCGACTCTAGCTCAGCTGGACCGTAACTTGTAGATCCTACGTTAGATTTCCAAAACAAATCACCATAGGTGAGATGCCCATGCGAGTAATTACTTTGGTCCACTAACAAAATCTACAAAACGTCACCCACTATTCGGCAGATGACACCCTACCCACTCTGACACTCTAACCATAACAAGTGCACGCATAAAACACGACACCTGCTATAGCCAAGAAAAGCAGCAGCAAACGATAGGGAGTGGGAATAAAAGGATACACTTTTTTTGGAATCCATGCACTGTACAGTGATGTTATTTTGCACGGCGCAGGGTATTGTATTTGTACTTTTTTACACTTGTTTGTTGTTTTTTTGTTTTGTATACCGACCGCGAAACGATATAAAAGTGCGTGTCGGGTGGCACTCATTATACCCTACCCTAGGGTACATTAATTTTGACTCATAGTTTGTAACACCCCTTAATATTCGTCGTAGACCCACAAAAGTATCGGGTTCAAATCGCACGAACGAGGCGGCCAAGCGACTGGACCATTTCGTGAGATCACACGTTCTCCAAACTTGGTTTCCAATAAATTGATTGTGACTTCGGTGTGTGGCTTGTGGCGCCGTCTTGATCTGCTAGGACGATTATGACGGCCATAAATTGGACGTAGCGCTCTTCACGTTGAGGCCACTGATTTCGAATTTCGGTAGTAAATTTTAATAATTTCGACTCGTTGTTGGCTCGTATATCTTTCCATCATGAAATGGCAAAAGAGCGGCAAGATATATGGCCTCGTTTGCTGTCCCTGTTGAAAAACCCTGTATATATATTTATGATCAGGACTAAGACCTAAGACTATTTAGCAATGTCCGTCCGTCCGTCCGTCACTAAATTGTAGGCCTTTAAATTAAAGCTAGAAAGCTGAAATTTGGAAAATATGGAGTATACTAGGGTTCCGAAATGGTAGAATGTACATTTTTTTTGATACGCCCACTGCCACGCCCACAATTGAGAAAAAACACTTTTAAAGCTAAAGTTACAGAGATAGAGTGTTGTACCACCTTTACAAGTTTGCCATACACATTTTTTGCAACGCCTACATTTTGTGGGCGTTTTTCACTAAAATGCTGTTTTCTTCGAAAATTTTCATAGAAAGCGATAAAAAAATGTCTTACATGATATTTAGCCAATATTTTTTCCAATATATCGTTCATACCAAATTTTTGGCCACGCCCACTTTTTGGGGGCGTTTTTTTTTTAAAAAATATGTTTTTTTAAATTTTATAAAACGAAATAAAATGCTATCATCATCTTTTTAACGGTTTTTAATGAAGTTTAGTACTTTAGTTTAGTACTTTAAACAATTTGGTTAAAAGTGTCCAAAGGGCAAATCATCACAGCCGTATATGAGAGAACTAAAAAAGTGGTTTTAATAAATCTGGGAATGTGATCAAATGCATCCATTTTGTTTAAGGCGATTCAAAAAGGCGAATTCAAAGTAGCGAAAAATAATCGTATGACGCAGTCGTGCACTATATTTCTGCAGTTGTCGATAAATACGTCAACTTTTCCATGTAATCATGTCTTAAAGAAGAAAACAGAGTATCCGATGTAAGTCTGGTAAAAATTTCTCTTGAATTCGACCCGCCTACACCTTTGACAATAGTCATTGCTTTACCACTTAAAACCTACTATTCATAGCAGCTTTATCTTTATGTATCGAATTGTATTGTCCATTTTTGAAAAGCTTATTTAGCCATCAATTTCAGCAGAACCAGACATCTTAGCCTTTTCTTTTGTTCGTTAAATTTCAATGCACAAACCCAACTGTCACATAAATGAATGAAATTTATTTTTAAAAAATGTCAGGCCTGTCCGCAGTGGCAACGCTTTTCCCATTGAACAAGCCAGATTTGTATACTCAGCATGAGGTAATAAAATTGTGTTTTATTTCAATCAAATGACAATAACCACTTCAACAACAACAACGAGGACATCTTTGCAAATTTGCAAATTCAGTTGTGAAGACATTTCTTCGAAATCATTTGCAATTAAATTCATCACTTAAGCAACGAGACTCTTCTCAATTATTGCGTCTTTCAAGTCTTAAACCGCCGAAAATAAATTTTGCCAATTTTCTCCACGCCAAATCTCTAAGCAATTTACTATGCAATAAAACTTTATTCAATTACCTACCGCACATTTCTATATTGTGTACGTGTGCGTGTGCGCGAATTCGATAAGTCCTTCATCATTTTGATGACTTTTCTCTTCGTCTGTGAAATTGCAATCTATTTACTGGAATAATTATAGTGTCATGACCACGAAGAAGAAAAAAAGAAAAGAAAAATCTAAAATAAATATAAATAAAGAGCGCTTAAGAGCAGCCACAGTTCGAGGAGGTCCAGAGCAGTAGTCAATAAAACGGCCCAAATGCCTGCAGTCAAGTGATGCTAATCATCAACACGCCTAAGCCGACGGCAATTTCAATGAAAATGAGAGCCAGTGTCCTGTTAAGCGAAGAATTTGGTAATCGAATTATCCTCCAGGCATGCGATAGTCTAGGGAAGCGCGTTTCTACTATTGCGTTAACGATTTCATGATACTCCCAAATGGTGGCGGGTATAAGAATGGAAGATTTATTTGATCCCATTTTGCAGGATTTCGCCACGTTATGAGAATATAATTCTGTTAATCAACTCCACAGAAGACAAGTTAACAATACCGACATTACATTAATTATGATTACATTTCACAGATTGCCCACTTTACGAAGGGATAGGTGCGTACCATCAGCGCACAGCCTTAGTCCTTTGGGTTGAATTAAATGAATGGTCTCGATAAGATTGGCTAAGTATCAACGAGAGGTTTGGCTTCCTTGTAACTGTTTTATCGCTGATTTTCCCAAGGGAACATTGGCCGCTCAATATAATGGATGTTCATTTCAAAAAGATACTTTATAGGAACTAGCTTTTTGTTTGCGATTGTTGGGAGGTTAGGCAACACATTAGAGTGGTTAAGAAAAATGGAAACAACTTGGTCATCGATGTAAGTAGAAGAATAAAAATAGGTATAAGTTTTGTTTATTGATGTAAACGCGAATTGTTATTTGTAACAGTGATATCAGCGCTTTAAGGGAAATGTTATCTAGTTCGCTCTTCGACAATCGAGACCTATTAATCAATGGAAGGTACTTGGCGATATTGTTGAGACTTGTCCACATCAATTGTGCTTATTTTTCATCCCCGTGGTAAGAACAATTTACTGGTCTTGGCCAACTTGACTTGCTAAACCTATAAGCAAGGAAGTTGTGTATTTTGCTTAAATAAAAATGAATGGCTAGACCGGTCAGAATCAGAATCAACGGTGTCAATATCAGTCAAAATACTTACAGCTGAGGTCATAAGGGATTTTTAGCAATAGTCAGAGTGTTGAAAAAGATATGGTATCGCATGAGTCTTTTGTAAAAAATTCGTCTGCGTCAAAAATACTTTTGCAAAATGATTTTAGATGCAAACTGCAAACATCATTTGTTCGAGTAACCATTATTTTCACTTCATTACCACGTTCTTCGAAAATGTAGTATGGACAGGTCATGTGTTCGGTGGTCAAAACATTATTATTAAAAAAGCTCTTAAAAAGATTTTTCAGTGTAATTTTCCAGACACATATTATTTGACGTGTGAAGCAGGACGACTGCATATTGGCCAAGGCGCGTCTTGTGCGTATCTCTTTCGATCTGGCCTTCTAGGTTGGGCGTTGAGCCGTCGCTGGGAGAGTAAATTTCCTACTATGCTAAAAAAAAATTATGAGCGACAAAAGCAAAATTTGGATACTCTACTACGTTACGTTATGGTGGCGCTATCGATC
Organism: Ferdinandea cuprea; assembly: GCA_963576555.1. Lineage (NCBI taxonomy): Eukaryota > Metazoa > Arthropoda > Insecta > Diptera > Syrphidae > Ferdinandea > Ferdinandea cuprea. Next base: position 20,317,723 of record OY754959.1, read on the forward strand.
GATCGGTCTTTGGCTAACTGCTTGCAGTTTCGCAGTCAAATTTGGTGTATACTTCTTTTCACTTGTGCACCCACCTACCTCTACTGCGTTGCCACTCCAGATAAGAGTTTAGAATTTTGAAGCCATCTCAAATGACCATTTCGGCTTCGGTAAGCTACATGGTTGAATTCTGAAGAGTTAACATTTTTAGATTTCTTTGGCGCTTTTATTCCTATACTAGCCAATGCGCCAGTGAAAGCTTGCTGCGTTCTACGAATATTATAAATATCGTCGGCGTATGAAATATTGTACCTCGTGTGCTGGCTTGTGAGTTTTGCACACTTTTTTCAAGTATGATGGTAAAGAAGTTACATGGTAGCGCATGGCCATTTTTAAATCCTTTTTTTACATCAAAGGTCTCGGTTAGGTTGTTACCGAATGCGAAGCGAATTTTCTTCATCCTCATCCTGCATAAACGGATAAGTTTTAGAACTATATATGGCACTGTATAGCTAGTTGCCTTAAAATCGCTAACAAGATGTTGAGTATAGATCTGCTTGGGGTTTCTACTCGATCTATGCCGTGATGTAAATATTTGGTTCATTGCATACTTTGCAGTCCTAAGACATCACTGATTTATTCTAAATAGAATTTCAGGTTGTCGCACAAAACAGCAGACATTTTTAACTTTAGTATACTGATAAAGAGAAAGTTATTGCTATCGTGCGGAAATTTCGAACTCAAACTGAGTATGAGGGATGATATCGTTCGGCGGTCGGTCTGTCTGTCCGGGCGTCGTATGGTGAAACGATTCGACGGATTTGCTCCAAAGTTCGTATATAAGGTTCTTGGGATTACAGCTCGGGGCATCTTTTTAGTTTTTGCTTTATCTTTTGAAATAATGGTACTTGCCATACAAATTTTTTCGTGAAAATCACTTATCACTATTTTTCTCGAAAACGGGTCCAAAGATTTCGGTCTGTTTTTGTACTAATGATGTTTAGGATAGGGTCAAAATTTCTGCATACTCATTTTTTGGGAAAAAAATCGATTAACGGTAATATATAAAATATATCGAAAACTTATAAAGGGTACTTAAAAAAAATTACAGTTTTTTTTAGACTATAAACTGAAACAAATATGCATACTTAGATTTTTTAAATAATTTTTTTTTTAATTTTTTTTCATATAACGATTTTCTTAAATTTAAATTAAATTCGTTTTCTCAAAAACTGTTCCTACGATTTTGATAATTTTTTGTATTTCGAACAAATATGTTAAAAGTGTCGAATGTGCGAAATTACATCAAAATCGTAGGTGCCGTTTTTTGTCACCATTTATTTTCGATTAATTTTGGGATTCAAAAACGATGATTAGTTGTTCGACTGAACCCTTGATTAATCTATCATCCATAAACGAAAGTAAGTTGTCTTGATTTTTTGAATCTGCAATCTTTTAATAAAATATGCTTTCGGGCATGTCGCCGCCGCGGCTGGTTCGAATAAACACAAGTCTATAGGTCCAATTTTCAACCACTTCTTTAAGTATTTGGGGCTGGATGACGGCAATAACGCCACAAATGTTGACTTCCAAACCCCCTGACTTTTCTGGTTTGTTGGCGTATGCGAGTGACTTCACATATCCCCAAAGAAAATAATCCAATGGTGTCAAATTACACGATCTTGGTGGCCAATTGACAGGTCCATTCCGCGAAATTATGCGCTCATCAAATGTTTCCTTCAATAAGTCGATTGTGACGTGCACCGTGTGACATGTAGCGCCGTCTTGTTAGAACCAAAATAGTCGGTTATCATGGCTCTATACCGGTAACCATGGATCGAATATTACGCAAGCCAACAAACTATTTTTGCAATTATTGAGTTTAAAAAGTTTTATTAAGATTAATTTATAGAAATTTAAACAACAATTCGTGATTCCTGTAATATTGTCCAGATATGGTCTTGTTTCCCATCCCAGGCATGCTAAAGAGTTGAAATTGATAAGAAACCGACGTAACAAGGCTTAGAAGAATTAGGATAAAAAGCCTCTGTTAATCCGATTTTCAAAAACATCTAACACTATTTAATGATTTCAAGATACTATAATTAAACCTTTACAGTGACTATGTACGGAAAATGGAACGTTGTTTAAGAACCGACCCAAAGCAGTTTGAACATGATTTTTCTTTTAATAGTTGTATTACAAACAAATCTCATGCTTCAAGTAATATGTTTGCTGAGTATTTTAGTCAGTTAATTTCCCCTCTTCAGATTGATGAGCAGTATTTTGGTTAGCTCAATAGCTGTTCCCAAATAATATTTAGTAATTTATCGTTCGACTTGGAAACATTTTCAAAATTTACTTACTACTCATCTGAACCCGATGGCATTGCACATATTGTCCTTAAGAAATGCTGTCAAGCTCTTGTTCCCTTTCCTAAACAGTTTTTTGAATTGGCCATTATAACAGAAAAATTTCTCACTCTATTGAAAACCTGTTTTTAAAAAGGGTGAACATGACAATATTGCTAATTGGAGACCAATATCTAAACTTATATGTATTACTAGGCTTTTTCAGCAAATTGTCTGTGAAAAAAACAATATTTTTCTGTCGCAATGTTATATGTAATGAACAACATGGGTTTGTTAGAAATAGGTCCACTGTTACAAATCTGTTATGTTTCTTGCATGTGTGTTTAAATTCCTTAGAAAATAAAAATGAAGTCGATTGCATATACACTGACTTCTCTTGGGCTTTCGACCAGTTATCCCATGATATTATCGTTATAGCTATCATTGAAATGCATCATTGGAACAAATCAGTGGAATAGTTGTTTAATTTTTTTTACAAGTCGGTTATAGCAATCATTGAAAAATTTCTGTCAGTAGAAATCCACTGGTATAGGTTATATGGTTAGAGTTGATTATTGAAAGCGAAACTGACAGCTGAGAATAGAAAGAGAATCGAACACATCAGTGGAACGATTGTGTTCCAAATTGTAGAAACGATTATCAGCTGTTTATTGAACTCGATTTCCATCAGTGAAATAAAAAAAAAAATTTAAAGAAAAGTTTTAATAAGAATTGAATAATTTTGCTTGTAGAAAAATTCTATAAGTGATTAGCTTCATTTTGATACTATTAAAAGACAATATTTTTTGCTTAGTCGTTTTTAAATCACAAAACAAAATTTTCAATGATGCATTTCAGTGATAGCTATAACTAGCCACTTAAACTCAAGCCTTATGGTTTCCCACATGGCTTTGTAAAATAAATTATCGAGTCAAATTTATAGGCTCGTTATCTCAATCATTCACTGGTCAGTCTGGAGTTCCTCAGGGAAGTCATTTGGCCTCTAGTTTGTTTATTCTCGCTATTAATGATGTTATCGCATGTATAAAAATCAGCAATATATTAATAAATTCTGATGACGCGAATATTTTTATATCTGACCCAGGATGACAGAAATTTTTGTTTCAAAATTTGGTGTGCTAAAACCGGGCTAAGTATGAAGCCATGCCAACATACGACATTCTCAAGAAGGCGTATTTCCTCTAGTTTTCAATTTACCATATTTAATCGAACTTAACGCTCAACAGTTCGACTCCGATTAGGCGTACATTTATTCTGAATTATGTATATTATCCATAATTAGCAGTTTCAGACATTAAACTAAATTCTCTAATGGATTTCGAAAGCTACCATATAAATACTGATAGTAAATAACTCCAGGTTTATTGTTCAAAAACTTAATTCCATTCGTGAAACTAACGCGTACAACTTCGAACGAGCACACAAACTTGTAAAACAAAACTTATAAAGTTTAAACCCTCGCTGTTGCCCTTCACAGAGAAAAAAAATCTACCTCTCTAATACCTAGCCAAGTTTAATTGAGTTGCTTAAATTATTTTACACAAATAAAAGCAGCAATCTAGCATAAATGGCAAAACAAAATATTTTCGAAATAGAAATCCAGAATGCAACCGGCTGCCCACCGAAATTGCATAAAATTGTACACAAAATTTTAACTAAGCATCCGCACCTTGCATCATCTGGCAGTGTTGACGATAACGAAATAGCTAAGCCACCCCCAATTTCATTGAAATCTGCATGGGCAGGTTGTTTTTTTTTTCTACAATAAATTTCAAACAACTGTAACCAAATGCCGGGGCTTATGTTGTAAGCATTGCCGGTGAATCGATTTGAATTGAATCCAGTTACCAACGTTTGTATTTGGCGTATTCAATTAAGGGAATAGAAAAGCACTAGACAGAGAGTGCCTATGCACCATTCAAATCGCTGGAGCCAGTGTTCTAAAGAATTTATGCCATAACTATTTCAATGGTAGATATGGAAAAATATTGATTAAAATAACAACCAAAGTGGCGATATTTGAATTGCCAATGGAAATGTAACCGTTTTGTTTAATAATGAAATGTTGATCCATTTATATGTTTTATGTGAATTTATTTTTATTGGATAGATTTGTTAATAAATTTATATTAATACTATTTTATTATTTTTACTTCAACATCTTCAGGGGACACCTTTGTGTTTGCAACTTTTTAATATAGGAATTTTAATGCCAATATAATTTTTAAGAGGAATACGTAATAATGAAATTGTCTAATGCTTTTGGTTCGTTATGCATAGAAAAACATAAATGTCTTAAAAATGGATAACTAAACCTAAAGTGACTCAAATGAAAAATGAAATATTACTCGAAAAATTTAACTTAATTTTAAGATAAGATATTTCAACTTTATTTCTGCAGGCGGCAGCTGCTGCTTGCGCAACTTTATTGCTTCGCTCGGGGTAGCTACTACTTTCCGTTTGGCAGGCATATTTTTTATCTCGGAAAATGCCGAGCGGAACAATGAAGTCGCATGAGCGGGACCTGTCACCTGCAGAAAAGAAGTTGAAAACGCCATCCAAGTACTGTTTGCTTCGCCTCATATGCAGCATATATGCATATATGTTACAAACTTGATCCAAATTGGGGCCATTTGCCATATTTTACTTTTAGTTTGGACTAATTTTAACTTCCTCGTATATAAAAAAGTATATCAAACTGAGTATGTGGGACGATATTACGGCTACCAAAAAAATGGGACCTTCAATGTCGTCCGTCGGTCTGTCCGGGCGCTGTATGGCGAAACTGTTCGACGGATTTGCTTCAAAGCTCGTTTATAAAGTTTTTGGGGTAACATCTCCCGCCCTTTTTTTTATTTTTTGATTTATCATTTTTTAATACAGTAACCTACCATTTTTGTAAAAATCACTAATTTTTGATGCTGGTATTTTGTTTTTTACTTGGATACTTTGGATGGGGCCAAAATAACTGCATACTCAGTTTTTTTTTCAAAAATTTCGAATACCGGTAATTTTTAAAACCGCCAATATCTTAAAAACTAATAAAGGGATTTAAGAAAACTTTTCTATTCAATCAAATCTGGGTTCTTCGATTTTTGAAATAATGTTTTTATACCCTATCCTAAGGGTATATTAACTTTGATACATAGTTTGTAACACCCCCTAATTTTCGTCGTAAACCCATAAAAGTATATATATTTATGATCAGCACCAAATCCTAAGACTATCTAGCAATGTCCGTCCGTACGCAATTTTTAGGCCTTTGAAATTAGCTAGAAAGCTGAAATTTGGACCACATATTTCCTAGGGCTCCGAAATGGTTAAGTGGAAAAAATTGTTGAATACGCCCACTTCCACGCCCACAATTTAGAAAAAAACATTTTAAAGCTAAAGTTAGAGAGATGGAGTGTTACAACCTTCACAAGATATGTAGGCACTGCCCTCCTTTATAAGTTTAATGTTGTTTTCTTCGAACATTTTCATAGAAAGCGGAAAAAAATGTTTAATAAGATATTTAGAAAATATTTTTTCCAACATATCGCCTATACAAAGTTTTTGGCCACGCCCACTTTTTGGGGCGTTTTTTAAAAAAAAAAAATTTTTTTTTTAATAATAGAATGAAATAAAATGCTATCCATCATCTTCTTAATTTTTTTTGAGACATATAGGGATATGGATAGGGTATCATACTGTTCGCCCCAAGCGGACTATAGCCTATCCTTATGTTTTTAATTTTTTTATTTCATATAAAGATTTTCTTAAATTTAAATTAATTTCGTTTTCTCAACAATGGCTCTAACGATTGTGATCGATTTTTGTATCTTAAACAATAATGTAAAAAATGCGATTCTACAACAAAGTTGTTGGTGCTGTTTTTTCGAATTCTAAAAAGTAATTTATGTAAATTTGGTATGAGATCAAATGTTGCCATTATATGTTAGACGATTCAAAACTCAGTTTCACGTATCGAGAAAGTTTCATATGACGCAATCGTGCAGTTTATTTATTACGCCGTTGAATCGTCTCATCTAGAAGCCGACAACGCAATCGAACCAATTATTCAAACATCTTCATACGCTTCAGAAGGAATCAATTCTTAATTATTCAGGAAAAAGGTCCTTATGCATATTGTAACTTCCACAGATTAGAGAAACAGCTTCCTTTTATATCTGAAAAGATGATGTTTTCAGATGTATTCCCAGTATCGCGACATCGGAAAGGAGGTTCCCGAATCTACTCTAGGTAACTAACTAACTAACTACTCTGACAGCCACGCCAAAGAAAAGAGAAAAATTAACATCAAGTTGGTACAAGTTTCAGTTTCAAGACAAAAACACTCCACTTATCTTGGTATTCATATTGATAACTGTAATTGTTAATCTTACAACTTGATTCATCATTTAAAGTACAAAAAAATAGCAACTGCCTGTTCTTCATATGAAGAACTATTCGGTTGTTAAATGCCGTTGAGGTTTTCAAAATATTTTCATCATTTCGACAACTTCGTTCATCAATATGACAAATTCCAGTTAACAACCCCGACAACCAATATTTTTTTCGGTGAAGGTCAAATAGCTACTTAATAAAACGACATTCAACACAAAAAATATAACACATCAATTGATGTTTATGTCGTCGAAAAGTTGATCGAAATACGTAATGCCAAACTAGCAAGATTCATAGCAATTTATTTCTCATGGCCAGAAAATGTGTCCAAAATTAATCAGCACAAGTCGTTAAATTGTGTGTGAGTGTGTGTGTTGTGTATATTTCCTCATTATTATGCGTCGTTTAGTAATAATTTCTCAATAGATTCCCGTTTGATACAATCTCATAAAGTTTTATTTTTGTTCTATTAGTACCATGGACTACCATTCATCACTCCTTGGAGAAGAAAAGAAAAACGAAAACTCCTTTCATCATCATTCTATATCTTCGTCTTAACGTCCTAACACGAACAAATTGCCACATCTTCAGAATAAGTTCAGTCTCTTTTTATTTTATAGTCGAATATCTGTGCTGGTTGATGCTGCAAGGTTTGTTAAGTTATTTCCAATTAATTTGAAACTCCTTCGGGGTTCATTTACAAGTTCATCGTTGAAAAAGTAAAAAAGTACCAGCAGCGAAATTTATTTTTAACTCAAGTTATAGCCAAATCTTTCAACGATCTGTTCGTGCCACATAAAGTATCCAATAACTATTACAACCGATGGAAAAGCAGTGATGGCAACTTAACCAATTTCCACTTTGGTGAGCAATTTAGCTCCAAAAATAGTTTACACGGTGGAGTATGTGGGTTGGTGAAAATGAAAAGACCATGGTGTGCTTATAATCCAATAGAAATCCAAACGATAACCCGCTGTGAAAAAGATGCAGCGGGAAGATACCACGCGATACAGTTTGGGGGAGCTAAAATCCCAAGCCAATCACAGCTCGATTAGTTTCCTTGAACTTTGTTAAAGGTTTCGTCTATAGAATGAATAGATCTCGCGGGTAGTGATTTGAAGTTGTACTGGTTGGCAGGACTTTGTAGTTGGGAAATAGCTTGCAGAGGCAATGCACTCGTCAATTCGTACAATATGGGTGATATCCAGTTCTGGAGAATTTATACACATCGATAAGTTCTTTGAATGAATTCCGGTTGAAGCAAATCGCAAAAAAAACGAGACGTTAGGTGACGCGGGAATGCATGCTACACGATGTTGAGAAGTTTATTCTGCATCTTTTTACTTCACAACATAGCTGACAGTTACAGCCGCTAGGGTGATACATTTTTGTCTAAAATATAGGAAATAACAAATTTGCCTTTTTTATAAACTCTGCTCTACAGGGAGATATAATTTTTACAGGGAGTTTTACATGGAACAATGAAAGTGTAAACGCTAAAATTACACAAACACCATGTTAAAGATTTTTTTTCGTTCACTTTAAAATTTTCGAGAAAAACAGCTTTTGAGTAAAAAAAAAAACGCCCACAAAATGAAGGCGTAGAAAAAACTTTATATGACAAGCTGTACGCAAGTCAATGAACTCGCCATCGATCTCAACAGCTCAACATTTCACGCACTATCCTGAGGAGAACGGATTATTCGCTTAAATGACCATCCGCTTTTGCAGCTTGAATTGGGCAACGATTTTGGGTGAACAATTATATATTCCGATGAGACGCATTCTCATCTCGGCGGCTCGGAAAACCCGCACGTTATTGTTGAGAAACCAATGCATCCACAGAGAGTGTCAGTTTGATGCGGATTGTGGGGTGGGGACAACATTGGACGATTTTTCTCCGAAAATGAAGCTGGCAACGATTTTGAGGGTTATAGAGCCATGTTAACTGGCTTTATTTTTACTGAAATTGAATACATGGATTTGGACGACCTCTGGTTCATGCAGGATAGCGCCCCACGCCACACAGCATGTGTAAGCCCACACTTATACTCAATGTGGCGTTCGGGCGGTCATGCTTTACATCGACTTAACAATTTGTTATGCCAAAGCGAGCGAACAACTAATTGGTAAAACTTAATATCGCCTTAAAGCGCTCGCGCGTTGATGGAAGTAAAAACGGAGTTTCCGTTAAAAGTTGTCAAATGCTTTTTCGATCTTGTCTGTGATTCTATGATCAATTTTCGAGTGCTTATTTCTAAACCCAAATTGAAGGTTTGGGATAAGCGATTTTTGTTGAATTATGTCTTGCAGCCTTTTCACCAGCATCCTTTCAAATAACTTGGACAACATTGTGTTAACCGAGTTTCATTAAAAGGGTTTTCTTTCTTTTTCTTTTTAGTTCGGTGTATGGTGAATATGAGCAAAATCCCGTCTCATACGAATGTTATTGAAAAAGGAGATAATAACTTAACGCAGCTCGGTACTGTGAGTGGAACTAGTTTGACTTTCAGTTCGAAATTGTTTATTTCTACCCGTAATTTGATCAAAGCCGGAGGTTTTTCTTATAAATATTTATCCATATTTTTTTATAGGATTTTCGTCTTCGCACTTTTCTTCCGGTCCTTGATAATCTTTATAAGGTTGGAAAACTCCTTCGACCTACTCTGCAAATAAATTAGCATTTTCTTGGATGCTTTTTGCCCAATTACCCTCTCTAGGTTTTATTGGGGGAATGTGAGCTATTGGCCTGTTCATTCTCTTTGTTGCCTTCCTACTAGCATCGTTCGTCAGGTTACTAAGTTATGTTTGTAATGACTCATTATTAAAATCTGTTATATATTTCCTGAGCTTGCTATTTAATTAGTTCACTTTCGTTTTATCATTTGTCGTCCTTGTATGTTGCCAACGTTTTCTAGCCTTACTAATTCCTTAATCTCCTAAGGAATAATAACACATATTTCGTGGGCATAAGAGTTTCGTTTATCTTTTAAGATAGCTTGAGAGTTTCAGCCCATGAAGCATTTTGTCATAATGGTTCACATAGACAAGAATTCATGAAGAGCGGAGAGACGTTCATTGCTATCTCATAGCCCTCGATTTTGACTTCTTCTTGTTTTCAACAAGCTTGTAAATATTCGTACTTATATCAAGGGTCTTATTCGCGGAAAAACTATAACGATGAAATATGTCTAACGCCCCCTTATAAACGTTCTTATTATATCTCTGGGGACAAAGTACAACGTATCATGGTTCTGTGTTCGCTCACCCCCACCAGGAAGCCATCCATCAGAATAGAATAACAACACTTGCTATATATATGGAAACATTTTTTCACTCTTTTCATTCGAGCACACTCCGGCGCCTTATAATCTAAAATCAAAAATTAGTTCCAAAACAACTCCGAATGCCGAAATCAAACTCACGCCGTCCACTTAAAGTTCTCAAAAATAACACAAAGGAAAATTGAAAAGTGCAACAGCTATGTCACTCCCCCCACCCAATCTCTCTTCTTTTTGGCAGAGCAAACTTTTTACGCTTTTATATCGAAATGAATGAGAATCGTGTCGTCGAAAAGAACCGAAAAAGGGGAAAAAATCGTATCCCCGCAGATAATAATACAGCGACTTTAAATGAACCCAACAGCTGCACGTCCCGAACTCAATTAAGGTGGATCTCAGCGCAGTGCATTATGTCCCGCAGTGTTCATAAAGTTTAAAATGAAATTCCTTCAATCCCGGATGCACAAAAGCATCTATTTAGATTGAATTTTAAAGCTGGATTTCATATGGTACGAGCGAAGTATCATCAACTCAAATGCCACAAACCGATAAAACCTCGCACTCCATTGAAATGCAATAAATATTTCCGCCACAAAGAGTCGGCAAATCATACCTGCTTACTCCAGCTTGTAACTGGATTTGGCAAAGGGCACATTCTACAACAACCAACTACACATTCGGTCGTGTCGTGTTCTGTTTGTCGTTTACCAACATGCAGTAGTGGCAAGGACCACTGTTGCTTTCCAAGTGGTTTCGCATGGCTTGTCTATTGTTTTTCCTTGAAGGAAAATTTCCCCAAAAAGGACTTCCTCAAAAGAAGCAGGACTATATCGATGCCAAACCAAATACCAAATGGTTGCTTTTGTTGTTGTTTGGCTCTGCTGCAGGCAAAGCTTCTCTGCTTGTGGATCCGCAACTCCATGCCAAGCCACACATACATAAACATAGAAGAGATGAACTAGTGGCACAGAAATAGATTTGTTGACGACGAGGCCGCACATGGAGGGTGGCGGCGGAAGTCAAAATCTTTAGTGGTTTCCGGAAATATGGTCGAATTGAATTTTGTGCTTATGGTTGCCTGGAATTGGGAAAATGTCTACATTTTGTGTGTCCCATAAATCGGATTAGTATTTCAATTTTTTTTTTATGAATATTTATGGCTGTGTATCTACGGGGGGGATCTACGGGGGGGGGGGAGGTACACGTTTTCCCTAAAATCTATTATGGTTAAGTGGGGGTTTTGCAAATATTTGAGATTTGGATACCTGTTGATAATTTCATTTCGTAAATTCGCCTTTTGCCATTTATTATTATTATGATTGACTTATTTGATTTATAGAGTAAAATTGTGAGCAAACAGGATAAAGGCGGATCTGTGAATTCATCTTTCTTCTTTCATCTTTCATCTTTGTTGGCAAGAAGATTAGGTAACAATGTGTATTATTTGCTCAAAGAAGCAGCTTTGCATTTGGAAGAAAATGGGAAACGTATTCTGTAGGTGTTTCGCGGAAGGGATGTCTTTGAAGATTTAGCAGAAACACAGGAGGCTTAACAATGAGAAGGTTTATATTTCATTTGAAAACTAATTACTAATCCAAGAGAAAGGATGATATGTTTGAAATGAGGAGTTGAATTTTTGGTATCCTATCAAATATCAGTTGGTGTAGCCAGCAAGATATGAGTGATGTAGTTTGAATCACTAGAAGGAGTAATTTATTTCTAGAATCACTTGTGAAAACCTAGACATTTCGCAGCGTTCTTGGTAACATGGAATATGTGATAATTTCAGCAGGAGATATCCACATTGAATCCACCACAGAAGCGGCTGGACTTCGGAAAGATCTACCCCTGCCGGTAGATTACCAGAGCAAGGAAGATAACAGCTGCGAACAACGATGAGTCTTTTAATCTGCCCTTCTCATTTCCAGATAAAAAGCTTTAATGGTTTAGTGAAAGGACTGACCCATGGCTGCAGGTAACTTTGAGGATGTCTGATACTGGGATTCCTGATAGCTGGAAAAAGGTGCGGGTGGTTTTCATTTCCAATGCTGGTAAGTCAAGTCACTTCACAGCCAAGAATTACAGTATTGGCCTGCCACTATTTGAAAGACTATTTTACGTGCACTTAAGGAACAATTTCGAATTCTTTATGTATGTATGTTTTTATATAACTTCAATGTTGTTTGTCTATTAATTTGTTATTTTATTTCTGAATGATGATACAAGCTCAGTGGCTTCAACCAACCTCTCCCACATAAATATTGCAACTGATCTTAACTTATAGCACAATCTTAGTGGCTTCTCTTCTCTCGATACAAACTGTAACTCATCAATTTGAAAACTGAACTTGCAAAAATACCGCGTGTGCCTCGTCGTTGTTATTATATAATCTATAAGTCGTTCGTCGTCGTTTGCTATCAACTTCTTCATGTGTTCGTCCAGGTTGCTTACATCGCCTGTTGATGTCCCGTTGATATACATATGTTGGTGCATGTGTCGTCATCTGTCTATTATCTCTCACTGCATAATACACGTTAATGCATGCATTCTGCAGCAGTCCGTCAACTCCTATCCTACACTTACACGCATCTGTCAAGGGCAGATTCGTTGAAACAGCGCTGCAAAACGAAACCGAAACCTCTTAGCAACAAGAACTTACACTAGCTTCCTTTCTGGACTTAAGAGGGGCCTGGAAACTGGAACCATTATCTCACATTTTGAGGATCTAGATTCGTCACGATTTCTGACAAACTGGGTTAAGGCAATTCCCAGTCATAAACTGTTACCTTGGAGATTGTGTGATTAAGAAAAATGCATATTGAGAAACGCGACAAGGTAGAGCTCTCTAAATATCTAAATATCTACTCTGTGTATAACAGGTTTAATCGTAGAACCGAGGCCAAGTACCTAGAATGAATGAAGACTTAATGACTTTAACGGACGCAAAAAAAAATATTTGCCAAGAAATGGGGCTTACAATCGAGCCTACGATTCAGTTGTCTAGTCGGAGGCGGTTAATATCAACTCCTCTCTCAAGAATCTGAACAAGGCGCAGAGAATTGCTTCTTTGTGTATACCAGGTTTAATTAAATTCACATCCAAAACTATGTCTGAAAACGCTATTGAACATGCAACCCATTGAGCTCTCAGACACTGAGTGAATACAATTTGGAAGAATAGCTATTTCGGAAACTTAAGCATACTTGAAATCTAACGAGAAACCCAGGTATGACTTCGAGAAAAAGTTCAGTGGTAGTCACTTCGATAGGATAGTCCAATAAAATGACTGCTCCTGTACCTTTCTGTCCACGAAGTCAAATAGCACTTAAAGCAATCGGCTCCAACCTTGTAAACGAGAAATGCATCACAGACTGTCTCTTGGCACTCATTGCTATACAGGCAGGTATGCTAGCGGTTGCATCATATTTCCAATATTGTCATCAAAAGATCAAAGCCCCTAATCCGAGAGAGAAGCCATATCTGGCAGCTCGTTGAGGAATTAACCGGATACTGTATCATTGGGAACAAGTCTTAAAGGCTAGAAGTCATTGCAAATGATTCGTGCATTCATCAAACGATTTATCAAATGATCAATACAAATAATTGACTATTTAATGAGATTTCATGTCTTATATTTAAATTCGAAGTTTGTTTTATCCAGCAGGCAATTAGAAAACGCCATTTGGTTTGCTTCCTCCAATTGCTAAAACAACCCTATTGTATTGTTTCTTGATTCCGAATGGCAAATAGGAAGCTTTAATAGTATGATATATTATTGAATGCTTGTCAGACTTTCGAAACACTTGCGGTCAATCAGTCAGTAGTTTTACTTTCCTATTACTGGGCACAAGAAAACCTATTATCCAAAGTGCGCTTCAAAGTTATCTATGCGACGTTCTGTATTGCATACAATAAAAACCTGTCGCTTACACTTATGGACATCGACATTACTTCAATATGTATGCCCTGACAGTGATAGAAATACTTTCGGCCGGATAAAAGTAACTTCCCCTTCCATTTGTCACATAACAAATTGTGGTTTACTATTGTCATTGATAAGAATCCCAATGTATCAACGGATACAGCTATTTACTTGCTGGGTCTGTTATTAATATATATGCTTGATTTTAGCCAAAGTAAAACAGGTTCGTATATATTTATCAGTTATTTTTGTCGTTACTGTAATTGACATTTTTAATGCACAAATATGTATTTTTAAATGGTTGTGATAGTTACAATTTCTACCTTATGTTGGTAGGTTTTATGAAAACTCTTCCCAATCCCTATGTTAAAATTTATTTATTGGGCATCAGGACACATTTTGTATCAAGCAATAATTCAGAGAGATTTTATTGCAACTGGATCACTTCATATCTAAATAAAGTTTTATGTATGTTCACGGCACTAAAGGTCGAGAAACGTCATACTTGATCTGCAAGCTGAGCTATATTCAGAAATTTCGACATGACATATCAACATACTTTTCTCTACGTACAGACTTAGGGAACTGTAGCTGAAAAATTAGTCGACGGCCGGCGTATCATTTTTACTTCGGCCAAAGATTGTTGCGAAGGACAAATTGGCTCAAAGTCACAAGAAGGCAAAGAATAATAGCAGACCGATTTCTGGGAGAATAAGTTGCGAATAAATAAGATAGTAATCGAGTAGTTTTAAGTTGGCTTAAGGCTCTGTCACGGTGACATTATTTTATACGGAGCCAGCGGTTGTGCTATTTTGACTTAGAAAACGGCAAACTGTGATCGTTTCGCGCTCGGTCGTAAAGTACGTTCTTTGTGGCGAAGTCTTCAATTGTATAATAGTGCACAGTTCTGTTTCGCGTTGCTTCCTTTTTAGGTCTTGAGTAATCACCTTAGTCTATGGTTTTCCCAGAGGATTTTTCTTTCTTTCTCTTTCCATAAAACAGTTGGTACCCGGTGAGGGGACTACCTGAGTTGTTACACCCAATAACTGTTTCAAGGACTAAGAAGCTGAGTATCTCAATTCTCTTGAAGTTATCAATCAGAAAGTAAATTATTTATAAAGAAAATGAGACAGTTCTGCAAAATTTGAAAGACGACTTAAAAGAGTTTCTCTGGCGGATTTTAACCAGAGATCTCACGATCAGTAGTTCAACGAACTAACGTATTGACGTGAAATACTTCATTCCTCGAATCTGGAACAGAGACATTATTTATTTTATTATTAAATATGTTAAATGAGTTTAAGGTTAGGCCTGGAAGGCTATTTCCAAAAACGTGCATATGTTGTCACCAAGAGGCCAAGAAATTTCCATTGTGAGTACCCTAGTAGCACCTGGTGAGGTCTGATAAACGTTTCTCCTCCAAGTCGGCAAAGCTACCGAATGCCCGTGGTTCCATTTAATCTGCGTTCTTGAGTTGGGCAGTGGCTTAAAAGATTTTCTACTGATTTAAATAACCTTCTTTCTGATGATGCAATGTTCGGTTAATACCCCAACAAACATTTGTTCCTGTCAAAGCAAAAAAAACTAGGATAATTAATCGCAACTGCCGATGTTGTTCCATTGTTCCTCAGCCCAAATCATATTAAGGCCGTCAATGAAGGTTAGCTGTTAGTGCATATACATAAATACCGCATTTAGCCGTCCGATCGACTATCACGTTTCCTCACACCTCAACATGTCCACGAACAGTTCAGTACTTCTAAGTAACAGCCAAACTCGTTGCTTGAGGCATTATCACATTGAAGTTGATGGCGTTGAGTGCTGCCTGATTGTCCAAACAAATGTTTTGTGGTAGTTCTGGATATAGCTAAGTCCTCTTAGCTTAGCTTAGCCTTCTTAGTATATCTTAGCTATGAAGACACTTCAATAATCCGTCATTCAGTAGGATGAGTTGTACTCAGTGCTTCTAAGAATAGGCCAGCTCATACTTTCAAGAACAGATTTCCAGGAGATGAAAAAGACCTCCATGATTTGCTGTTAAGAATTGCCTTAACCCATTTTGTGCAAAAATAATAAATTAATGAATTACTGCTACACCAACAAATGTTAATGTATGGTATTCCATTATTGCCCTTTGACCTCTTCAAGCCATCTTTACTTGTTTGTGTTGTTTTAACATTTGACTCTGTGATACTTCCTTCGCAATATCCATCCCAATGTCTCAGTATTTCATCAACCCGCATTAATTCTCAATTCATTTCATTTCCAAAGAGCTAACTTTAATTTCACAGAATTTTAATTTCACTAATTTATGCTATAAATTTAAGGCAAAAGCAAGCCCTAAACAGAACAAACAAATCACTTTACATAGATAAATTACTAAATTGTCCCTGCAAAAAAAAAATCCCTAAGACCAATTTCTGTCCCCAAAACGAACCAAAGTGCTTCAAAACACTTTATACCGCGCAATTTCGTGCTCAAGGTCATCGCGATCCATAAACAAAGTCAAAGAATCTTAGTTATTGTCCAACACAAAAAAAACCTATCTTCCAACCAAACCCAACCCCCAGCACACTCATTTACATTTTGTGTTTAAAGAATTAAAGCCCACGAATACCTAGCCATAGAGAACTAGATCTAAGAATTATATTCAAGACAGAGGAGCCCGAGGCGCATTATAGTATGGATAAGGTACACAAATACATAATCTAAAAGGTAAACACCAAGGTATTTCACTGGAGGCATTTCCACGCGAATGGTTTTATATCACCCACCCTATTGGTGATTAAGGATACTTACACACACACACATACAATCCTTAGTGTGGTTGCGGCACTGTGCTGCGGCGGCGGCGGCGTCGGCGACGGTTAGCTGCTTTAAGAGGATTCGTGACGATTTTGTGTATTGATATTGACATGATGTCGGAAGAGCGCTCTACTCTGCCTATGGGATTTGGTTTTGTTAATTATTTGAGGATATTATTATGCAGAGCTCTCTGTTATCTACACCGCATAATTTCAAAGACTCAACTGAATAAATACGAAGCCCGAGTGACACCGCACCTTCAAATGGGATCTTTTGGATAATGCTAGCGCAGTATCTGGGTAGGTATCTACTAATCCGCGAAATGGCGTACCTAATGTGCCACAATTAAAGCTTACTTATATTGTCTTGCGCTAATCAGATTACCTGCATAATTTTCAATAAATGCCAGGTGTTGAATGAAACGATTACGGGACGTCGTCGTCGTCGTTGACGGCGGAGTCATTAGAACAAGGCGTCGTTGTCAGTTATTCATATTTTATGCGCTTCCAACGTCGAATTAACCTTTACCATGAACACAAATCCTGAATAAATATGCTTTGTTCTTCTGTGTTGGTACCTCTACCTACCTACCTACCTACCTACCTACCAACCTATATGGTGTTGGAAAATAAATATTAAGTGATATATTTTCTTTCAATAAAAAAATCATTTCAACATTGCAGAACGTGTCTTAGCCTAAAGGCGTGGATATCTGTGTTGTGTGCGTTTGTGTCTGGAAAACGAAAAAAGGAAAAAACAAATGTCCCGTTTGAGTACGAATAAATTGTTCTCAATGTAAGCCAACACCGAATGAAGAATGAGGGAAAAACATTGTTTTACACAAAGATTTTGGTATCAGACGTGACTGGAAATTTAAAATAAAAATAAGATATCTTTAGAGGATTTTATATTCAGTTTTGTTGGTATTTCCTTTTTGAATTCAGTTACACATTGTATCCGCGTACATGTGTCGTAAACGTAGCTGCAAATAAATGTATTCTTATTAAAAACTTTTCTTTGATGAGATGTGTGATGAATACTGCAAAAATTTTATGTTTATTGCAAGACAAGAATGGAAGACGCGCTCACTGTACGAGCAAACTCCACTCAACGCGAAAACCTACCTATTGCCCAACGGACAGGACCTAAACCCTCGATCTTGTTGACTTCTTTGTTATAAAAACTATCTCTTCAAATGTGGATGCTGTGGCTTAATGGTTATATGCATTGGACTATTCCGCGAGAGGTCAGAGTTGGTAAAGGAGAAATCATCATCATTCTGAAGACATACATTGATACAAATTCATGAATATCTAAACTGAAGTTAAACAAAGCTGCTGTCCTAGATGGTCTGACCACCGTCAAATTTTCAAAATTTTGTTCAGTGATGAGGCTCATTTTGGGTTGAATGGATACGTCAACAAGTAAAATTGCTACATTTGGAGTGAAGAGAATGAGACATGACCCTTGAGACGCCATTACATCCACAAAAACTGACTGTTTGGTGTGCTCTATGGGCTGGTGGAGTCATTGGGCCATACTTCCGAAATGATGCTGGAGAGTCAGTTACCGTTAATGGATGCCGGTATAGAGCCATGATAATCGACTATTTTGTTCCCGAATTGGATGGCATGAATGTGGATGAGATGTGGTTCCAACAAGACAACGCTACATGCCACACAGCGCACGTCACAATCGATTTATTTGAAGAAAAAATTCGATGAGCACATAATTTCGCGGAATGGACCTGAATCGTGTGATTTGACAACATTTGATTATTTTCTTTGGGGATTTGTGAAGTCGCTCGCCTACGCCAACAAACCTGGAACGCTAGGAAGTCAACATTCGTGGCGTTATTGCCGACATACAGCCCCTAATGCTTGAAAAAAAACATCCTTTATTTCTGGAGATACTCTAAATAAATATAAAACCCATATCTTAGCTGAGCGGGCCGATAGCATCACACAAGCTACCTCTTGAACTTTATATTACTTCCGAGCCACCTGCCATTTTGTTTTTTATTTTTCACGCATTTTAAATCTTTCCACCGCAAAATAAAGTGCAAAACCGTTCTGCTTTAAAACACGAGTTAATTCATTCATCTATTTTGTCCTAATGTAGAAACATTCAAGATTTCCTATGCCCAAATCTATGAAATAAATAATTTTTGTTTTAAATTTGAGTGATTAATGAGTGTTTTGGTCTAACGGCAATCCTAGATCTTTGATGAACCCTACGATGATTTCACAAAGTCATGAGGTTCAGTAAGTCCTTTGCTGAAGCATTTAATCCTCTTCTGGATGATAGCAGGGCAATCGCATAGGATATGTTTAAGTCACAATCTACACAGGTCTATAGAACTTTCCCCCATTTTTTTAAAGTAATGGTTTAGGGCGCTGATACTTATTTTAAACAGTTTTCAATTTAAAAGTAAAATGCATCAATAACACCTATGCAAAAGTGGTGTTAGTTTTCTAATTATGTTTCTGTTCCGCCTAAACATTCGAGTAAATTCTCTGAATAGAATTCAAATTGATAAAACGTTATTCTTGGTAAGCCTAAAGCGATGACCTAATTTAGCACTCTGCCACTCTTCCGTTCGTAGTTCTTTAATATCATTTTCAAACAAAGTTCAAATTAGTTGACTATTCAATTAAAAAAAAAACTCTTTGCCACTATCATTATCTGCATTCGTAATGAATCCTTTTAAAAAAGAGTTTTCCAACAAAACCGTCTACCTACTCGTACATCGGGCAACTTTTCCATTGTTTTAAATAGCACATCCGTTGCGAAGCCAATAAAGCTGCTTACAATTTTAATTTATCCATGAAAATATAGTAAAACTTTCACGAAAAATTAAGTGTATTGTTAAAAACAAACAGAAAAAAAAACAGTGCACAAAAGTTATACCTTTTATATGAGAGTTTTCAATGAAAACCGAAACCCTTTTGTGTTGCCAATTTTGTTAAAAATATATAACCCCCCCCCCCCCACCTTTTTTATATTCAGAAATTAGCACAACTTTAACGTCGATTGCATGCAAATTTCGTCCCACTCATGCTGCGCTGGTTACGAATTACGACTGTTTTCGACGACGACTACGACGACAACAACAACAACAAAGCGCGCAGTATTACAAAAATTGATATCCTTGAAAATGAATACTTTAACAAAAAATTCAGCGCGTCGCATTGGGTCCCGAATAGCGAACTAAACTTTGTTTTAACGTGCCACTTATCAGAACGACAACGAGTACGAGTTGCAAGGCAAACTCTTTCAGCCCTTAGTCCTTTATTATGGAAGTAAAAGCAATAAGTAGATTCTCGTAGATCACACGAAAACAACCGCAACAAATGCGCATTTTATGCGATGGAATTTACAGCGCCCTTAACAATATGTATTCGTATATCCTTTTTACTCGTTTTCGACTGATTTTGCATTCGAAAGTTTTTCGTCCTCTTTGAATTGTCAGTTGTGTTGTGTTTTGTTTTTTATGGCTTGGTGTGCGCATTAAGATTGAATGAAAGGTTTTTCGTTTTTTTTTTTTTTGTATATTTGCCAAAAAACGAGAGGCAAAGTGTGTCCCACTTTGAATAAGTTTGGCGGGGAGAGAGGGAGGGTAGCAATAGGTTGAAGGTTGTTGTCGCGCGAGTAGGTATTTTCCGGGTGAATGGAATGAAGGCTTGAATTGGAAAGTGGGTAAAAGTAGCAATTTAAATGCACATTGGGTTGGTATTTTTTGTTTCTGTTGTATTATATTCAAACACTTCAAAGGGTAAGTAAGTAAGGAGATTGTTTTGGATTAAAGATTCGGTTACAATTTGGTCGGGATTTGAGCTGTAAAAGAGGGGGGAGGATATGAAATATTTCAGTTCAACAGGATGCTTTTATTGCAGGCAATTGACATGATTCCTCCATATATATTTGTTGTTTTTGTTTTACACCCAAAACTGAGTGTACAAGTGAAGAAACTTTGATGAATCATGACGAAAGGAAGGGTTGAAGACGAAGACTAATTTTTATTGAAATCAAATAACATTTTACCCTTGATATAGGCAATTCAACGGAGGGAGACGAGGTGGATATTCCGTAAATAGGGTGCAAATTTTATTCGTTACGGTTTTTGAAAGTAAATAGAGGAAGGCTTATTAAAAATGTACTTGAAAAATTAACTTTTAAACGCTTTTTGAAAGTTCAAATAGAAAACTGTGGACTTAAGTTAAGCAACTAGGGAGATTTCGATGATTAATGGAATAGCTACTGTGTGATATATGGGAGAAAACATTCTTCAGAATAAGAAAAAGCGTTAATGATTGACGCGTGAAAAAATCTCAAAACTACTTTAACCACTTACCTAGTTTATCAAAGTTCTTAAACAATTATCTGAGGGCTGAACCTGTGTTGGGACAGCCGTTATTCATTGATTAGGCATTATTGATGACTCTTTTGACGGACTGAAGATGGAGGCAGACGAAACTACTTCGGCCGAATGTCTGTGGGAAGTCTTGTAGTACCGCAAATTATTTCCTTTTTGAATGTCGTGCCTTTGTTCGATCCAGGCTCTAGGCTTTAGATGCTGTTGTGGTGACTGATGAATAATTAGGCATATCTTTCTGAAAAGGTATAGGTAATAAAGTAAAGGGAAGTATCTGTCTGAGAGTATAATGGAACAATATCTGGTCTGCGTGCTTCAGCAGGAGTTCAAAGTTCCGACGAAAAAAAAATTACTTACTTATTCAAGGAACTTCTGACCGAAAGGCGAATCAGAAAGGGTTCGCTGTTTGACATAAATGAATGCTTGGAAGATTTACAAAATTTCCCAGCTATTCTCATAAAACAAACTCCAAACTCCATTTCGTATGTCAGCGTGCTAAGAAATGTCTGGATATGGCCAGGTCAGCTGGCCATATAAAATTGGCAGGAATATTGGAAAATGTGACAGCGTATGGCAGTTTGTTACCAAACATTTAAATAGATAATATTTTTTTTATTTAAATGTTATTTAAATTTGATTTTATTTTGTCTTAAATGGTATCGATATTCGTTCTTACCTTCGAAAAAGTTAGAACATCGAAAAAGTGCCTTAAGAATATTTGTGGTTGCAATGAAATTTTACTTATAAGTCTTGAAAATATTGAAGAGTCCGTGAATCAACAAAAATAGGAATTCTCAAAAATATTCCTACAATCATGTGATTTTTTTTCGGTTGCCTTGATTTTAAAATGTAAGGTCTCTAAACTCAAAGGGGTTATGAGATGAAAATAAAACACTATAGTTGCTAGCCAAGAAGTCCTTACTTCGTTGCAACCCTAAGAATCGATCGATCTTAACAACTACAATCAATACGAAATAGTTAGTAGTAGTTAAATTTTAGCCTTGGCAACATATTCCTCACAGGAAATTAGTTGTTTTATGTTTAGTTTCAACAATAAGAAACCAAAAAACACTGATGCACGTATGCCTAACAAGGGGAAAAGCCTCGAGACAACGTAAGTCGCATTCCTCGAAAAGATGATAACCTGCATCCCGACAAATTTTTGAACCAACCTAGCTCAAATCCTAGCCCAAACCATTACTTACATTGAGGAAACTAAACTTGAACATTTTTACGCAGCTGAAGTTCCGGTCAATACGTTAGATTGCATATGCAATAGACAGGGGTCGTAGGATACTTCTCGCGTAGTATCATCGAAACTTCAGTACGACTTGTACCAAAATTCATTTTTCTTTAGACGAGAAATTGCCTAGCGGATAGGATAGGATTTGCTAATCATTGCCGTGGCAAACCATACGACTCTTTTGGATGAATAACCCCATGTCAAAGGCACCCTTGCACTGCCACAAAGCCGACAATGCTTTTGATGTCTTCGACTCGACATGTTTAGTCCAACAGAGCTTGCTATGGAGGTTTGTCGAAAGATATTTAGCTTCTCTTGATAGCTGCAATGTGATGCCATTCATAACAAGTTGTGTCAAACCCGAAAAATTTCCTAATTCTCGTAAAGAGAACAGCCTTCATTGAAAAAGGATTCATGTCGAATGACACCTGCGCTCATCATTTAAATATTAGCTAAGCTTGATTCGACAGAAAAAACAGCAACCAGAAACGTTGACCAGAGAGTCGATCACCATGCACCATCCAACTGAACGACAGAAAAACGCCTTGTGGGCAACCTCCGTTTATACATGTCTTAACATATCTATCGGTCGCAATGCACATATGCAACCATTGTTCTACTCTCCAACATTGCTCGAATCCACACAATAAGTAGGTATTTTCATGCGATTAAGAATAAACAATGTTACACCAACATTTTTGGAATGAATACCACTCTAACCATTCGCTAGGGAGATGGGATGTAAGCCAGTTCTAAGCTAGCCATTCTGTTTAACACTGGCAGCAGCTGGTTAATATCATGTTGGAACATAACTGTTAGCAGCTATGGTGCGATCAGACGGTCATCCGAACGTGGTGTCACCCAGGTGTCATGCTGACGTCAGAGAACTTGTGTAATTCAGTCTGCATGTCATCTGCTAGATGACACCCGATCACACAGTCTCATCCGTTAAGTCATTCGAGCGCAAGTGTTTTCACGTGAACTTTCAGCGATGCAAACGTGTCATCCAATGTTAGTAGATGACAATGTGGAAAAACGAACGATGTCATTCGTCGATCTTATAGTTACCAGTGTTTTGTGCAATTATTGTTGTTTTCGTGAAAGAAACATCTGGTTTTCTTTGTTTTTACAGTCTGGAAAATTCGATTCCTATTAGTAGCACTGAGAGTTTAAATTTTTTCAGAAAAATCTCTATTAGATGCATTATTCAATTACCGAATGAGCGTCATTTTGCTTCGATCTGAACTTGTCTTGAGTGACTAATTCAGAAACCCTCTGATATCTTCTGATATCTTCTACCATGGAACCCGATATGACAGGTCATAACAAACGGATATGGCTCCATTTAGGTCATGAACAGTATCCTCTGTCTCGACCTGACTTTAAGAAGCGTCTTGACAGATTTGCTAAGCTCTTTGCCGAACTTCATGCAATTTTTTTTTTCTCCATCTCAGTTGGAACTTATTGTACTTTTTGGGCCAAACATTTCAGCTTGGGCCAATTTCAGCTTTTAAAATTTGGAAACACAGTTAAAGCTTCACCATCTAGCAGCCATTTTCACTTCTCTCTGCGGACATATAATTTTATTCCAATTTCTCTTCAGCTCCAAAAAAAGAACATTGATTTATTCTTATTTGCTTTTTCTCATATCTTAATGTCCTCCTATTGTTATCAAACAGCGAAACTAATACATTGAAAAAATTCTAAAATCAATTTGAGTCGTAAAAAAAATGGAGTTATAAAATGGAAGAACAAATGTTTTCTGCTCCTCATCAGCCTCCTTATTGTTCTCCAACTCAACTACCGCTGCTGTGTCTGTCTATTCATTTTTTGGCCCATGATATTGAGTAAATTTTATACATCCACCAACCCCACTTTCAATTTAAAATAAATTCAACTGCGTTTCCCATGACGATGACACTGTGACAGCTTAGAAAACAACGAATCGAGGCGAAAACACTCAAAATACTTGCAATTCCAATTTCCACCCATAAACACTTAAGTGGGCCATAAATTGAATTCACACTGTGGTGTCTCTGCGTGGACAATAAATTAAAATAAAAAGCAATTGTCTCATCGAAGTTTATTTGCCGATTTAACAAAATAAAATGTTTTCCGCTCCTCTCGTGGTTGAGAGACTGTAATCTCAAAACAATTGAATGTGTAGCCCAGGGAACCAGATTGTGCCATAAGTAAAGTAGGTTCCGCAAAAATTTACTAGTTACCGCGCCTTCGCTCTCCTCTGTGTACAATTAAAAACCTCTCAACACAAAATAAAATCAGAAAAATCAGAAAAAGGTCCATGCCAACTCTTAATGTTCGTTTATTTTGTTTCACTCTAAATCAATAGACGGTAAGCACACCCTCGTGCCGACGACGATTCCATCTGAATCCACTCCAGCTGCTATCAAATCCAATTTACATATGAAAGCCAATAAATTCTCGAAGGCGCACATACAATCGCAATTGGAATAGCTAGCTTGCCACCTTCCTACATTTTTTTTTGTTGCCACTGTTGACCTTTTCATGGCTTTTTGGATAGCAAATATTTGCACCATCACTGTCGAAATGAAGGAATAAAATGTTAAAGCTCGTAAAAGGCGCGCACACACACAAAGTCGTCACATGACAATTCCGAACAATTCCGAAGCAATAATGGTGGCGACACGGGCTCGAGCAGCAAGATCTACAACCTTAGAGGTGTGAGTCGTCATCATAGTCATCGTCATCGTTCTTGTCCTCAGTCTCGTCCTCGTCGTCGTTGTCGTTGTAGCTGCCACCATTTTATAGAAATGGTTGAATTCTTCTATGGGAATGTGAAATTGTCGAAATATTTAAATTGACTGCTGCTGCTTCAGTTTGATTCACTGGGATGTAGGTTATGTGTGCCTGTTTCGAGTTAAGTCATGTAGTCTATAGGAGGCATCAATTGATGACGTACAATCATTGGGTGTCAAAAGTGTTTGTTTCATCAAATATTTTTCTGAATGAATTCCCGCATTCATTGTTATTTCAATTGAGTACCTAATGTCGGAGAAACATAGACAAGGGATGTATTTCAGGTAAGTAGGAGTTATCCGATTGCGAGCGATGTTTTGTTTTTATATGCAATGTGGGTTTAAGTTCGAATTGAATAAGTATCATTCGTTGTTAGGTAGAGCGCACTAACGTAAGGGTGCAGAGGGTAAAATGGAACTAAACAGTTCAACGCGTGTGGTGACACAGAAGGCTTAAAAACAAAATATGACACACTAAGGTAGGGTTACCAATAGGAGTATTTTCGGCCGGAGACTCCGAAAATTCGCTCCAATCCGCAGTTTAACATTTTGATCTTAAAGAATTCGGTATACTTACTTTTACTCTTGGGATAGAATATTAAGATTTCCAAATATAGTCAACAAATATTTATATCCGGCGTTAAATGAAACCACTGTAAATGCCGGAGATTAAGGACTTGTACCGGCCATGGATTAGAAATGCGGTAATGGTAAAACTAGACTTCACGCAAAGTGGATATCTGAAAGCGAATGGTCAATATTAGATCTCTTCTTCTCTTTAGGTGAGACCTCTTTTGCACACCAAAAGGCACATATGTATGTATGTATTAGCAAAAGTATCGACTGAGTCATTAAAATATCATCAAAGCTATAGAGTACTTTCAACCATTACATAATCTTATAGTTTGGCAGCACAAAATCTACTACAAATTTTACTACAATTAAAATATTCAACCTTTTTTGCGTAAACTAAAAACTTGGCGTTTTTTTTTAAATTTCAGTCTATTTCATGGCCAAAAAAAAATACTCATATGTATTTGTTTGTTTTTTACCGTTTGACAGTTTTCATCCTCGTACCCACACGAAATAAAAAAAAATAATAACGAAGGTAGGTACATATTATTTTCTTTACATTTTTGAGCAGGTTTTTTAAAATCTCCGGGCGTAACCTTTGCTTAAGTTGGTAACCCTGTACATATTTAATATAGGGTGGTTTTTCTTAGAGGTATAGCACTTTGAAATGGAATAAGACAAAGATGATTTTTGTTAAATTGCCACGAAATTTACTTTTTTCGATAAAAATCTTCTGGCGTAATTTAAATATGATTTCTGGCATATGACAGCCACGGCTGGCCCGGAAGTAGTCTTAGCTGGAGGTCTAATTATTGATGACTGTTTCCAACATTTGTGGCCGTACATCGGCAATAACGCGGCGAATGTCGTCCTCCAAGTGGTCAATCGTTTCGAGCCTATCGGCGTAGACTAGTGACTTCACATATCCCCACAGAAAATAGTCAAGCGGCGTTAAATCGTACGATCTTGGAGGCTAATTCACGGGTCCGTAACGATTACCAAACCTTTCCTTCAATAAATCAAACACGAGCTGTTGTTGACAGGTTGCGCCATCTTGTTGAAACCACAGCTCCTGCACATCATGATTGTTCAATTGATGAATGAAAAAGTCAGTAATCATGGCACTGACTGTAACGTTCTGGCCAGCATGGTTTTTAAAGAAGTACGGACCAATTATTCCACCAACGCATAAAGCACACTAAAAAGTCAATTTTTGTGGATGTCACGGTGTCTCAAAATACACTTGAGAATTATCATCACTCCAAATACGTTTCCATTCCACCAAAAGTGGGCTTCATCCCTAAACAAAATTCGCTCCATTCCGCAATGGTTTTGTCGCATTTTCTTACAAAAAAAATTTAACTGTTTCTCCGAAACGTCAGCAAAATTACGGGAAAATTCGTCTCCCTTCACTCGCAAATCTCTCATCAGTGTTGCGTAGTACGGATTTTCAGCACCATGGTCCCAAAATGCTCGTCTCCAACTCGCTGCAATATTCGTGCTACTATTAGAATAACTCGGCTTCTTCTTCGATTATTTTCTCTGTAATGAACAGGGTCTTTTTTTAGAAGTATAGAACTTCGAATTGAAATAAAATACAAGAAAATCGTTTTAATGTCCATAAATTTGGCTTTATTGGAAGGATAATTTTATGCCATTAATATTAATGTTTAAATATGACTTCGGGTATGTGGCCGCCGCGGCTGGTTCAAATAAAGACAAGTCTAGAGGTCCAATTTTCAACCACTTTTCTTTAGTGGTATGCTGTATGTCGGCAATAACGCCACGAATGTTGGCTTCGAAGTCCCCTAACGTTTCTGGTTTGCTGGCGTAGGCGAGCGCTATCACATATCCCCAAAGAAAATAATCCAATGGTGTCAAATCACACGATCTTGGTGGCCAATTGACAGGTCCATTCCACGAAATTATGAACTTATCGAATGTTTCCTTCAAAAAATCGATTGTGATGTGCGCTGTATGGCATTTAGCGCCGTCTTGTTGGAACCAATCCACATTCATGCCATCCAATTCGGGAGCAAAAAAGTAGGTTATAATGGCTCTATACCATAGAGCACACCAAACAGTCAGTTTTTGTGGATGTAATGGCGTTTTAAGGGTCTCATGTTGATTCTCTTCACTCCAAATGTGGCAATTTTACTTGTCGACGTAGCCATTCAACCCAAAATGAGCCTCATCACTGAACAAAATTTTGCGATGAAAATCAGCATCGATATCAATCTCAGTTTTGGCCCATACACCAAAATCACGACGCATTGCATGGTCTCGCGGCTTTAATTCTGGCACAAGTTGGATCTTGTACGGTCGTAAGAAGAGTTCTTTGCACAAAATCTTCCATAAAGTTGATTGACAAAGCTCCAATTGCTGTGCACGGTGGCGAATCGATTCATTCGGATACTCTTCAACACCTTGCTCTTCAGCGGCAATTGTTTCTTCGGTGCGCAATGTTCGACGTCTCTGCGGATGCGTATTATCACATAGTGTAAACGTAGTGCGAAAACGAACCAATTAATTGCTCTGATAGACGATTATGTCGACCATAAAATTAACGAAGCTTGCGGTAAACTTCGCGAACTGAACCATTTTTTTCGAAATAAATTTGCACGATTTGCAAGCGTTGTTCATTTGTCTGTTCATGATGAAATGGCAAACCAAACGGAACATAAATGACGTTAGAGTTGCCAGATTTTACCACGAAATGTCAGTTTTATCTCTATTCGAAAAACCAACCTCTAAAAAAACCCCCTTAACGGTGATGTGCGGTTGTTATTTTTGGGGAAATGACAAAATAAATTTTTTAAATCTCCAGGCCTAGCCCTTACTGTACTTCAATATCTCTACAAGAAAAATTTCGCTTCTTCTTCGATTATTTTCTCTGGAATGTATGTACCTTCAAAATAAAGCCGATTTGTTGTTTAAAGAAATCAAAAAATTCATATACATTTAGAAAAAGCTAATATTAACCAACAATATCATTTCTTTAAATCAAAGACACATTTTTTTGTATTATTCCGAACGTTTTGCCTTAACTCCCTCTTGAAATCTCACACGTCATTGTGGCGCCATTTATTCCCTAAAAAAAAATACCCATCTTAAATCTTTTCCATATATCATTCCGATTGTATGCGACTTAAGTTGTCGACTATTTCGATAATCAATTAAAAGTAAATCCAGTCAACCAGTAGATCAGCTTTCTGTGACCAATAAATTGGTTTGCTAACACGAGCGTATCAGGGAGTTATATTCGTAAATAAAACTCAACAAAGCCAACCCAAAAAAAAACAAAATATATTAAACCGAAATCCACAACAAAAACAGACTGCCCGTCTACACAATATTTTCTCCCCCAAGTCAACATCGCACACAGCACAACCAACAAAAACATGTTTACTCATTTCGTTTAATAATTTCATAAATTTATTCGCAAAAGGAAAAGCACAAGGATAATAACATTATCACATCATTAAAATTACCTCACGCGTTCGCAAGGATTTCCCATTTAAAAAACAACACACATCCTTTCGGGGATGGCAGCTAGCAACGCAACAAAATAAAAATAAAAAAATCACCCGTCCCAATACCAGCACCAAACTGCTTTAGGAAAAAGGAATACAAAACAAAACAAAATAAAGCCCTTCGTCAGCAATGCGTTGAATCCAAATGAACTCCAATTATTTGCAGTTCATTCATGTTTATATATTAGAAATGGCGTGGTGTCCTGTGTCCTGACGCAAAGGCAAGCCAGGCACTTGTTTACACTCCTTGTTGTTGCCTTTTCGTAAAAACATTCAATAGCTAGCCGTCGGCAATGGCACAACGCACACCACACATTGCCAATTTGCCAGCAAATATCGAACAGCCTTGGTATAGCTGAAGAACATACAACATTATTTCATCTATGCAGACGTCTTTTTCCTGCCAAAAAGGTCACATGCTATGAAATCTCTTCCAAGGTGAAGACCACCGACCGAAAATGATTCAATCGTCCTTCACACTCACAACCGACAACTGCGAAAATAGAAAGAATGAAAAACTTATCCTCATCTCTTCGTATGCCAAGCCAGGGGATGGTTAACCCATTGTCATCTCTGTGATTGTGGCCGTCTTCCGGGAGAAGGAACACGGGAAATATTCAAGATAATAAATTTCGCATTTTTTTCCAGTTCACCTGCATGGAGGGTTTATCAGGCAGGATTTCAAAACGGATGCTCCTTGGGCTAATGCAGAGAACACGTTTAAGCCAGGCTAAAAAGTCTTTGAAGGCTCCGTCGCACGGGCGCTGCTGCATCCCATTGGATTGTGCATATTTACACGTGTATTTGGTTGGAGGGCACCATCTCTTTCAGCGAACATTATGTTACACTAAGCGCAACATTGATTTATAGCCAGGCCACACGTCGATGAGTGTACGTGCTTTAAGTCGACCTTCCGAAGCCTTGTGGCTTCGACGACAAACAGATTCACAACTCGACAGCACCACAAATAAGTTCGAGGGAGGTACAGCAGCACCAGCAGCAGCCCGTGTGTGGATGAAGTTTTACGCTTCCCGGAGGCAGTTCAACTGGTTGAGAAGAGATCCGCAGCACGTACACGAACGAGAATCGTCGAAGGTATCTTGTGTGAAGAGAAATTGAAAAGGCGATTATAAATTGAAGGGGCTTACGCTGTGAAAGGACGAATACGAACATTCCAAGACAGAGAGAATGCCTTCCTAGAAGTTTATTAATCGGGGGTAAAAAAAAAGAAGCAAAAAACACTTTTTCTTTACACCGCCTACCTACCCATGTTTCATTTTTATTTTTACTTCTTTCCTCGAGTTAAGACATCCAAGCAACATCCTCAGGGGAATTTTAAATTTCAAATCCCCAACGTGTCCGCAAGCCAATAAAACTTTGAAGAGGGTCTACACAGTCTGCACACGCGGCGATGCGACCTCCTGCTGAGAGTGTAAACCATGTGAGGGTTCCACTTTCTGGGCACGTGAATTGATCAGGATCAGATTTATTTTTATGGGTATAACAATGATACATGACCGTAAAATGGCAAAAAGGTGGACTCTCTCGAGTGTTGTTGTTTTTGTTCTTGTGTGTCCTTGCCCTTCCTTGTTATAATAGTCATGCAAGACGAGTATATGAGATGTTTTATTGACCTTTTATTGTGTTCTGGAGAAATTCAGACGTTATATGCCAGCAATTAACTTGTGCGTGTGTGTTCTTTGAAAGGGATGGGTTCAACATTTATTGTTGTCAAAAAGAGTTCATACTTTTACGATTGACGTCGTAAAATTTTTGAGGAAGGTTTGTTCCACGACTTTTTCAACGAAATTAAAGTGATATTAAAAATAATAAAAGAGAAATTAATTGAAATAAAAAAGAAACAAGCTATTTTGGGTTGAACGAAGTTGCGGTGGATTTGACAAAATACAAGAAATGGGTTTTGTCAAAAAAACGACGTCTGTTCGCTCCATTTCTTTCCATCTACTTAGGCTTTTATTGACCTTTTTTTAATTTCATCCTAGAAATTATGGTCGTTTCCTTCGTTGCGCTACCTCAGCTTATAGAGAACTTTAACTGACATCTGTCATCTTAAAGACATAGCTGTTAAGGCATTAAATTTTGTTTGCTGGCGAAATAGGAGTAGCAACGGCACATTGCGAATTCAGAAGCAACTCAGGTATACTGCAAGGAGTTAGAAATAGAAACAAAACAGCCGTACATCGGAGCGAATTGCATTAAATTTTAAAGTTCTGTGGAATTTGCTCAATTGTGTGTAAGTGTGGCAAGCAAGCGTAAGCAAGTAGGACTTTGGAAAACAAAAAATATTTCTCTAGAATTAATTCCTCTATTTATGTACCTAAATTCATGTGAACTTAGGAATAAATCTTGCTTAGTTACTTATGTCATATATCCTCTTGGTCCTAGGGCCTATACAACGCCTACGCGCCATCGTGTGCGTTTCTGGCAATGTGTCTCGGTTCTCGCCAACTCTTTCCCAGTTGCCGTGCATTTTTCTCGACAATTCTTCGCCATGTACTCCTAGGACTACTGCCAATTTCGTCGCTATATTTGGTGTGCCTATAGGTTCATGGCCCGTTCTCTGGTAAAGCTGTTCATTTGAATTACGGTTCGGCCAGAAAATCCTTAACCTATTAACGAAGGTTTGCAGTTTCATCGTGATATTAGTGGTCGCTCTGCACCTGAGCAGCACGGATTTAACGTTGGAACAATAAAAAAAACCTTCTCTGTTTTATTTCATTTCAAAGTTCTATACTTCTAAAAAACACCCTACACCATGGATTAGTTGCTATTGAAGTCAAAAGTTGGATCGTTGTCACCCGAAAAATATTTAGCACCACCAACAGCAACAGCAAAAAAAAATTTATTTGTTTTGTTTTATTGAGGACAAGACCGCAAGTCTTTGTCCACTCAAAAACGCCTAGGAGACGTCGAGAGACGTTTTTCCGACGACTTTTTCTATTTCGCTGGTTATTCGATAAACCTGCTCGATTGTGGAGTGCTTGATTCTGAAACCGAATTGGTGATTAGGCATTAATCGGGGCTCGTCGATAAACTGCTTCAATGTAATTTTTGATATATATTTGATTTTCTGTCATATGGAGGCCTACTGGGGCTTGGAACTACAATGACCTCAGCCACTTTCCTTCAGCCTTAATAAATAATTATTTTAGATAAACGGACTTTTTCTTTGTCTCCTTTCACCCATTCGTCATAACCTTTCCTATCAAGAGCGAGTAGTTCCAACTTTTTGTACGAGCTATCCGTCGGCCTGTCTGTTTGTCCCGGCGCCGTATGGCGAAACGGGTCGACGATTTGCTTCAAAGTTCGTATATAAGGTTCTTGGGGTTACATCTCGGTGCGTGTTTTTATTTTTTGCTTTATCTTTTGAAATAACGGTAGCTGTTCTCTGTTCTAAGGATACTTGGGATGGGGCCAAAAATACTGCATACTCAGATTTTGGAAAAAGAATTGATTTTTTATACTATAAAGTCTAACAAATTTGCACACTTCGATTTTTTAACTAATTTTTTTTTAATTTATTTTTAATATAACGATTTTCTTAAATTTTAATTAAATTCAATAATTAAAACAATAATGTTAAAAATGTCTATGTGCGAAATAACATCAAAATCGTATGTGCCGTTTTTGTGAAAATCCAATTTTTTAAAACTAAAAAGTGATTTAAATAAATTTGGTATTTGATCAAATGTTATCATTCTTTTTAAGGCTATTCAAAAACGCATCTCATGTACCGAGAAAGCTTCATAGGACACAGTCGTGCACTTAATTTTAAGAGTGCTACAAAGATTATTTATTGTCCCCAGACTGTTGCCATTTTGTCCGAGCTTTTCTTTTCTCCTTTACCAATTCGGTTCTTTCAGGGGAATATTTTATTTCGCTTTTTGCTTTTGTTACCCTTTTGTAAAGAGGAGGATACGGATAATGTACCAATCTGGGATTTGTAATGGCGTTTGAAGAGATGTCATAAGATCGATTACATTTTCGCAGTCTATTAAAGGAGTTCCAGTTAGTTGATATGCTACCAAAAAATAATGACGATATTGGATAATTTATTTCACCAATTTCGACGCCTTACTTCAACCCTATCATCGGCGTTTATCTCTAAAAATATTCCGCACGCTCCTGCTGTTCTTTATCGATATAATAACTCAAATAAATGGCTCTGCTCTCCATATTTTTTTTTTAATAAACCATTGCCAAGAAAACAAATTCGTACTAGCAAACAAGAATATTCAACAATCCATTCAGAAGATCACATAAGTAATTTGGTCTGTTTAAAATTGCTGTCAATAAAAACTCATCTATTACAAATTACAGGAACTTGCAGAACACACACTTGAAATCAAACGGCAACTGAACGGCAATTGAAAATACACATAGTAAATATTAGGGAGGGCTCCCTGAAATTACACCATAGAAAATCACGCGAATCATCAAATTGATATGGAAAAAACGCCCAGAAACGTCTTTACAAAGTAGTTTTGGTGTTTTTTCAAAATTAAAAACAACACCAAAAAGTTTTACCAGGTAATTTTTATTCAACGAGTTTTGAGTTCAAACTCCAAATTTTGAAAATTATGCCAAAAAAAAAAGCTTTTTCTGGCGTAATTTCCATTTTACTTTTTGGCTGAATTATTGGCATAATTCTAATCTTAACTTTTTGTCATATTTACCCTTTTAATTTTTGTCGTTTTTTCCAAAAATATTACGCTCAAATTAATTTTGGCCTTATTGCCAAAACACTTTTTGGCATAATTTCAGGGAGCCATCAGGGAGTACAACACACCGACGCACGTGTGTGTGTGCGATACCATTCATTGCAGTATAAGGCAGAAATATTGTTCATTTTTAAAGTTAACAGTATAATACGTGGACAATTTAAGTCATGACGTGGCTGTAGCCCAAACACCTCTTCTAAGGTTAACTAAGCTTCAATTTTTTTCGAATACGAATAGAAACAACCCTAGTTTAATATTTCATTGCAATGACATTGAAAGACCTTCTAGAATATACTCTATAGGTTATAACTTCAAACATTAGTTACATCATTCTCTATTTCCCTTTCTTAGAGTTGGTGCATCGTTAGATAGCCCATTTAAATTATCCCACAAGAAGCGATGTAATTATGGCATTTAACGAAAACTTATCCCAATTAAATTCAAGTGCAGTTCGGAGTTCACATCAGACCAACCATGTACCAGTACTCTTGGATTTCTGTCTCTTTTCTTGTTAATTCCGAAAATTAAAAATCATTTTCAGCTAATTGCCTTCAGCAGAAAGTCATGTCTTACGAAAGTTTTCCTTTTCCAAAACTTCCTTTGGCTTTTTTTTCTCCGAAAAGAAAGTAAGCTTCACTTTTCCATTTTTAAGCCATTAGCTGGTAATTACAGGACATGTGAGAAGTATTCCATTAGGGAAAATGAAAGTCTATCTCCTAATGAACTGATCAATAAGTAATATTGATTATTTGACTTCGATACCCTGTGGTTAATTACGGTTATACATAACTCAAATAACAAACAAACAAACGAAAGAAACGAATGAAAAAAATTCACCTATTGATGTGATTGAAGGAATCATCTGGCAAGGAGGAGGTTGATTTGGGAGTGCAATCGTATTTTGTTTGTTTTTGTTCCTTTGACAACATCAGTCGGTGGTGGTAGTAATTATTTTAATTATTTATGCCACAACAGTCTGTAAATGTGTTATCGATCGATAGATCCAAGAACGAAAAATCAGGTTAATTGCTTTGGTTATTGTCGAAGTCATTCACGATAACCACAACTTGCAATATTCATAGAACTTTCAGAGGCTTTAAATTCATTGTAAAAAAATACTACATCTCCCCAGGTTGTGAGCATAAACATGGGCAACAAATCAACTGAAAAGAAAAGTCACAGTTATAATGGATTTCATATAATCGAGTTAATTCTGTCCGCGCAATCAAACAACTGACGACTTTATAATCTAATTTCATTTGCAAACAAACCAACCGCGGGATTTATGAAAAGTGAAAAATTGAATTTGCCGCATCGTGCGTCGTCGTTTTGGTCGTGGTCGTGGTCGTGGTCTTCGTCGTCATCGACCGATGGAACAATAATCCATAATAATTTGATCCTGTTTGAGAGTGATGGTGAATTCATGATAGACTCTAACGCAATCAACAGCTAATTGAGACCAGGATCGAAATGGAAATCGAAATCGAAATAAATGGTTTTTACTTCAAGTGAAATCAGTCATTGTATTATGTACATATTTGGTTTGCTTCTGATGATGAGGGGATATTGATTTGAATATCAAATTCATTAAGGGCAGCGAAAGGTGATGAGTTTGCAAATTAAACTCATTTTGTGGGAATTTAAAATACAAATATTAGGCGTAAACGGCCCCTGCAGGATCTAAAACTTAGCTTCTCCAACCATTGTGTGTGCGAAGATATATTTTCTGGCACGAATGAAGGGACCTACAGTTTAATGCCGATTCCGAACGGCAAAGGTTTAGTTTTTGAGAAGCGGAAGCGTCTTATGACATTTCTTACTCCTGGATATTTGTCAGACGTTCGCAAGAGGCTGGACAGCGAATAAAATCGTTAAGGTGGTACAAGTCGGGATTTGAACCACCACCCCTCGCTTAGTGGTTCAGCGCACTTAACCACTAAGCCACTGCCACCGCATAAATTTAATCGATTGAAATGTTTTTATTTATTGTGTTTATCTGCAGTTGTCTGGCCTATACATCTGGAGGCGGATTTTCGGGGGTTGAGGTGGTGAGTGCCGAATACCTAAGCTCTTCACCACTGAAGCTCCTTCTCGTCTTTCTTCGAATGATGGGAAAACTAAGTACATTAATGTGAGGTATCCGAATGGTAGTACAATGTAGTTGGATAGTCGGATAGTAGCAACCTCCGACAAAAAAAAATGTATTGGGTTTCAATTTAGATATTTATTGTTTGATTAAAAGTATGTATGCAATCTGAGGAGTAATAGTGACCTTTGTGGTTCAATTTCCACTATTAGATCTGTGTAGCGGAGTGCTGATTGCAAGCATAGAGGATAAATTTGCCGGCATAAAAAGTGCTCCCACTAGCTCATGTATACAATAATACAAATAATGCAACAAAGTTCACTACTATCACAACTAATTCCTCACTGAGAAAGTCATCATGTCGCCCGAGACAGGTAGATTTTATGTAAGTCAGAAAGAAAAGTGTTGATGGCACCAATGAATTTTTCGCACCAAATTTTGAAACTAAGATTTCTGTCATCCTGGAGGGTGTTGAAAGATTTCAAAATGTTCATATCATCAACGGGTCATATCAAGATATTTTGCTAGTTTTTAAACATGCAATAGCGTCATTAATAGCGAGAATAAACAAAATAAAGCCTAAGTGCCTTCCCTGAGGAACTCCAGACTAAGCAGTGAATAATTCAGATAACGAGCCTATATATTTGACTCGATTATTCCCTCTCTTAAGGTATGAGTTAATCCATTTTGCAAAACCATGTGGGAGATCATAAGCCTTGAGTTTAAAGTCAATAATAATAGCTTGTTAAAAGCCTTAGAAAAGTCAGTGT
Organism: Ferdinandea cuprea; assembly: GCA_963576555.1. Taxonomy (NCBI): domain Eukaryota; kingdom Metazoa; phylum Arthropoda; class Insecta; order Diptera; family Syrphidae; genus Ferdinandea; species Ferdinandea cuprea. Next base: position 20,354,567 of record OY754959.1, read on the forward strand.
ATATGCAATCGACTTCATTATTATTTTCTAAGGAATCTTATCTCACACACGAATCTTGTACATACACGCTTCTTGATTACTAAGTCATCAATCTTATGCAGCATTTCAAGTTTAAAATTGCTTTCTTGAAAAGTGTTTAAAATCGACATAAGATGTTTTACCTTTTGGGCACAGTATAGTCTTCTCAAGGATATTACAGATATTGACTCCTTTCACCATCGACCTAAAATATCTTCTGTAGTATAGAGTAATATATGTTTCTAGTGGCAGAATTTTTTAGCTCCGCTGACGAAGGTATTGCTTTATGGAACGTGCGAGTCTAAGCCAAATGCTTGAAGAACCGGTAGACTACCTAAGAAGATATACATTTTGGTGCCTATGACTAGCTAGCATATCTAGCATAGCTAACCTTAACCTAGCGCAGAACTCATTGGAATGGCTTCTAGACGGGGACATAGTGGGGCGCATTCCTATTGGTATGCAGACCTTGGTGTTGGGTCAAAAGACCCCAGCTCCAACTCCAGATTCCATTTTTGATCCGTCGCTGTACGAAACTAGACCTTTGGGATCCGGTATCGGGACCATATGAATCAGCTTGAACGGTTCAAAATATCAATCTTGAACAGTCTTCCAAAAGGGTATTCCCTAACCATAGTGTAATCACAAAGTGCAAAACATGTCTTTTGTTTGAAAACGAATTGACTATTTCCAGGTTGTATTCTAGGGTGCATCAAGCAGCTGTCATTCTACTAAAGTTTTGTAGACTTATAGAGCCCGCCAATAGCTTCTTGTGCCGTTGTTTTTTTGCGGGGAATTTTTTAAAGAATTTGTAGCCTGGTTGCCCTTGTCCGTTCAAGAACTTTCGGCCACCATACTATGGTAGCACACGAGGTAATGGGTCTGACCATCATTATATACAACCAGTGTATCAATTTCGGGCTCAAACCTATAAGCTCTACCGTACATTCGTTACTTTGGTAGCTCGTTCTGTGACGGACTTGAACCCCGTTCCAAGTTTTGAGGATTTCATGTCATCATTCGGAATTAACTTGCTTTTAAACCTCCCAGATTTATCACTTGTGAATGACAAGTCGTTTTCTCGTAGCTCGTGAAACTGGCAATAAGTGACGAGATGCCGGCTTTGTGTGGTAGAACATGGTATTTAGCATGATTATATCAGAGAATTTGAAGAATTTCTGGTGCAATATTCTGGTAGTCCATGGGGCAGCCTTCATACAAAAAAATGATAAAATAGACTGACTCCGTTTAAATCACCCCGCTAACAAACGTAAGTTCTTCCTAGTATGTTCTTGATATGCGGTTATGAAAATTTTGTTAGAATGCTTCTATTTCCTTCTGCTCGTACCTATGGGGACCATATGCATTGACAATATTCCACACCTTACCTTGAATTACCGCAGTTTAAGAGGCTCAATACGTTGCTTAGTAGCTCTACCATAAGGATGGTGCCAATACCTTTTTAACCCCGTTCCTTTCCGTAATAGAATATCTTTCAAGCTTTCATGTTACGCCACAAACATTGGACATTGCGTTCGTGATTTACCCTTCGTAGGACGTCTTCCAAAGTACATATTGATTTCTGAATAACATGTGTTTTAATGCCGTTACTGCTGATGAGCGCACACAAAATCAAGTGTAAAACAATTGTCATTGGCACAGAAATACCAACCAAAATGAACCAATTAATTACTTAATTGACACAAATTGAACACTCAATCGCGCAAGCCCTTAAAATAATGAATTCGCCTCGCACATTGGAAACCATTCAGTTTTCGTATTCAACGTGACCCAAATAGTTTCTCGCTCAAATGGACAGTTCATGTACAAAACTGACTTGCCATACCCATTTAAACATCTTGCACAAAATGTTAAAATGTTTCGGTTTCATGCATTTTAAGTTTAATTCAAAAACTGGCAAGCTGTCGATTACAAAATGCCATGAGCGTCTTACCAAAGCTCTGTACATTGGGGTCGTCGTTTGCAGTGTACTCATTCTGTACTACCAAGTAAAGGTGTCCTTTTCGAATACATCTTCTGATACAATTCTTGAGAAAATGATTTACATCGGAATCGGATTTTATATGCCGCTCATAACTTTGCATTTCGCAATAAATTACCTTCAGTATGGTCCACTTGTGCTGACAGCTGCAAATGAGATGATAGACATTTTCAATTTAATTAAGACCAAAACCGATTCAAGCATTTACTATTCGGCAAAATTCAAACATTCTATCATACTGAAGTACTTTGTATTCGTGCATCATTGTAGTTTTTTTATTACGTCACTGTGGGGCATGTGGATCCCGTTATATATATTTTACGTGTGTAGTCGTCTGCTTCAAGGCCTTACTTTCTGGTGTTACTTTTATATGCAATTAGTTTTGATATGTTTCTACTTGAAAATGAATGAGGTAATAAAAATAAAAAATCATACACAAAAGGACGGGAAGTGCCTGCAACAGTGCATACGTCAAATCGTTGAGATTTCATATCGAATCCACAAAGTTAAGCAAGGTGTTGCGAAATTATTTTCCATGATCTTTTTGTCCACATATTTGGGATTATTTTTCGATGTTAATTATTTATCTTTTATCGCCAAAAATATTGTCTATTTAGACAAAGATGAACTCTTGGGAATACTTGTCATTGCGGTTTTCGTCGTAATTCCACTTTCGATTTCGTCATCGTATGACGTTTACTTAATTGGCAAGCTGTCCGAAATGTTGCTGGAGGCAGAAAAGCTATTTAAACATAATGTGCTTTTGCTTAATAGTCACGCGGAATTAATTTGTAATAAATATGTACAGAAAGACGTGAGTTGAAAGTAAAAACATGACGTATCGATGTGAAAGGAACTAAAAGAATTGTTCTATTGTTTATTAGATCGATGCGCTCTTGATGCAAAATCACATACAGGATTTGACAGCCTTGGCATTTGGAAAACTTCAAATAAATAATCAATTCTGGTTTGGTTACTTTAATAATATTATTATTTTAAATGTTATAACATTGTTTCAAGATTTTGTTAAGCAACATTCGGTGTCGAAGGAAGAATTAAAATAATATACATGTTTTGTTAATTTTAAATTATTTTCAACTAACAATTACCATTTGACAGTTAAAATGCGACATGTGACTTATGACAACTGCTGGATGACAGCTCCGGAAATACAGCTGATAAATGGCTAAGGTCAGATGACAGCTGTTAGGTGAAAGACGAAAGATGACATCTGTCAGGTAATCGGTGACAGATGACAGGTAATTCACAGGCAAAAAAAGAATTAAGTGAGAACTGTGAAGTTTAAGCACATTGATTGGTGGAAACGTTGTCATATAACAGATGACACGAAAGTTTTAAAAGTTTGCGAATTCTTCAACAAGTTAATGAAACTCATGAGATTGCATGAGATACTTACTTTCCATTCAACCAAACTCACATTCATTCCTAAGCTTTTCGAAACTACGTCGTGTTTTCGATTTGCTGTAAATAAATTGTCTCCCCTTACCAACATGAATTCCTCAAGAATGGATCAACCACAACTAATAAAATTTGTCTTAGCACTCTCGAGCCTAAAAAAATCAATAAAATTGCAACCGTCAAAGCTCACCAAAGCCTTTGAGAAAATCTTTCAGCCCATGATTCTTTTCAAACTCAATGCTCAAAGCATTTAAACCACTTTCATTATATGGTTTTTATCCTATTTAACTAGTCACCAATACAAAGTCGGATTTAGAACTACCTCTGGGGTAACAGGGTAGCCACCTTTGCCCACTGATTTTTATTCTCACAATTAATGACTTCGACTGCAATCAGTCTACTTTCAATCAGTCTTCTTCAAAATCATCTTATAAGATTTTCGAATAGAAAAACATTTTTTAACTTAATATTAATCAGTCAAGCTATTACCTCGTGCTGTCAATGATTTGCGTTTCCCACTGGAACGTATTCCGTCAACAGCGAAGCTATTTCAGAAGTTCATTCACTGCGTGATCCCGAACCAATTTCTGATCACTTAGATGCGTCCTTAAATAAGGCTAACTCTGCTTTGTAAAACGTTGGTCAAATTACTCTATACCGTATTCATGAATATTCTAGCCAAGTTTGGTCTTCTTCGGCTTCTTCAGACGCATTTGTAAAATCTTCCTCCCCCATCATGACCGTCTTGACATGGAATTTCTTGATCAACGTCGTCAAGTTGCTGATTTTATGAGTATAGATTAGCTTTCCGACTTACACTTAAACGAATACACTGTCAAAACCTCCCGCTATTAGTTCAGTTGATAAGAACAGCCTTCACCAGAAAATGTCCGTGGTATGCGTATACCGGAAAAATGTGACAGCAAATGCATACCTATGAATGTTTTTTTATAAAAACGTTAAGCAACTGGCTGTTAGTAACAAAATCAAAAAGCATGCTCCTAGTAGAAGAATTGAAGCAGATGCTCCTTTGTTTTTTTTTTTTTTTTTTTTTTTTTTTTGTCTCCGACTCGTTTTCTCTTGTTATAAACAGCCTGCTACTTGTAGTCCAATAAACTTGTTTGCGAATGACAAAATTATCAGCTTTAATATTTTCGTTTACGTGGGGTGCTTCTAAAAACAAAACTTAGCAAGGATCTATTATAGGCTATTTCATGGGGAGACTTCTAATGTGAATGTAAGTACGATCACTTAGATCTTCAGAGAAGGAGGCTTAAAAATGGAGCTATCTTTTTCTGAAGAGAGCACGGCATATTCAAACTTGGTGCGTGAAGTTTCCTGCTCTTCTTCGTTAAAATCTCTCTTTTGAAAAAATCCTTTAAAAATATCCTAAGCCTCGTTACATGCTTTTCTATGACACCTATTGGAATAATATGTCCAGTAAAAACACCTATGGTAGTGCTTACGTTCAGCCTGGCTAGAGAGATCAAGTTCTTAGATAGTTTAAGGGCCAGCTTCTGCCAATTCTGTTTAGCCGCTTGACATTCGATTCAACTTGTTTTTTCCGTGACTAGCAACCTAAGCAACTGTGCCCCACCAGCCAATAGAGCTGAATTTTAAACTGCTACGATCCATAGCTTAGGCTATGATAGAGTTTATGGAAGCTGATTCCATGGACTGGATTGCAGCTTACCTCTTCGAGAAAATTCGGGTATCCTTGGCAGTACAAGACTTCTTCAATTGCCATTGGGACACAAGTTAGATATGAAAGGTTAAAGGTGGCGAAAAAAAGTGCTCTTCGAAGGTGAGTGAGAGTTGCTAAGGAGGGAAAGGTAAGGTCAAGTCCTACTCCCACCGTATAGCTTAGGAAGGGAACTCACTTGCCAGCAACGATGGCAAGATCGGTCCCAGCAACAAATGGCTTGAAACACCCTTCAAGGGTCAGAAAGACGAAATGAGATAAGGTTTTGGTAATTGAGTTTGAGTGTGCCTTTTTTACTAATTTAAGTGCCCTTTACAATTTTTGTTGTGTTTTCTGATTCACACGTATTCATGAGTAGGAATTAAAAAACAGGCCATGGGACCTTGCATCTGAAGCAAAAACAGCTCAAAATAAAAATGAAGCATTTATTGTCGTCAGGAAGACACTTCGATTGGAGTGACTTGGTATGCATATATCAAGAGTATTAAGTTCTTTGTATGGCTCTGATGTTTCTGCAGTGAATCCCAACATCTGTTTGATTTCCAGAATGAAGTACTACATGCAAAGTAAGCATTCCTTAGCATTCATTTTACTTTATCGTTGGTGTAGGTATGTGTGAAAAATGATGCGACACACGCTAAGCACTCCTGTCACTTCTTTTCGAAAGCGTCTCAAAGTAAGAAATGCTCTACATGAAACTACGCTTTATATTCTTGCACTTTTCTTCTCAGATATTGTGAATATTCGAAAAAGAAAAAACCTCACAAGAGAATGCAAACTGCAAAAATCGCGTGCATTCTTAGAACGAACGTTACATTTTCCATTTGTTATTCTCACCTCCCTTGCATGATGATAAATACTAGCTGAGAGCGACAACAACAGGACGCAAAGCAGCAGGTGCATGGCAAAGGAGGTTCACCTCCTCAAGAGTTCACAGAAACGAAAACACACTTCTCCATTGAATGTTCATATGTGTACTACTTCCATACGATAGTCTAAAAAAAAAAACAAGTGGAACCGTGCTACATGGCAGCAGAAAAGCAACATGTATCCTTTCTGGCAGACGTGACTCGAACATGACGTTCTTTCTATGTCAGGACATTCTGTATTCCATTCACGGAAACCCGACTGTGCCATCCAAGTGCAACATGACTAATAACCCCATAGATGAAAAGCACCCGGAAAAGGCGGCATCTGTGATGAGGTGCATGAAGCATGACCTTACAAGAGCAAAGGTGACGTTCACATTATGCAAACGGTGTGTACCATACCAACCTACCGTGTGCCGAGAAATTATCGTATTTTCTATGGCAAGTGGCAAGCAACAATTTTCTATTTATTTTGAATGCAATTTCTATTCCACAGACTGTTGAGAGCTGGCTTTGGCAGCGCAAAAACGAAAAGAAAGGACAAACCAACACAAAGTAACATACCCCCAACCGCCAAGAGACACAAAATGAGTTTATAGAGTAAATAAATAACAAAGACGTACGATCGTACCCCATGCTCGGGGATGGAGTCAGAAGACTCCTGATTAGTAATTCACTTGCTATGAAGCTAAAGTAAATAGTGGACAGCAAATATTTATTGTCATGTACGTGATGCTGTAGGGACAATGAAGATTCGTCGATTTTTATCTTTTTGGGGAGTTTCTTATTAACTGTGTGGGGATGCTGCCATTATAGCGAACAGTAGCTATTAAGGGAAGAGAACAATTTTCTAATTTCAGTTTGATGTCACTTTTTAATGGATGAAGTTATATTTTTCTGATGGCGATGGTCTGTCCGCTGGAATTTGAATTACTTTGTGGCATTGAGAGGGAGTTTTTGTGATTAAACTTTTTTTTTTTATCACACAACAATTTAAGAAAAGAAGTCCGTGAAAAGGTTATAAAGTTTTGCAGAGAATAATGCTTTCAACGAAGTGTCTTTATTATGACAACTTAAGTAAGATTTATGTTATGAACGGAAAGTGAATGTACCTCAATGACATTTTTTGCATTTCTTTTCTGCGGCAACGAGGACATCTCCTAACAGTGACAGCCAATTGAGTTAGAGTTAGAAAGGAGGTAATCGGGTCTATTGTGCTTGCACACTGAAAAGAGTAGTTTACTTCTGATTGACAAAATTCAGCTGACGTTGGAAATATTACATTAACTTTAAATAAAAATAAATAAAAGCTTTTATACCAAACTTCTTTGAGTATTTGGAGCAATCACGCGCCTTTCTAGAAATATAGTCGTAAGAATTGAACCTACGCGCAAAAGTAGAAGGCTTGTCCCTCAGTGTAAACGCTGCCAAGGCTATAACCATACGCACGCATACTGCCAAAAGGAACTGCGTTGCATTAAATGCGCGGGTAAACACTTATCGGAAGAGTGTGCTCTAAAAAAAACAAGACTCCCCTACTTGCTTAATTGCAAGGGAAACACCCATCAAACTATCGCGGCTGTGAAGTAGCTAAAGAGCTACAGAAAAGGCGCGACTTAGTAAAGAAAAAGCCTTTACCGATCCAAAGTCGATCCAAAGATAAATTCAAAAAAGAAAACGGAAAACCTTCTAAAGAAAGAAAAACAAGGACTAGGGAAATGTCCAAACCCCCGCAGACGATAGTACGGAAAATTTATGTACAAAAGTTGACGAATTGCGGCCCGCAAACATACGCTGAAGCCGCGATACAAGCAAACAATCGAGTTGCTAATACGGCGGCTGATCCAGTCCATCAATTTTTTTCCGAAATACTTGCGAGACTTGAAGAGCAAAGCCAAATTAACAAACGTATGTTCGCGAAACTAGACAAGCTCGAAAATAAACTTCGAGGCTCACCAACTCCCGTTTAAATTATGAAAAGCTTTATAAAAGTAATAACATGGAACGCGAATGGCCTTCTGCATAAAATCGACGAGTTAGAAGCATTCCTTCACAAAAATTATTTTGATATATGCCTGGTATCGGAAACGCATTTGAAGAAAGAATCAGGTATAACAATTAGAGGATATAGCGGTTATCACGTATACCACCCATCAGAAAGGGCTAAAGGCGGAGCGTCCTCTTTTATAAAATCCAACACTGGTCACTCCCCGGGTGAAAAAATTTAGCTTGATAAAATGCAAATAAGCTCGGTTATCGTAAGCAATAAACGCATTACATATAACTTTGCTACTATTTATTGTCCTCCACGAGCGACGTTAGGAAAAAATGATTTTAGAGGCATATTAGACTCACTTGGACAGAATTTTGTAATTGGCGGGGATTCCAACGCAAAACACACCTTCTGGGGCTCCAGATGTATCTCACGAAAAGGTCGAATTCTATTCGAAGCCGGTATGGAGTCTGGGGTCGACTTTTACTCGTCTGGCAAACCCACGTATTGGCCTTCGGGTATGGCAAAAACACCAGACTTCATAGACTTTTTTTATCGCAAAAGGAGTATTTGAAAACTCAGTCAAAATTGAAGAAAGTTTTGATCTCTCTTCTGACCATTCGCCGGTCATTCTGATAATTACCAGCGGAGGTTTACGCGAAAGGGACGGTCTAACAAAACTTACTAGCAAAAGAACTAACTGGGACTCCTTTAGACAAGACTGCATAAATAAAATCGGTCTGAAAGCATCCCTTCGAACACCATATGGACTCGAAGACGAAGTGAATCATTTCATCGATGCCTTGCAAAGTTCGGCGTGGAACAATACTCCTCATAAAAAGAGAGTAACTACAAGTAACGAATTAAAATATTCCCGCGAAATTACTGATTTAGTAAAGGAAAAACGAAGAGCGCGTAAAAGATGGCAGCAATCTCGCGCTCCGCAGGATAAAACAATCTTAAATAATCTTTCCAGCAAACTCAAAAGTGAGATTCGCGACTTTAAAAATCGTGAAATCTCTCTGTATCTCGAAAGTCTAACGGGGGATAAAACTTCTAACTATTCGCTTTGGAAAGCTATGAAAGGCATGGAAAAGCCAAAGGTGCAAGCGCCTCCCATCCGGAAAAATAACGGGGAATGGGCGAAAGGAGACAAGAAAAATGCCGAAATATTTGCCGAACACCTTGAAGAGACGTTTAAACCATTTGACGGTGAAGCGTTGGTAGAAGATACTGTTCCTACCACGGTATCTGACATTTTTCAAATTAGACGAGTATCGCTGGTCGAACTCTGTTTTGAAATACAAAAACTTAAATTAAACAAAGCTCCTGGATATGACCTAATTACGGGACAGGTCCTTAAAGAGCTGCCCAGAAAAGCACTACTTAAATTTGTTTATCTCATAAACGCTTCTATTCGACTTTTGTAAGTTCCCCGGCAATGGATGATAGCTGAGGTGATAATGATCCCTAAGCCAGGTAAACCTCCAAATGACAAAAAATCCTATAGACCAAGATCGCTTCTGCCAATAATGTCGAAGATATTTGAAAAACTCATTTTGAAGCGATTACATCCGATCATCGAAGAACGCCGATTAATACCGGATCACCAATTTGGATTCAGAAAGAAGCACTCTACAATTGACCAGGTTTACAGAATTACCAACGAAATTGAAAAAGCACTAGAGGAGAAAAAAAATTGTTCTAGTGTTTTCCTTGACGTCTCTCAGGCCTTCGACAAAGTATGGCATTCGGGATTAAAATATAAACTAAACAAAGCTCTCCCGAAGCAATTATATGAGATCCTAAGCTCTTATTTAGATGACAGGATCTTTCGTGTTAAACACGGGAACGAGTACTCCGAATTCAAAGAAATCGCGGCAGGAGTTCCACAAGGAAGTGTTTTGGGCCCGATTTTATTCCTATTATTCACTCGCGATATCCCGCAAGAGGAGGATATTCGATTCAGTCCGCGACAAATAAGCTTCAACGATCTATCGACAGAATATGCTTGTGGACAAAAACTTGGCGTATTGTCCTCAACGAGACAAAATTCCGTAGGCAAACGAGGCTAAATACTTGGGAATGACGTTGGATGCTAAATTAAAATGGAAATCGCATGTTAATAAGAAACGCGAGGAGCTCAGTATCAGATTAAATCAAATGCATTGGCTGATTGGAAGATTTTCTAAACTCAGCATGCAAAACAAGCTGCTTTTATACAAGCAAGTTCTAAAACCGGTTTGGACGTACGGTATACGACTTTGGGGTTGTACCTAACCAAGTAATGTTAACATTTTGCAAACTTTCCAAAATAAAGTCCTTAGACAAATCGTAAATGCTCCGTGGTATATCAGAAACGCCGATATCCACAAAGATCTAACTGCAACTACCGTTGAAGACGAAATACGAAATTTCGCGCGTAAACAACACACTCGCCTAATTGGCCATTGCAATGACGCTGTGCTACAGATTCTAGATCAGAGAATCTTGTGCGCCGATTACAAAGAATTAGCGCAATAAAATGTAACCGCATGTTATTGTCGGTATAAGCTGGTGCTTCCGCTGGGAGGTTTCCTGCTAAATGTAATTAAATATTTTAATTGAAACTGCTTGATAGGCATAAGCCTAGTTGTAGTATAAAATTTTTTTTGTAGGGAGGTGTTTTTAGTGAATAAGAATCTCACACTATTATGAGCACGCGCAGCCGGTCCTCATAATGTCTCATGGAAGATTTTCCACCTACCCTCGAAAAAAAAGATCGGTTGAGTAATTTTCGAGAACTTTTGACAACCAACTTTGAAAACACAGTTTCGAGAAAAACACGTTTAAAGTTTGGATAACCTCAAATAAACCTCGTGATTCAATAGAGTAGGATAATATTCTCGATACGTTGTTGAAATTAATAAGACAATAAAAAAAATTCGATTTTTTGAAGCTGTGAAACCCATGTAACCCCTTAAATGAAGATCAAATGAATGGGCAAAGAGGAAGAAGGCAAATGCGTAACCGGACGCACGTTGATACTCGAGCAAAATGGAAAATAATGTTTTACGAAAATTTTCAAAGGTGTCAAATGGGTACCGCTCAATAAATTTTGTTCAATATTCGGAAAAATATTAAAATATTAATCATTATCTTTAAAAAATCTTGATTTATGAATAAAAGTTTAAGTTTTCACTTTAGAAAATCACCTGGTGAACTTTATGTGGGTTCACGTCTTCCCATATGCGGCGGTTTTTATTCATCCGAAAATTCGAATCGTCGCAAGAAATGATTTTTCGTTCAAAATTTCCAGTCAGTGCACCAACGGCGTTTGCTATGCTCATTACCTCTGAGCCATTGGGTCAATTGAATGTTGTACGGGTGCAGGCTCAAATCCCAATGCAAAAATCGCCAACAGGAAGTCTGCGAATGTTCCCGTACCGAGCGAGGAATTTTCTGACTATCACAGACAGCATCAACGTTTTCGGCGAATCTGGTGTTTTTTTTGACGTTTGGATGTTGAACGAACCAGTCGACTCGACTTCGGTCATCAAATTTTGGAGAATTACACTTTGAAGGGTCTATATTTAAATGGGCGCAACGTTTGCACTAAGAAAAGCCTATTTGGTAATAAATTTTCATTGTTTGGACGTGTAGCTCTATGATGGACATATGGCCACCACAGACTGTCAACATAGAGACGGCTCTATTGGAAAACCCTTTAGTTCTATGTCGACCAAGAACTCGGGTAATAAATTGAGCGCCCATTTCTTTATGAACCACTTCTCCCTTCTGCTTTATTTAAATTAAACTGCATGTGTAACCCTCTCCCATAAATCTGTAGGTATTTTTTTAAGTTGCGAGTGTCCCTAGCCCAATAGGCACGTCGCCAGAGAACAAACTCAAACCTCTACCACATAAAGCAATGACTTTTTGTTGTGACTCAAAATTTTCAGCAGCATCCTAATCCGAAGTCCTATATTCCCCTCCGTTTGCCAGAAAAAGTTTCCTTCTTGCAAACGATAAATGGATAAATAAAATTTTGTATAAATTTTATTACAGTCGGCAGCATCAAGGCCCAAGACATTATCTCCCAAATGCAACACAGCTGTAGCTAATTCCAATATTTACTCGAAAATATGTACTTCATAATCCTGCACTCTCAAAAACACCACTCTTGAACCATGTTCTCAACCAACTAAGTCCTAAGCCGTTGTAATCTCATCGTTATAATCCAACTTCGTAAGAATCATCCGCCCCTCCTCATCGCATCGTCTAGTTGGCTCCCTATTCTTCTTTGTTTTTGCGCTCAAGCGTTGCAAGGACAAATGAAGAACTCGTTTTGGTGTCTAATAACAATTAACTCCATTAGCTTGCAGTCTTATGACGACAAGAAACTAACATCATCACCCATGCCGCGCCACACCACGCCGATTCCTCACCGCCCACAGTGGGTTCATACTAGCGTCATCATCACTGAATGTTCATGAAACAAACGTTGTAAATGTCACGAGCGTGTCCTTCTCGCAGAGCGGAAGGATTTAACGTTGAAAGTCTGCGTCTCTTCAATTTCAATCAGTTTCCACTTGCATAGGTCCTTATGCATGTTTGCTTGTTCGTTCTTTCTTCAATTTTTCTATTAAATTTTCTTTCTCCCTCCCTTCACTATGGTGTTGGGCTAAGCGTTCCTATTGCGTTATCCTCACGAAGACTAAAGATAACAATTGCGCGGCTCGGCTGGTCTAACTAAATACGAACGGAAGCAGCGAATTGTGAACAAATGTTTCCGTCGCATAGGAAGAAATGGAGAAAATTGCAAGTTAGTATCGGGGTGGACGCCCACACAGACAGACCCATCATGGCAGACAGGCACACAATGCAGCGAGTAAGTGGCGCAATTGGAATCTCTTTCCGTTTATATTCCGTAATTTCTCTTCTTGCGTCAACTTTTATATGCATACAATAATGACAATAAAAAATTATGCCATTTAATTGTTTCCTCAACCGGTTTGGCTTTGTTTGTTTCCTTAAGATAATTTTCTTCTCTGGTTTTGTGAAAGCTTTAAAAGGGCTGAAAAGTTTCTGTTTGCTTGTGGATGTATCCTGAAGGAAAACTATTTGCGAAGTAGATTTTAGATGATAAATAGTTAGATGGAAGATTTTATTAACATTATAAAACTTAATTTATTTTAAATGACACGGAATTATGAAGTTTGTTTGAAGTTATTTTATTTTACCGCACAATTTGACCGTTGTGTTTAGTTGTTTGGGATACAAAAAGACTTTTTGAATAACATGGAATTATTCATACTTTTTTATGATATTTATCAGAGCTGTATCACGAATGGATTTATTATTAAAAGCAACTCTTACGACATTGGTGTTTCCACAGGCTCATCACATAGCATTGACCTAGGTGTAGCCAAAGTCAACCTCTTTAAAAATCCCATCATAGAGTTGGGTATATTCACAGTGTAAGCGGAATATTTTCGCGCAACAAGAGCCACCATCTATCCCTCTTTTTCCCTACCCAATCCCTTGTTTTCTTGGTTTGCTTTCCTAGGTCATGGGAAAGTGGAGGGCAACAGTGTCCTATCAGCTTTAGAGCCACTTCCCACGAACATTAAGGGTACCACCTCCAAAGGTACGCATCATCTCTCAACCAGAGATTGAAAGGAATGATCTTCTTTCCTTAAGATACCATCACTTCAACATCTGAATAGAAATCCAATAGACATTTTATATGACGCGAATTTTGACAACACTCCGCCTACTTTTTTTCTTGTGTACTTGAGTTCTTAGCTGGCCCGATTCAAGGGTGAATTAGAATTGGTTTAAATTTATTTGCTTACCATTTTTTTTTCTGTAAACTAAAAACAGGGTATTAAAGAGTTTCGTGTCTAGGTTAGGTTAGGTTGAAGTGGCAGTCGGATATAAGTCCGACTCACTTAGATCTATATAAGGTCCATTGTGATACCACGTGGATCTGCCCTGCCTACACGTTGAACCATTTTGAGCTGCTAATAAAGCGTAAGAGACATTTTGGGTCGGTTGAGTTTAGATCATTAAGATCATTATAGAAGAAGGCCCCCATATGGAGGTTTCGCTTTCGGGAGAGAGCAGGGCATGTGCAGAAAAGGTGTAGAGTAGTCTCCTCCTCCTCCTCATCCATACAGCTCCTACAGAAGTCGTTGGAATAGACACCAAGCCTTGTTGCATGCCTGCCTAACAAACAGTGTCCAGTTATGACACCAATTGTAGCACCAATAATCAAGCTCCTTGAGCGTCTTAGATCCAGCCTAGGCCAAATCTGCTTCGTTGTCAGACAAGTAGTAGCATTTGTCCATCTGTGGTTAGTTTTTTCTAATGCATCCGGTTTAAACAAGAGCTTGCACGTGGAAACTGGTATGCCTAAGAAGCCCTTTTCAGGCAAGAGTGTGAGAGTAGTTTCAAGTTTGGCGAGTTCGTCGGCTTTGCAGTTACCCGGAATGTCTCTATGCACCGGCACCCAGCAAAGGTGAATGTTGAACTGCTCAACCATCTCCTTTAGAGATGATCGGCAATCTAGGGCTACTAAAGAGTTAACAGAGACAGAGTCCAGACATTTGATGGCGGCCTGACTGTCCGAGTTTCGTTAGTTTTGTATCTAAAACACTGACAAATGAACGTGGGAGCTTAAATAAAAAAAAATTTTGATTTTTAATGTTAGTGTCAACATCTGGCATGTCAACGGTTCATAACGAACCGATACCCAAGATAGACTCAGGGAAGGAAAATTTCCTTTAGGGTAAGAGAGTTTTAGTTTTAGCCAAAATTAAGTTCGAATTAGGCTAGTTATGTTAGCTTCGTGGTATATTTCCCTTGTCCGTCAGAAGTTCAAATAAAGAAACTTTTGTTCCTATTCATGTTGACACATAGCTTGTAGTACGCCCTAATATTTGTCGTAGTCTACTAAAAGTAATGCTTTTTTCTTTCGGGTATATAGGGCTATGGATAGGGTATCATACTGTTAACATTTCCTTACGTTTTTTAAAAATTTTGTTTTTGTAAAAATTTCCTTTCAAAAAAAAAATGTCTAGCAAAATATATAGAAAATAGAATTCGCAACATTCCACTAAAATAAAGTCTACTTTTTGGGGGGCTTTTCCCTTGTCATGGGAAGCGATATGAATATGGTAACACACTTTTCGCCCCAAGCGGACTGTAGCCTAAACTAACCTCTTTTAACTGAAATATGAATATCTTTCTTCAACGTCCAAAATCAGCAGAATTGATTTTTACGATAGTTAAACATGTTGGTAAGGACTTAAAGGCACCCCTTGAAATATTAATATAATACATTCCATTTCATTGCTCAGAGAACGTATTCTTGATTATTTTATTGTGCAGTGCTTTGAGGGAAATAATAATACAAACGAGTGTGGCATGCGTCAGCAGTTCCACATATGTATAGTTTAATCCATTTAAAATTCCTTTCGTTGTCAATCCGCCGATATTAATATCTTAACATCTTCTCCTTACTTAGACATCTTATACACAAATGCGAACATTCGGTAAGTTTCCATAATTATCTGAAAAAAAAATATATAAAATTAATTCAACTTTTAAAAATAAATATTTTTAGTCATAATATCAACCTCTTGAAAGTACTCCATGTTAATGTACTTAAGTTTGAGCCCCTTGAGCTGCACCGACCTATTTGCCCTTATCATCATGATAACAATATTTTTCCGGTATTTGGGTGTTCCCTCGTACCAATTGTGGTCGTAGATCGAATTTAGTAAATCTGCACTCTAAGAAAACTATTTTTTTTTAAATTATCTAACAACTAATCAACTTACCGCATTCTCCAGATCTGTTGCATTAGAACATCTTATGTAAGCAGCGTACATGAGTGTAAAAGCGGTCAAAAATATGAATGGTATGATTCCCCGATCGGTTGAATTCAACAGTATGAACGCAAAGAAGCATATTGATGCTTTCATTGTGGTTAAAGCGATGAAAGTACTCGCACTAAATATATTTTCAATGTCACCTTGAATGCTAAAAAATAAAGAAAACACTATATTAGGCCAAGCTCTCATCAAGTTAAATCAAATTCAGCCACCACTGACCTCTGCAAAGCATATTGATATAGAATAATTTTCTTCAAATTTCCACAATTATTAGATTCAATTCTGGCGTCTATTTCACGCATTAACTCGCCCAGGTATCGATAATGCATACACATTTGCATAACTGTTGTTGAAAAGATCAATTCCTCTTTAAAATAAAACAGACTTGCATAACCAAATGCAATAGTTTGCGAACAGTACACAAACGGATAAGATACCAATTGGTTTTGATCAAAGGGAAACCAAGTATTTACAGGATATCGAAAGTGATAACCTTCACCTCTTATTACCCAAAGGAACACGGATTGTAGAAACGGCGTTACTACGAGTCCAACAACGGAAGATGTGACAATTATGCGGTTGAAGTTGTTTCTCTTTAAAATTATTACCGAGTAGTCAGCAAGCTTATATTTCCGTTGATCAGATTCCGTTACCGGAAATATATTCTCTAATTTTTGTAACAATGAGTTCACTTCATTGCTACTGATAATGAGAGAAAGTCCACGACATATGCAGATAACCACACTGAACAAATAGGCTCCAGCATCACAGATCGCCACCAAATCTATGCTTGGAGCCTGCATGCAACTTATGATTTGCGCGAATAGTGAAAGAAAAAAGAAGGATAGTGTGGCAAGTCCGATGTATCTGAGCTTCTTGTGCTGCAATTTCAATGGCGAATCAGATGACTTATTGCCGACTGTTGCAATGTTTAGCATAGGGATAAAGTACTCGTTGAACTTATAAATACGTGTCGAGGCAGGTGAATCCATTGAAGATGCGTTCAAGTTGAGACTGTACGTTTTGCTGTGCAATTCTGCCTTTATATTGACCTGATTCGAATAAATCGGTGGCAATTGCATTTTATAAACTATTTAATACGAGAACGTGACAAATGCTATCGATTTAATTGAAGAAAATCATATTGTCAAAAATGCACACAAGTTTGTCAAGCATTGTAAATGCAAATTTAATTCAAGTGGAACAGTAAATACTTCTCAAGTCGGTTTAAATATTTATATCCATGGAAGTTTTCAGAGCATGGGTGGGGTTTTGTTCAAAACTTTTTTGTTAAACCTAAATCTCTGCAACTTCTCATACCTTTACTAACTTTATATCAAGCTACATTTTGCACGAATGGAGCTACAACGTCGATCGATTAGTCGCACCAACAACTTAACAAATAAGGGAGATTGGAGATTCGTGTTTACTTTTCGGGTTTGAGTCAACAGATATGTTTGCGTGAAATATTGCCAAACGAATGCCAAATTT
Organism: Ferdinandea cuprea; assembly: GCA_963576555.1. Classification (NCBI taxonomy): domain Eukaryota; kingdom Metazoa; phylum Arthropoda; class Insecta; order Diptera; family Syrphidae; genus Ferdinandea; species Ferdinandea cuprea. The sequence goes on from OY754959.1 coordinate 20,371,941, forward strand.
TAGATAAGAAGCCTTTGGCAACAGTACCTGAGTCGCCTGCTACGCGGGATTAAAGGATTACAAACCTCTTTCCACAGGCGGTTCGCCTTTGGAATGGAAATAATGTTAAATTTTTAGAATTTGGCTTTATTGTGTTTGGCGTTATTTCACGTCACCAACAGATACCTGCCCAATATTCTAGACCGACTATTTTTTTTATAGTGTACGCGCACTAAAGGGACTTTGGATACCCCATATAATGAAGTGAGGTATTAGTGAAATGAAGGATTGGGAAACGGGAGATACCTTTGCACGGTAGGTTTTAAAAGTCTGTAAACTGCAATGTGCCGGAAAAACAGAGCGTGACAGAGCATTCCACACTCATAATGTATGGTTAACAAACGAATCCTTGTATTTCAGTGTCCGTCGGAATATAGGCTTTAATAGGCTTTAGGGTAAATTGATGTGCATTCTTGGAATGCTATGAATGCGAGTGTTGCTGTTGAACTGCTGTAGGATCTAACTGGTTATTTCGTTTGAGCACTTGTTGTGAAAATACCGATAAAACAATGACAGGCAAGAGACATTTCAACGATGACTAAGAGAATCAAGTGATTCGCGATGTCTCTATCGCCAAAAAGTATACCGCGCGGTTTTTAATCCTGTCAATTATCTCTAAATATGTTATTGGTGCACCAAAAAAGATATAAGCGTTTTACTCAAGTGAATAAACTTCTTATAAATTGTTGCCAGCACAGAAGAGGTGAGATATTACTTGCATCGCTTAAGGAAGCCTAGACATTTCGCAGCGTTCTTGGCGACATTGAATATGCGGTTTTTCAACTAAGTTTGTCATTTACGCACATAACGAAAATGGAAAGTCTTTCGGTTTAGGCTATGCAAGTCCCTTAAATGGACAATAACAGAGTATTGGGGTGTCGCTTTAATGATAGAAGACAGCATTTAGCCAATTTAAGACCTTAGCCAATGAATATTGCTCAAGTCTCTAAAATTGCTACACATAACAGAAAACCAACACAAAAGACTCAAATTCGACGCTAACTAAGATAGGCCGTACAGTGTAGATCCTGATGTCAGTTTTCGAAAACAAATCATGGAAGTGGTATGCCAATACAATGAAATCTTAATTATTACCAAGAAAAAGGTTTCCTGGGTATTTAATTCCCTTTAAATCACCAGTTCTAGACGGTATCTTGACTATAATGTTGCAGAAGCTTCAGGGTGCAGTGAATTCCATTCTTTATGAAAGGTGGATTGGTCTACTGGTTGGATAGAAGATATCTTTTGTAAACTTCCTTAGGATGGTGAGATCTTCATATCCCTTTCCAAGGAGTTAATCATTATTTCCAGTTGTTCACCTGAATCTACTTTCGGATTTTGTATTAGTTAGTTTTTATGATTTAACTAAATTTCTTCTAATAAAATCTCTTTGGATTTCTATCGAGACTAGGAATAACTAATTAGCTGCGCATATACAAGAAAATCCACCAGTGGGTCCTAAAGCAGATAACAAATAAGAGGATCATATCGCGGCGCTACTTTCTATTTCGCTTTATTATTGTAAATAACGGGACCTGCTATAAAAATTACTTCACTGCAAGTGGCACCAAAAAATCTGTATGCTAAATAAGTCATTATTTCAAAAACGGCTGTCGGTACAATCGTCGAAAACCAAAACAAATGCATAGTCACTCAGGAATATTGGGCAGGTATTTGTTGACTCAAAACCGAAAAGATAGATAATACGAACAATAAGCCTTATATGTTAAGTTGCTGGTGCGACTAATCGATCGACGTTGTAGCTCCATTCGTGCAAAATGTAGCTTGATATAAAGTTAGTAAAGGTATGAGAAGTTGCAGAGATTTAGGTTTAACAAAAAAGTTTTGAACAAAACCCCACCCATGCTCTGAAAACTTCCATGGATATAAATATTTAAACCGACTTGAGAAGTATTTACTGTTCCACTTGAATTAAATTTGCATTTACAATGCTTGACAAACTTGTGTGCATTTTTGACAATATGATTTTCTTCAATTAAATCGATAGCATTTGTCACGTTCTCGTATTAAATAGTTTATAAAATGCAATTGCCACCGATTTATTCGAATCAGGTCAATATAAAGGCAGAATTGCACAGCAAAACGTACAGTCTCAACTTGAACGCATCTTCAATGGATTCACCTGCCTCGACACGTATTTATAAGTTCAACGAGTACTTTATCCCTATGCTAAACATTGCAACAGTCGGCAATAAGTCATCTGATTCGCCATTGAAATTGCAGCACAAGAAGCTCAGATACATCGGACTTGCCACACTATCCTTCTTTTTTCTTTCACTATTCGCGCAAATCATAAGTTGCATGCAGGCTCCAAGCATAGATTTGGTGGCGATCTGTGATGCTGGAGCCTATTTGTTCAGTGTGGTTATCTGCATATGTCGTGGACTTTCTCTCATTATCAGTAGCAATGAAGTGAACTCATTGTTACAAAAATTAGAGAATATATTTCCGGTAACGGAATCTGATCAACGGAAATATAAGCTTGCTGACTACTCGGTAATAATTTTAAAGAGAAACAACTTCAACCGCATTATTGTCACATCTTCCGTTGTTGGACTCGTAGTAACGCCGTTTCTACAATCCGTGTTCCTTTGGGTAATAAGAGGTGAAGGTTATCACTTTCGATATCCTGTAAATACTTGGTTTCCCTTTGATCAAAACCAATTGGTATCTTATCCGTTTGTGTACTGTTCGCAAACTATTGCATTTGGTTATGCAAGTCTGTTTTATTTTAAAGAGGAATTGATCTTTTCAACAACAGTTATGCAAATGTGTATGCATTATCGATACCTGGGCGAGTTAATGCGTGAAATAGACGCCAGAATTGAATCTAATAATTGTGGAAATTTGAAGAAAATTATTCTATATCAATATGCTTTGCAGAGGTCAGTGGTGGCTGAATTTGATTTAACTTGATGAGAGCTTGGCCTAATATAGTGTTTTCTTTATTTTTTAGCATTCAAGGTGACATTGAAAATATATTTAGTGCGAGTACTTTCATCGCTTTAACCACAATGAAAGCATCAATATGCTTCTTTGCGTTCATACTGTTGAATTCAACCGATCGGGGAATCATACCATTCATATTTTTGACCGCTTTTACACTCATGTACGCTGCTTACATAAGATGTTCTAATGCAACAGATCTGGAGAATGCGGTAAGTTGATTAGTTGTTAGATAATTTAAAAAAAAATAGTTTTCTTAGAGTGCAGATTTACTAAATTCGATCTACGACCACAATTGGTACGAGGGAACACCCAAATACCGGAAAAATATTGTTATCATGATGATAAGGGCAAATAGGTCGGTGCAGCTCAAGGGGCTCAAACTTAAGTACATTAACATGGAGTACTTTCAAGAGGTTGATATTATGACTAAAAATATTTATTTTTAAAAGTTGAATTAATTTTATATATTTTTTTTTCAGATAATTATGGAAACTTACCGAATGTTCGCATTTGTGTATAAGATGTCTAAGTAAGGAGAAGATGTTAAGATATTAATATCGGCGGATTGACAACGAAAGGAATTTTAAATGGATTAAACTATACATATGTGGAACTGCTGACGCATGCCACACTCGTTTGTATTATTATTTCCCTCAAAGCACTGCACAATAAAATAATGAAGAATACGTTCTCTGAGCAATGAAATGTAATGTATTATATTAATATTTCAAGGGGTGCCTTTAAGTCCTTACCAACATGTTTAACTATCGTAAAAATTAGCAGAATTGGACGTTGAAGAAAGATATTCATATTTCAGTTAACCGAGGTTAGTTTAGGCTACAGTCCGCTTGGGGCGATAAGTATCCATATCCCTATAAACCCGAAAGAAAAAAGCATTACTTTTAGTAGCCTGCGACAAATATTAGGGCGTGCTACAAGCTATGTGTCAAAATGAATAGGAAAAAAAGTTTCTTTATTGAACTTCGGACGGACAAGAGAAATATACCACAAAGCTAACATAAGTAGCCTAATTCGAACTTAATTTTAGCTAAAAACTTAAACTGTCTTACCCTAAAGGAAATGTTCCTTCCCTGAGACTATCTTGGGTATCGGTTCGTTATGAACCGTTGACATGCCAGATTTTGGCACTAACATTAAAAATCAAAATTTATTATTAGTTAAGCTCCCACGTTCATTTGTCAGTACTTTAGACACGATTACTCAGTTTTTATTTTATAGAAATGATCGTCATGCTCAAAAGGGCTGGGAAAAGGTGTCGTGATTGTTGTTCGTCCTCATCGTGAGTCACAAAAAACCGTCTTACTCCATTTTGAGTGGAGGAGGAAACCAGTAGGAGTTCTACGATAAATAAAAACCTCCTATATAAGCAAAATACATTTCCGGGTACTTAAAAGAATACTGACAATAATTGTAATGAAATAAGTACTTGTTCTTCAATTTGTTTGTACATTTAGAAACCAAAATGTTAGATGACAGCAATTATTGCGCTTTATTTCCGTTCTGCTTTCATTCTGATTTTAAGTCAAATTTTTCTGAGCATTCTGAAAAAGTAAGAAAAGAATGCACGGACACATGCAACCATTAAATTGGTTTGCAGAAAAAAATACTAAGAGAAATACTAAAATCTTCCATGTAGAAAAATATCTGGGAAGATTGAAAGAAAAAACGTAGTACGAAAAATAAGCGCCATTGTAAGAGTACTGGAAAAGAGTTCAAACTATTCGAAAGATGACAAGGTTAGTATTTTCAACGGAAGAAAAAATGTCTGGGTAACCTAACGAACAAAGTCGCTTACATATTTAAAAACAAGAAAAGGGTATAGGGTTCGGAAGACAATGTTTCTTAACACAAATGGAATCGGGAAACGGACACTTTTCAATTGGAAAAATATGCAGCTAGCAAATATATTCCTGGAGCCAGTGAAAGCAAGGAACAGGGACGACATACAACGAAGACTTCTAAGCATTATGCTGAATAACTTAAAGACATTGGAAACTATGTTTAACTATATTTAGCGCGAATATATCGACATACGATCGTCTTTCTTGATGGGGTCCAGTCATCGGGCACGGTTTCCTCCACCCAAAATTGGTTGATTCATGCGCCCTTCTAATACATCACCAACGTATATGGAAAGCTCTGTAGGTAGACCGCCAGAGCCAAGCTTTTGTTGGGGAGACCTGTTCTTCAATGACTGGACGTGTATTCTCTTCTTAAGTTCTCACTATCTCTACATGAATGCTGCTTAAATATATCTACTATTCCCTGTCCGTCGGTGAATAGGTTTTCTTCACTGTTTCGAAGAGTTTCGAAGAGTACATAGTCTCCCTGACCTTGGATACTGTATACTACAATAGCTCGGAACTCTTCCCTAGATGTCCATCCTCCTCCCCATTTTTTAAACCAAAAGTTTATACAATTCCCATGCACACAATGTAAAATACCTTTACTCATTTATCTAGAAATTAAAGTTCATCAGTGGCAATAAATTTTAGATAAAGTCGCCCCCAACCAAAAGAGCACTCAATCTGAATGACTCTTAAACAATTCCCCACCATAAAAATAACAATTAATTTATTTACGTTAACCGCATATCAGTTTCCAGTTTTATTATCAAAAATTTAATAAATTCCCCTAATCTATCCTCGGAATCCCATTAAATGCTATCATTCCAGCAGGGTTCCAGTCCGGCAATTGCAAACTTGCTGATTTATTTCCCAAAAGTCTAATAGTCGCTTCTCCGACACATGTTATGATTGATAATGGGCCAACAACGTTCACTTGAGTCATTTCCTATAGCAATCACCATTCACCATCGTTGTCGTTGTCGTTGCTAGTCCCATTCATAAGTGGAACAATTTAATATCCACTCGTTGCCTCAGCAGAAATTTCTCCCCAAGGACTCGTAATAAACACCTCTTACTAGCTAAATTATCATCACTTAATCATAGCTCTTGCTCGCCGAGAACAAGTAGCCAATTCGCATTTGTAACTGAAAATAGGTAGGTATTCCCAGTGCCTACCCAAAGAGAGCAAAAAAACAAAACGAAAAAAAAAACAAAAAAGGTCAACTTGCCAGAATGTGCTGCTATCGTATCCTTGGGCTTAAAACGGACGACTGACCCATCTTTCGATTTGGCACTTGCAAAACTTTGAGACAAAAACAAATAAAAATTCGAGTTCCAATAAAACAACAAAAACGGATACAAAACACTCAACATATGTTAAAAGGGCGTGACTTACCTACACCGTAGAAAGTTTGTATGCTGTGCAGGACGACATAACGTTTGGCAGATTTATGGCCATTTGAAGAGCCCGTGCAGATAGCTTTACGTTCGAGGGATTGAGTTGGATCACACGTCATAGAAGGGATATCGCAGCCAAATAGGTTTCCTTCTTTTCTTATTTCTTTCGGCACAGGACTTTTGCAGGATTAAGACACGGAAAACGTGCGAGCAACAACTGAAAAGTATTCGGACATCCGAAAATTAACAAGACAATCGATCTCATGAATTTGCGGAGCCAGTGGAGGAAGCATATGCCATTCTTCACAGATGGATTAGTTGGGCACCTTTATCATTCAGGATTTTCTTTTCTCGGCCGCACAGAAATACATCTAGCCCCCGAAGCCGATAAACGTTTATAATTAATCTCTTTTAGCGTTTAGCTGTAAGCGGAATTTAATTAAAAATGACCGTTGTTGATCCTCTTGTGTGTGTTTTTTTTTGCTCATTTTTTGGGTGCTTGCCCAGTAATCGTAAAGGAAATTAATTCGATTTTGGAACATACGTTCGCTCTTTGGCAAGTCCTTGTGCTCGATTTTGTCTGATAAATCAAGCGTGTTGTTTTTTGTCGGGCAAAGCATTGGTTTTCCGACCGCCAGAATAGATTCCGAGAGTAATGAATGGCATTGACCTTCAGGTAAATAACACCTCGTTAGTGTAAGCGGAACGGCGCAGCGCAGCGGTGACGGCAGTGGGCACCCAGCAATGTCCTCGTAGCCAGCATGCGGATATATGGAAAGGACCAATGCTTTTTTGTTAGGAAATTGGTGCCGACAGTCAGGTTGATTAATGGCGGTGAATAAAATGCTCATTTGTAATTTTAGCCCAATGAATTATCTCATGCATAACAATAATGGTGGGTGTTTTGCTGCCTACCCTAGGTATCTACTAGTGTTTTGTAGTGCTTGGTTATTAGAGAGCATGTAATAGCCTAGCCCTTATAACTGAATGGAAATGGGCGAATTTTCTATTCACTTGGTTTAATTAATGAGCATAGCCCCAAAGTGTGAGTGGTTTCCAGTACTTAAATCGTGTCTGGTATTTTATTTCATATTCTTTAGAAATATAGAAAATGAAGGGTTCTATGGAACTCATTACATCATGGGGAATTGGTCCTAATGAGCATAAGTGGAACAGATTTCTGAGCATATGTCGTGTAATTATAATAATATAATAATTTAATTCAATAAAATTTAATTTCAACGATTTTTTAATTAATTTATTGATCCATTAAACCCGGAATACATGAGTACATTTTGTTTCAAACATTGGAACTACAGGCGTGATTTATCACAGGCATCATGTAGAGAGAGTGATGGGGCAAGTAGAGAACCCACGCCCAGTGGGCGGCCCCGCTACCGCAACCCTGTATAGAAGAGGTTGGCTTAGCTATCAAAGCCGTCGATTTTGATGGGCTCAAAGTTCATGCAACTGTGTCGGTCATCCAACCGTGACGCTGGAAGACACGGAGTGCTAGTACTACCGAAAGTAATACTACTTATAGTAGATTGTACTACTTTCGACACTTATGTACTACCATACTCCTCCATTCGCAACGGTACTACAATTTTTTTTTTAAACACTAAGTGCCGCAAGGTGTAACGTCATGTCCATGAAATCTATTTATACCCTATACACAGATGAGTAATTATGCAGATAGTCGACTCAGCATACCTCTGTCCCTTTGAACCCGCAAAAATTTTTTAAAAATGCAGAAAAAATCCTCTTTCAAATGCTCTGTCGGTGAATTCGTGTGAGCCAGCCAAATAAAGTATGGAGGGGTTGATGTGTCAAAAATATGTCATTATCGCGGGCAGTTTTGCAAGAATTCCAAATGGCAACAAAAAACAGCTGATTATAGCGAATGTGTTGGGGAAGTGCTGCGAAGTATTGAGTTAATGTAGTTCAAGTTTAATAGATATTTTAATTGAAATGTTTAAAAAAAAAATAGTTATGTATATAATAAATAATGAAGTTGTTGCAATTAAATGCGAATATTTTTTGTGTTAATAAGAAATACTTCTCAATTTTTTATCGGCCTTCAAATAAACATACTGGGTTGTTATAAAGGGTGATTTTTTAGCTGGTTTGGTTTTGGCAACACTGGTTTTGACAGCTGACGTGTGTTTAGTACCTTGTGTCACTGTCAAACAGCTTCAGTTTGGTTTGCAATTTAACCATGGATCGTCTTACAAATGAACAACGCTTGCAAATTATTGAATTTTACTATCAAAATTCGTGCTCGGTTCGAAATGTTCATCGCGCGCTGCTTCCATTTTATGATCGGCATTCTCGACCTTCTGAGCAGTCTATTCGGAAGATTGTGACCAAATTTCGCACCAAATTTACTTTGTTGGACATTAAACCACCAACACGTTTACGTACTGTGCGTATTGAAGAAAATATTGCGGCCGTATCAGCTAGTGTGACAGAAGACCGCGAAATGTCGATTCGGCGCCGTTCCCAGCAGTTATGCCTTTGTTACAGCACTACGTGGAAAATTTTGCGGAAGGATTTGGGCGTAAAGCCTTTTAAGATACAGCTGGTGCAAGAACTAAAGCCAGCCGACCTACCACAACGCCGAATTTTTGGTGAATGGGCTCTTGGCCGAGGATCCGCTTTTTTATCGAAAAATTGTGTTCAGCGATGAGGCTCATTTTTGGTTGAATATAATAAGCAAAATTGCCGCATTTGGAGTGAAGATCAGCCAGAAGCATTGCAACAGCTACCAATGCATCCCGAAAAAGCCACTGTTTGGTGCGGTTTATGGGCCGGCGGCATTATTGGGCCATATTTCTTCAAAGATGATGCGAATCGCAGCGTTACTGTCAATGGTGAACGCTACCGAGCGATGATAACAAACTTTTTTTTGCCCGAAATGGAAGTTCTTGACTTGCATGATATGTGGTTTCAACAAGACGGTGCCACATGCCACACAGCACGCGAAACAATGGCGCAATTGCGAGGCGAGTTTGGTGAACAGTTAATTTCACGTTTCGGGCCGGTCAATTGGCCGCCTAGATCGTGCGATTTGACACCATTAGATTATTTTTTGTGGGGGTATGCCAAGGCTAATGTGTATAGGGACAAGCCCGCTTCGATTGACGCACTGGAAGCCAACATCCATGCATTCATTCGTGAGATACCGGCCGATATGTGTGAAAGAGTATGCCAAAATTGGACTCAGCGGATGGGCTACCTGAGACGCAGCCGCGGTCAACATTTGCATGAAATTATCTTTAAACATTAAATTGCAAGGTTCAAACTATCGATTCAAATAAATATTTCATTCATTTTTTCGAATTTTTTGTGTTTTTTTTTAAAAAAAGTTCTAAACCTCTTAAAAAATCACCCGGTATTTTGTCCACTTTGGTTATTTGAGTGAGATAAAATGTATAGAATATTTCATTAATTCACTGCTGAAATATTTATTAAACCTTCCGTTTAAAAATTATTTGATTTTAATTATTTTACTCGACATTCGATAAGTAAACCACCAAAATTATTTTATTATTACTGACAATTTAAAACTGCTAAATAAGTTTAACTACGGGCAAACAAATTATGATAACCCTTATTTTATGTTTAACTTGCGCAACTGCCAAAATGTTTACAAAACTGCTTAAAAACGTTTACCCAAAAAATATGCTTGTTTGATAAACCTATTTTTTTAGTTTACATAATAATTAAAACCATTCACCAACATTTTACTCTGATGCAAATTTATTATAAATCGTCGCATGTTATTACGATGTTATTGAACACAGCCCAGTTTTAACTTTTAATATGTCAACATGAAATCTTTTCCAAAATGGATTCTTAGGCGCAGAACTGCTATTGTGTTCGTGAGCTGGCTCAATTTGATTTGCATGTAAAAACATATACGAACACAGTACTGTGCCTTTTTGAAGCAAATAAAAAACGATAGGGCATATTAATCTTGACACATTGTTCGTAACACCCCTTTAAGACTGGTTATTATCCGCCGGTCTAGAATTAGCGAACCACAAAATGGAAGCCGTCTCAATTAGCAGGAGAAAATTTTTGGAATACTCCAATATACGGGTGGGACATCAAATAGACCGATCGAAAGAAGCGATCAAATACCAAAGAGTAATACTTGATAACAGATAACAGTTCAAAGCGCATGTAGAGTACTGCAGTATTAAGGCATTACTGCAGCAGTAGCACTTTCTCGAATACTACCAAACATTGGTGGACCTGCTAAGCTCAGTCTTCTTAGATGCTGTCGTGGTTTGGGCGGTGGCACTCGCCACAAAAGAAACCAAGAGAAAACTTTCGTCCGCATACAGACTCAGAGCATTACGAGGGATCTGTAGATTTCGAACAATTTCGGACGAAGCAGCTTTTGTGATAGCAGGAATGATACCGATCGACATTCTCGCGTTAAGAATTTATCAGTGACGTTTATTCAAAGGTGTGCAGGTGTTCTCCGCACATCCTATCAACATTTTTTTAATTTCAATGTGTAAACAAAAAATTACTAATATCTAACAAATCACCCTAGGATATTTGCCGCACTTTAGCGCACCAAGCTTAAGAAAATCGGCTTTAAAAAAAAAGCAATATTCATGCCCTAACAAGCGCACCACCAACCGAAAAGGTAAACAAACTTCTAAATGAACATATTTAGTACCAAAGGCCACAACTCGCAACCAAAGACGAAAAACCAAACTGATTTCGTAGATGATTTCGATTTTTCCAAATAACGAACTTACGACGCTGGGTAAAATACTGCATAAAGTAGGACGGAATGCAAACATCACCAAGATTAGCAGGTCTTCTCTGCATACAGTTTTTGAATTTGCAAATCGTCAGCGAAAGAGTGTTCTTTTGGAAAGAACTGACATCATAACATAAAGATACATTTGTTTTATTTTTTATAAATAAAATAACTTAAATAAAAATTGCAATCTAAAAAGGACATGGAACCCCGACATAATATGCTTTCAGGTTTTTGCAGATTTAAAATCATTAAGGTGCGATAAGACGGTCATCCTGACGTCACTATGACGTAGAATTTATCCTTAAGTAGTGATCCCGTCTGAATAAAACTAGTTTTCTAATGTCAGCATGTCATCCGGATGATAAGTTTGGATGACCGTCTGATCGCACCTTTAGTACGGAAACACCGAATGAGATTTTGTTAGAATAGCACTTTACGGAAAACAAAAGAGTGCGAATGAAAGGCAAACATCCCTATCTTCCCTGTGCTGCCAATTTATGTTGGACAGAGTATAGCAATTTGAAGGATGCAGTTAAAACTTCTGACCAACAGCAGGGAAAATCCATGATGGCCGGATTTGTTGTCAGGGAGATGCGCTTGATCTATGATTGTCTTGCATTTTTCGCAGAGAAATTGGTACATAGGTCAGGGTGAATGACCTACAACAGAATCAGCTGTGTATTATATAAGCCAGCAGAAGCTTCAACAAAGGAAAAATTAAGATTTTAAAAACACTCTTAATTCACCAGACAATAAAGTGGAATATTTAAACCTAAGGTTTAGTTCTTTTTTTTTTCTTTTGTTCGAGTTCGGCTAACTTGACAACCAGCTCTTGGCTTTGTGAACTCACATATTCCAAGCCCCAATATTCCGCTTGCGTCAGCGTTGAACAGTCTATGTCTAACTCTGCTGATTACTACGACAGTTTAACATGTTGGTAACTTAAAGGTGCCCCTTAAAATATCAATAAAATATATTCCATTTCATTGCTCAGAGAACGTATTCTAATTTATTTTATTGTGCAGTTATTTCAGGGAAATAATAAATCAAACGAGTGGGGCATGCGGCAGCAGTTCCCCAGGTATATAGTCTAATCCATTTAAAATTCCTTTCGTTGTCAATTCGCCAATATTAACATCTTAACAACTTCTCCTTACTTGGACAACTTATACACAAATGCGAACATTCGGTAAGTCTCCATAATTATCTGAAAAGAAAAAAAAAGATAAAATTAATTCAACTTTTAAAAATAAATATTCTTAGTCATAATGTCAACCTCTTTGAAGTACTCCATGTTAATGTACTTAAGTTTGAGCCCCTTGAGCTGCACCGACCTATTTGCCCTTATCATCATGATAACAATATTTTTCCGGTATTTGGGTGTTCCCTCGTACCAATTGTGGTCGTAGATCGAACTTAGTAAATCTGCACTCTAAAAAAAAGTTATATATATCTGTTAAAGTAACAGATTAATAAAATATTATATTAAAGGTATCAACTATCATGAATTATATAAAACATTGTGAATTGTCAGCCCTATCGTGGTATCCGCCCGACGTTCCCCGTTTTACTCCAATTCATAAATCGTCATCGTAGAATAAGTTCGATAAAGTGCCACGGAGCACTCCCTATACAGTCTTTGACATTTCAGATACGCCGCCAATTCATAGCGCATTTGGTGCTTGTTGGCAGCAATTCCTGTTTGATTTGTCTAAAATTTAAGTATTCTATGCATTTATTTCCTTAGCCTGGATTCGTTGCATCCACACATCTTATCCACTGCTTATGGTCGCATATCTGGTCATCACGTAGCAAGAATATTTGTTATTATCGGAAGATGTAATATCCCTTACGATTATAGTAGAAATATCTATTTTGTGATGGAGTATGCGTTCCATCAACGCACATTACTACTTCTGGGATTCGACATTTGTCATCAAAATATCTCTTGGCCATATTATTCATTTGTATAACGAATAATACTTTAGCACTTCCGAAAACGTTGAATCGCATTCACTTTGCCAACAGGTGAACGTTTCACTTCGAAAGTATTCTACGCTGACACTGCAGTTCCTCTTAAGGGACATGGGTTTCACAGCTTCAAAAAATCGATTTTTTTATTTTCTTATTAATTTCTACAACATCTCGAGAATATAATCCGAAATTTTCAAGTTATTCCAAATAAAAGTTTCGGAGATACAGCCTTCGGAAGGTGCTCATTCAATTGAATCACGAGGTTTTGTTTGAGGTTATTCAAATTTTAAACGCGTTTTTCTCGAAACTGTGTTTTCAAAGTCGGTTTTCAAAAGTTCTCAAAAACCACTCAACCAATCATGATGAAATTTTACACAGGTCGTCGAGATACAATTCACGAAGATTTGCACAAAAAAAATGTTGAAATTTTTTTGTAAAAAAGGTCTGCCAAAAATCCAATTTTCACTTCTTTTTTTTCCCTTCGTCCAAATTCTAGTTTATGGCCTTAACTAAAACACAATTTTTTTTTTCACTTCTGGTGATACTGTCACGAATTCTACACCTTTTCTCCGAGGGGTCACCGGTAATGACGTAACAATAACGGAGTTTTGAATATTTTTCTTTGAAAATTTCAAAAATTCTTTTTCAAATGTACATATATCGCAACAGTAAAAAGTTTTAATAAAATATTTCATTTTATATTTTATATATATATTTCATTATATAAAAAAAATTGGTGAAAATGGACCTTTCTTCCCCGAATAAAGCCATTTATCTCGATTGTTAAATATTTTCAAATACACATACACTATCCGTTTTGCTAATGATTTTATTTATTCAACTTAAATTTAAAATTGTTGTCCAACTTTGACTTCTGTCAACTTCAAATTCGAAATTCACATCAATAAGAAAGTTTTTCCGGCGAAATCCACGATGCATATGACAAGTGAAAGAGAATTGAGTAAGTAAAGGAAATCTCAGAAACGGCGTATTCCGCTATGGGGTATTATAAGTAGAGTCAGCCCGAACATTCGGCTTCGGCTACATTCGGCCAAACTTTCCACCTTCGCCCTTTTTCGCCGAAGGCGTATGTTGAATTTTTCAACCGTTTTTCCGAGAATTCTTAGCATGGGCGATTTCGAGCAAGTCATTTCTTGTTTGTTTCATTTCTATAGTGGAAGGTGCATGCGAAAGAATATTAGTTTGCATACGCAGGTTATCAAACTGATTATTTTTTTGCTTCTGTTTCTTTGTCAAATACATTTTGTTATGATTATGAGTTATTGTATCTAATAAATTGAATGCAGGTCAAATTAATTTAACGGATGATTTAGGTTAGGTTTCTTGGTATATGGGGTTGCACTAGATTAATTTTGGACCACAAAAGTTGACCTTCATTCAGACTCTAATTTTAAGTTTTATTTTACTATTGTGAATTATATTATAAGATGGTGCAAGGGTGGCTCGATAAGCAATGGACTCCAGTTTGTGATTCTCTAGCCGACCGTCCACCGATCAACATCTTTGAATTGAAATAAAGTTGTAGCCAAGTCTTTAGTTTTCTTTATTAAGAAATGTTAAACACAGACTTACCGCATTCTCCAGATCTGTAGCATTAGAACATCTTATGTAAGCTGCGTACATGAGTGTAAAAGCCATCAAAAAAATGAACGGTATGATTCCCCGATCGGTTGAATTCAACAGTATGAACGCAAAAAAGCATATTGATGCTTTCATTGTGGTTAAAGCGATGAATGTACTCGCACTAAATATATTTTCAATGTCACCTTGAATGCTAAAAAATAAAGAAAACACCACATTAGGCCAAGCTCTCATCAAGTTAAATCAAATTCAGCCGCCACTGACCTCTGCAAAGCATATTGATATAGGATAATTTTCTTCAAATTTCCACAATTATTAGATTCAGTTCTGGCGTCTATTTCACGCATTAACTCGCCCAGGTATCGATAATGCATACACATTTGCATAACTGTTGTTGAAAAGATCAATTCCTCGTTTAAATAAAACAAACTTGAAAAACCAACTGCAATAGTTTGTGAACAGTACACAAACAGATAAGATACTAATTGGTTTTGATCAAAGGGAAACCAAGTATTTAGAGGATATCGAAAATGATAACCTTCACCTCTTATTATCCAAAGGAACACGGATTGTAGAAACGGCGTTACTACGAGTCCAACAATGGAAGATGTGACAATTATTCGGTTGAAGTTGTTTCTCTTTAAAATTATCTCCGAGTAGTCAGCAAGCTTATATTTTCGTTGATCAGGTTCCGTTACCGGAAATATATTCTCTAATTTTTGCAACATTGAGTTCACTTCATTGCTACTGATAATGAGTGAAAGTCCACGACATATGCAGATAGCCACACCAAAAAAATAGGCTCCAGCATCACAGATCGCCAGCAAATCTATGCTTGGAGCCTGCATGGAACTTATGATTTGCACGAATAGTGAAAGAAAAAATAAGGATAGTGTGGCAAGTCCGAGGTACCTGAGCTTCTTGTGCTGCAATTTCAATGGCGAATCAGATGACTTATTGCCTACTGTCGCAATGTTCAGTATAGGAATAAAGTACTCGTTGAACTTATAAATACGTGTCGAGGCAGGTGAATCCATTGAAGATGTGTTCAAGTTGAGACTGTACGTTTTGCTGTGCAATTCTGCCTTTATATTGCCCTGATTCGAAGCATAAATTGGTGGCAATTGCATTTTATAAACTATTTAATACG
Organism: Ferdinandea cuprea; assembly: GCA_963576555.1. Lineage (NCBI taxonomy): Eukaryota > Metazoa > Arthropoda > Insecta > Diptera > Syrphidae > Ferdinandea > Ferdinandea cuprea. The sequence goes on from OY754959.1 coordinate 20,387,728, forward strand.
AGAACGTGACAAATGCTATCGATTTAATTGAAGAAAATCATATTGTCAAAAATGCACACAAGTTTGTCAAGCATTGTAAATGCAAATTTAATTCAAGTGGAACAGTAAATAGTTCTCAAGTCGGTTTAAATATTTATATCCATGGAAGTTTTCAGAGCATGGGTGGGGTTTTGTTCAAAACTTTTTTGTTAAACCTAAATCTCTGCAACTTCTCATACCTTTACTAACTTTATATCAAGCTACATTTTGCACGAATGGTAGCTACAACGTCGATCGATTAATCGCACCAACAACTTAACAAATTAGGACAAATACCTGCCCAATATTCTTGAGCGATAATTGATTTGTTTTGTTTTACGACGATTTTACCGACAGCCGTTTCTAAGATATTAACTTACTTAGAATACTGCCTTTTTTGGTGCTGGTCTTAGTTCTTTTTCGACCCACGGATATATTTTCTTTAATATGGGCATCTAGATTGACGCTCCTTTTTTAATTTGCACCGATATGTCGTCCCTCTCTCTCTCTAATCCTCTACCTTTATCTGTCCACTTCCCCTGTGCATCCCCTGAAACCGGGTAATTTGGACAATATCGATATCTATAAATATATTGAAACACGCAGGTACTTAAATTATTTTAATTCTCTATTACACAAACAAAATAAAGTGCACGACTGCGACATACGATACTTTCTCTGTAGACGCATCTCGTTTTTGAATCGAAAATGAATGTAGACAAATTTATTTTTATCATTTTTTAATTTTTTAAAAATTAGATTTTCTCAAAAACGGTACTTACGATTTTGATATAGTTTCGTACATTGGACAGATTTAGCATAATTGTTCAAAATATAAAAAATTATTAAAAATATAAATTATTATCTTAAATTTAAGAAAATCGTTATATGAAAAAAAAATTTAAAAAAAAGTTATTTCAAAAATCAAAGTATGCAAGTTTGTTCGACTTAATAGTATAAAAAAATTAATAAAAGTTTTTGAAGTTCCCTTTGCTAGTTTTCGAGATATTGGCAATCCCAGACACTTTCAAAACTATAGGTCCACAATAGTCCTGACAGGACATAGTATTAAAATTGACTTTGTTCGATGGAAATATGTTTATTCACGCAATAACAGGAATTGCCCCTACTAGTTTTCTCGCTTACAGTTGGCATTTTAATCTTGACATTTTTACAGTTGCAATTTCGATGATTGTTTTTGTTGATTTTCATGCTCTGTTGCGTTTCTTGCAAGTCTTCTCAGTTACATTTTCATTACTTTGCTTTTCATGAAAATACGTATTTTTGGTGGTCTGACTTGAATTTCTTACTGAAACTATTCTCAAAGATAATAGCATTGTTTTATTAGCTTCTGGAAAAAAGGCAAGCACGTAACTATGTCAGTTTCTGAGAAATGTAAAATTTTGAATAATAAAACTTGCACATCAGTTTCTGGCCAGTAACTGAGTCAAATGTTTTCATCACAAAAGCCAATAAGACGAAAATTCCAAATCTAGTATCTAACTCATTTCAAGTTAGATGAAAATACAATTTCTGAGAGTATATTTCCATTTCTTAAGGACATTTGATTCAGATGATCAGACGAGATGAACGTTCAGAGGTAGAAGAAGTTTTGATGACATCGTTTATTCAACAAAGAATCATAATGTGCCTCAACAGATACGATTCAAACCAAAGCAGAATTCTTTAATAAAGAGATGACAGTAAAGGAAGATTTTGCAGCAAGTTTTGGCTGGTTGGAAAATGTTAACTTGGGGTATTCGACGTTTTAAGATTTGTGACAACAAAGTATGCAGCAAAGGCTGTTAAGCCTTTTTGAGAGAATTTATTTAAAAGTGATTAAAAAAATGTACATTAGGTATGAACAGATTTATAATGCTGATGATATATATTGTGAATTGAGTAAATTTTCTTTTTGTCTGTATATTTGGGTATTTCGTAAGCATTACTTTGAAAAAACCTAAAAATATGGAAAAGGCAAAAAGGGCAATAAAACAGAAAAGGCAAAACAAAAAACATATATTTCGTCTACTTAATCACTGCAGTGTGTTTCAGGCGGAAGTCATGGCGATCAATGAAGCCTTGTCTTGGCTGAGAAGAAACGTGATATCCGCTAGAGATATCCGAATCGTCTCTGACAGCCAAGCGGCCTTGACATCGCTAGACTCAGTCTCTCTAAAATCTATAGTGGCCTTAGAATGCCCATCATCTCTTAGGGAGATGTAAGATGAAGCATTTCAATATTCACCTCTGCTGGGCGCCGGGGCATAGATATATTCTAGGGAACTGCAAGGCACGGAACCACAATGCTTGATATTTAAAGGTTCCGTATTCCGGACACTTTCGAAAATTTATGTGTACGAGCTAACAAGAATGTACTGTAATATTTAGTAATAATTATTAGACTTTTTTTTAAAGTTTACCCTCGGATGTTCAAGTAACAAAACAAGTTTTCAAACTTTGTCGATCAATTTTCTTTCAACTATCAAGCGGTTGTTAAAATAAAGTGGTCACCGACTTCGAAAAATTCATGTTTTCCAAAATAACCTGCGTCTTGGTCTTAAAGCCGGAAGCTTCGACAATTTGCATGTAATATTTCGATCACATGATTTCGATTTTTAGAGGTTTTTAGAGGTAAACAATCGGGTATTTAATATAGCCACAACAAAAATGGATTGAGGACCAATCAATCACAATAAACTCAACTTTACAGTTGTATAAATTTCAAAATGAGTCAAAGTCCTCAAAAATATCTTAATAACACCGAAATGTCATTTTGGCAAATGTCCGTATCTCTATTCTTTTTAATCGCTCGCACTAACTCTCATTAATTTCTCCGCTGCCCGCTGCATCTTGTATAACCCGCCTTACTTGCCCGCATTCTGTTTAAAGAAAATTATTAGTCTAGGTCCGCGGCTTGCATAATAAGTTGCTTATACTGGCCTTACACTGGACTTACACTATTTCCTTGTGACGAACAGTTCTAACGTATTTCAATATAACAACAGACGCGGGTACGATGCTATGCAATAAACAAACACATCACATCCTCTAAAGTTGAATCTCATTGCTTATTTATGAACATTTATTTCATGTCAGGACAGAAAGTACAATCATGAGAATTCTATCCTTTCTATCGGCGCATCGCAAGATAAAATATTAAAGGATTTAAAAGCCCAAAGCGCACCACGACCTATCCCATATCCCAAAACAATTTTCTAATAGCCACAGCCAAAGGCAGTGAAAAAAAGTCAAACTGGAAATCATCCGAAAACTTATTTTCCCGATCCATTAACCAAAACTGAAATTGCAAAAAACGAATGTTCCAACACATTCTCCGTGACGGAAACAAAGTTCAACGCAGACTGCCTCCTCTGCTGCTACCAAAAGTGCATGTGTCATTAATTTTTCAGCAGGCATTTTGGAAGTTCATACCAGGAGTTGTTTGAGTTCGCAGCTACTGTGACTATAGATATGTCTATGATGACTATAGTTCCGAAGCGATGCTCTACGCTCATCATCAGCTTCACTCAGCCCGCGCGTAAGTGTCTCCGTTTCGCTAGTAGTAAGCCACTATTTAAAGTTTTTCATAGATTTTGCGGGCCAAAAATCAGAACATCGATTAACGTCGTCATTACCATTAAAACCGGCAACGGAAATTATTCAATAAATAATAAATTATGTTTTCAACGAATTTAGTAATAAACTGCATGCCCCCGGATGACGCGACGACTACTTGCATCCTTAAAGCTGAAAAACAACGTGCATGGGTTGGACGGTCACGTCCTGACGTAATAAAGGACACCCACCACAAAGCACAATTCACAACATTCACGGTCACATGCATCTCTTCGACATGAGATTATAGCTATGAATTTCCATCTTTTACTGCAAATGACGGAACACGTAATGTTATGAAATTTTTGCGGCATTGTGCGTGCACAATACGATTGCAGAAACATTAATTCAATAATAAAGGACAAGCGACCCATTCGCATCCTTGTGGATTTATCGATTCTCGGTCCATTGAGCGACATAACATTTGCGCGGGAATATATAAAGTTGCACGAAATAAATTCCCAGGACTGCATCAAAATGCGATTAAGGATATCAGAGCAAAAAAAAAAAAAATATTTAACAGAACGGAAAGTACAAGGGAGGAAGGGAACCTACAACGAACGCGGAACTCGGAACATTTTTCCCCTCAGGGACAAAGTAAGTAACGAGAGTTGAAAACTAGTTACAACCCAATAGGAGCAAGTCTGAAGGACGACGTCACACATAAAAGGGTGAGGTTGTCTGCGTGACTCACTGCGAGTTGATTAATGTAATTGGAATAGTTTGTTGAGTTATGTGAAAGTTATCGGTTTCGAATTTCCCATTTCTCATTTCACATACACCTGCAAATAAATCATATACGTGAGGAACACGCCCCTAATTAATAAAAATCCTGCGAACCGCCAACTTCAAGTAGTTGACGGCATGGATTAATGTTTGTCTGGCTATAAGAAGCTATACGATTTTAATCTTTTGACCGATTTGTCGGAGGCGCACACGAAAAACCAACAAAATGGGTGCGATAATTAATTCCAACAACCAGACGGTCATTACTAGGATCTGAGGGTGGTGGGTGTGTACATTTGTGTGTGTGTGTCTTAAAAGGACCTCATGATTTCATTTTAAACTATGGCTAGACATGAGATATTAGATGACGGCTCTATATACGTTAATGGGTTATTTTTATTTTATGGTGTACTATCTTTTTATTGAATGTTCTTTGTTAGTGGTTTGGTGATTGATCGTCGTCGAATTAGTAACGCCAAATATTATAGGAATAAATGTCATCACATATCACTGCGCCGATAAATGGTTAAATGCGAGGAAGAAAAACCAGCAAATCTTAACACATAGAAACATTAGACTTTCTTCTAAGAGAAATGAACCACAAATTGAAATAAGATTTTCGTCAAAAGTCAGAAGGATATCTTCGAAGTCAGACAAAAATTACGTGGATGAACAAGTTGTAAAGATCTGTTAGAGAAACCGAACTGTAGCCTTTTAAAGAGATTGCTGAATTTTTGTGTGTAAATTATATTGAACAACAAAATTTAGGTTCTCTAGCGCATAAGGTGATCAGGGTAATATTGTACGTTTGAATTGAGAAATTAAAAAATTGATCGAATCTACGCAATCGAAAAAAGTAACGCGCAGTATTATTAAAGACCACATTTAGCTTTCTCCTTCTGACTACGATTTTTTGCAGTGGGGACATAGAATATTCTGGGTCTAAACTGCATTTGAACTTCATAGGATTAAGAAACAGTCCATTACTTTTCGACCAGCCCAAGATTTCTTCCATAATTGTTAATTGTGTATGCACAGTTATCAATAAATTGGACATTCGTCAGAACACATTTCAATAGTAGATCGTATAATCTTTGTAGGCAGTTCATTGATATACAGAGAAAAAAGCAGAGGTCCTAAAATCGAACCCTTGAGAACACTTCTATCGGTCGGGAGGCTACTAGAAGTTGAATTGCCGATAGAAACTGATACGGAGATACGATACAAAAAACGTGACGCAAAGGATGACAACCCGCGGTTGAAAGTTAAAGACATAAGTTTGCAAGATTGATTGCATCGAAAGCTTTGGAAAAATCTAGAAGAACAAGGAACGTGACATAGTCTCATCCAAAGCAAGTCTGATGTGTTCAACGATGTTTATTATGGCGATAGTGCAACTGTGGCGGAAGCTGGACTGTTTAAAAGAATGTAGTGTACTCTTAGATGAACATTAAGTTATTTTTGCACAACCCTCTCAAATACTCATTCTTCGGAGTTGGTACAATTTTGGCTAACTTCCATTGGGTTGGAAATGAACCTGCTATTCGAATCGTATTAAAAATGTGTGTTATATAAGGCAGGATTGATTTAATAAATATAGTACAAATTCCGTCAATGCCAACTGCATTAGACTTAACAGATAAAATACTGTCGACTAAGTCAGTACTTTCAACGCAAGTGAACTCAAAAAACGCACTGTCACTTTTTCATCTGACGAAAAGACATTAACTGTCTCTTGTAAATCAGGGGAAATGCTAGAAAGAGTTGGATATGTAAAGAGACGAAATCACGATTCAAGGAATCGACATCAATTTTCTAATCAGAAATTTGGTTTTGTTTCTTAAGACCCAGCTTGCTGTTATACAACCGAATTTTCGCAGCTTTTAATTTGCAAACCACTAGACTAAGCAACCTACGATATATTTGCCGTTGAGTGTTTAATCTGTAGCGCTTCCATTCGTAGTATGTTTGCTGGTTTCATTTGAAAACCATTAACGTTCACAAGAAATATGGACTGAGTGATGTTATTTTGTCCTTACTGCGGATGAACTCTGAAACACGTCTACTACATTGTCTCGGCCAAATTTAGCGATTCTACAATAGTGGTCAATGCAAGGTAATCTCCGAATCCCAGTCCCCAGGTTCGAGAAGACATGGAAAGCCAAACCTTCGTCTCAAAGACGAAAGAATCGCAGATGCGCTTACTTACCGTTACGGTATGTTTTTGAACTTCTGTCTTTTTTTTTTCTCAGAGACCGTTCCTTCCAGTTGTTATGTTAAGCTTGTAACGAAATGACTTCATTTGCTGCATTTCTTCCCTCTCTTCCCTTCTGTGGTAAGCAAATACGCACTAAATATTCTCTTCTTTTTCTTTCAAATAGGTTCCAGCAAAACAATGTTTCCTTTCAGAATGCGACCGGTATAAGTCATCCACATTCTCAGTATTCGTAGAGATACTTCTTCATATGTGGGTCTTTCATGCATAAGAATCGCTGTTGTCAGCTGATATTTGATTGCAAATTGCAAATTGTTTTCAAAGTTGGGCCTGTGATCTAACTACATCCCAAAGAACTTGAAGTGTTGGCTGAATTTGATGATTTGCACGACTCTTATAATACCTTTTTAGTTTAAATTTTTTGCAACCTATGTACATTCCATAGGACTGCTTCCAGCACTGGGAAGACTCCTCCCATGTTCTTCTACTTGTCATACATAGTGTAGTGTTCTCTCACTGAAAATCATATTGAACAGATTATTTCATTTGTACTGGGATAATAGCTTAATGCTTTCACTCAGTTAAAAATGCCGTTTTGATGCCGCCCAAACGTATACGTCATGCGATTGCTTTAGGCGCAATGTGAAACACTGCTCTTACCGCTCCTACGGTAATAAGCTTCAGTCGTGTCGAGCATAAACAGATGCCTGTAAGACTGCGGTAACTGAGGCAATTAGTTTCCTTTTGGGGTTAAGACCTAGGCGTTACCTTTTCCGAGCGAGTCTACACTGCAGCGGGAAAATGTCTTCTGTTAGGTTTGAAAAATTGCAACATTGTTCTGCTGTTGCGAAATTATATCCGCTATGATCAAAAGTAATTGACATAAGGTCGGTAGCCTGTAAGTATCAATTGAGTTTTAACAACACAATAACTTACTGAGGTGACGCAATAGTCAGGTGTTGCCCAGGGCCTCTCCGGTTGACGTGGCTACCTCCAGTGAAGCACTTCAAGCTGGGCTGCCTACACATCTAAAGCGTTGATAAGAGATGCGGCTTGGAGTGTTGATTTCATTCGCTCCTAGCAATTTAAAACTCCCAAAGTGCAGTTATATTACCGCTAGACCGTTATGATAGTTCGCCGATGAAAAGCAGCTAAATTTCAATATAGTCTGTCAAATGGAAAAGAGATCCGAAACGTTAATAAAAATATTTAATGTTACACGCTTTAGCAAGTCTAATGTAGCTAAGTTTCAGAACCGCGCCAGCACATGTGATGACATCCTTTGTTGGTTATAATGATAACAGTACCGGAAGATGAAATCTTCTAAGTCTCTTACAATAAAGATCGAGTCGAAGAGAGGAATGAACCTTTGATGGGCTTATCTGACACAATTGACCCAGCTAAAAGCCTTAGAAATAATAATATAACATCCCAAAGTGCAGCGCCACTCTCTGATTGTCTACGTGACGCATACATATGCAAAAAAAAATGTTTGGCGAACCCTATAGTAGTACCAGTGTGGAATGACACCACTTGTATTTGAGATCCGATAACCATTGAATGTAGTAGCCTTGAAAACGATTGATTTTTTCAGCTTCTTTAAAAATACAGATGAACGTTTCATAGTGAGTTCTTGTCAAAAATAAAGTTAACTTAAACGAATAACACATCTCTAGTCAATGATAATATGACGTAAATCATCAAAATCACTATCGCAACACTGTCAAAATGAATTAGGTAACAGTTTATTATTATTCAAACACGCAATTGATTTCGTAATTGAGAAGACATTCCACATGTCAATTACTGTGTGAATGAATTAATTACAATTTCGACAAGGCATCATCTAACTAAGACCTTCCGCACATCCTTATGAGCTCAATTGATAACGATTTCTATAAATCACACCTACACGCACCTATAACGTTCTTCCTGTCTCACACCTTAACAGACCACATAACTGTGATTAACGAAAACAAAATTAAATGCCAGGTGACATTCTTCACAAAATGATTTATTAAGTTACATTTGCCCGGCGCTTTGCTCCCTCCAATAGATCACCCAGACCCAGGAAGCAGCATAGCAAAAAATACATGTCAGTCGCTAATAGAAACAGATGTTCACTTAAACGAAGGAAAGCTTTTATGCGAAAACAGGACAATGTATGTTGCGAAAATAGCCAAATAAAACAACCACCAAAGAAACGTGGTAATTAACTTAGAATTCAGGACCTGTGCAGCTACCGGCTCGTATCTGACACGTGCTAGTAAAACCATCCTCCTGAAGTTTCATCGAAAAGAAAAGGCTTTAAGGAACGCTTTCGCTTTGTAGCTTCAAAGCTTAAATTTCTTTTAGTTTCGAGATACAGCCAGCAATAAAAGACGAATAAAGAATTGCGTTAACAATGGAATTACTATACACACTTATCTGCACTCATGTACATATCCATACAACATTGTGCCAAGGCAAAACAAGTAAACGGTGGCCTTACGGAAAATATACCAGCCAGGTATGCAATGTACGTATACAGATTTTTATTATCGCAAGATTGTGTTGTTTAACGCGTTGCTACTTTGGTGTTTATTGCCGAAGAAATGGTAATCAGACATACAGACAGAAAAGTCCACAAGTTACTTGCGGAAGGAGGAATCAGGGATACACTTCAAATGGGCAATTCGGTATTTATTTGAGAAATTGGAACATGGGGAGAGATTTTTGCAATGTAATACTTTGATGGCCACTTTTGAAAATATAAGGAGGGATACGCAACGAATGTATCATTTTTTGAAATAGAAAACGTTTCTCACAATAACCTCAAAAGTTATTGCTATTTTATTAATGACAAATTGTTATTGCCATTCCCATTCAATTATTTACGAAGCTCTTAAACAGTGAAAATTTGCAAAGCAGTTTCAGTTTCAGTAAGAGAGCTGTGACTCGATTTACCCTACGATTAGTTTTTAAAATAAATAAATAACTTAACACTTATAACTTAACTTAATTATATAAACACACCACCTTCTCACTGATTGATCTTTAAAAACAGGGACTGCAAATAATGATTATTTTATTTTTTTTATATCAAAAATCATTCACTTACAATTAGAGTAACTTTGAGACAGCGTGAAATATACAAAAAAATAAAACTCATTAAATAATGATTATTACTTTTGAGCAACAAATAAAACTCAATTAGTAATTTCGACTTTTTCTAAGGAAGTAAGGAAAAAACTTATATATATATTCATAGTCAACAGAGTTGTAAAAGAATGCAATCATTTTGGATTGCATTCATGGAAGTCACAAGGAAAACTTAAATGATATGACTTCCATGTCATATTTACTTGAACTCCCTTACCACTTATGCTCGCTAGTGTTCAACTTAAAAAACGTATGCTTAGAATATATAGTATGTGCAAAAACGTAAAAAATAACAATACTATCGTATATGTATATAAACATATAGTTTGTAAATTTTCTGTTTTATATCATTTATTTGGATTATCCACGCACCAACCCCATGCATTGGCAACTCGCAGGGATCAACATCTTCTCAGGCAAAGAATACAGAAATGTTACATGAATCAAAAACCCGCCCTCGCTGAAATGAATTTCTCAATGCTATTGAGGTATTTAGTTTAAGATGACGAAGAGGAAGATGAAATAATTGACAAGAAATTGCAAATAGCTTATCTTGAAATCGATAATTATAGCCCAACCCAAGTTTGATGTTAATTCGAATATAATGCAATATTGGGAAAAAATAAGCTCCAATATCCCAATTTATATCAACTGGCCAAAGTGAAGTGCAACCTCTCTTCGGAGCTGAATCTACTTTTTTTTTAATTAAATATGAAATAAATAAAATGAATATTGAATAAAATTAAAATATATATAAAAACTGAATAATTTAATAAAAATCGATTTTTACGGTGTGTCTTGTCTTACTGTCTAGGAATATAACGGGTGATCCAAGTAGAGATACTTTTTTCAATAGCCTTTATTGACAGATCACGTGTGAGTCGTGTCATGCTGTCATGTTATTTTTGTTTAGTATTGTTTGGCATTTAATAATGGAAAGACTTACGGCCTACTGAGCGTACTATTCGCAACACCATCACCCATTTTGAGACCCAGCATTCATTATTGGATAATATTCGACCGAATAGACCACGTCCAGCACGCTGTGAAGAAAATATAGCGGCCGTAGCTGAGAGTGTACACGAAGACCGTAGAGAGTCGATTTGGCGCCGTTCGCAGCAACTCGGACTGACGTATGGAACGACTTGGCGCATTTTACGTCAAGATCTTAAATTGAAAGCGTACAAAACAACTGAAGCCGCTCGACCTTCCCAAGCGACATCGCTTCGCTCTATGGGCTCTTGAAAAGTTCCAAGAAGATCCGACGTTTTCGAGGCTAATTTTGTTTAGCGATGAGGCCCATTTCTGGCTCAATGAGTATGTAAACAAACAAAATTGCCGCATTTGGGACGAAGAGCAACCTGAAGAGATTGAAGAACTGCCACTTCATCCAGAAAAAACAACGGTTTGGTGTGGTTTGTGGGCCGGTGGAATCATCGGTCCATATTTCTTTAAAAATTATGCCGGTGCGAACGTAACCGTCAATGGCGACCGTTATCATGCCATGATAACCGACTATTTGATGCCTGAAATTGAAGCTCGTGACCTCGGCGACATTTGGTTTCAGCAAGACGGCGCCACTTCCCACACATCGCATCAATCAATGGACTTATTGAGAGAACACTTCGGTGAGCACATAATTTCACGTTTTGGGCCGGTCGATTGGCCACCAAATTCGTGTGATATCATACCGTTAGACTTTTTCCTGTGGGGATATGTAAAGTCAAAAGCTTATGCCGACAAACCCGCTTCGATTCAGGCCTTGGAGGAAAACATCACGCGTGTCATTCGCCAGTTACCAGTCGAAATGCTCGAACGAGTGATCGAAAATTGGACTCAACGGATGGACCATCTGCGACGTAGCAACGGCCAACATTTGATTGACATAATCTTCAAAAAATAAATGCCAAAGAATGTTCTTTCAAATGATAATAAACCTCGAAATGGATCACCCTTTATATAAGTTTTCTCCTTACTTCCTAAGAAAAAATCGTAATTACAACTTGAGTTTAATTTTTGAGCAAAAAATAAAACACAGGGAATGTATATATATTTATTGTTTAAAAGAAAATTAACACAGTTAACAATATTTTTAAGTCATTGCACAGCACAGAGATATGATACCAAATTGTATCATACTACTGAAAATCAATATTGGGTTTTTGAACAGCATATATTTAGCCTTTAGGTGTAAATCTTGAGGTTAAAAGTGCCATGGGAGTTTAAGTGTCATTTTTAAAATTTTGCAACACATCTCAAAAATAATGATTATTGGTTGAGTGTTAAAGTATAACTCAAAATTAATCATTGCTTTTAGAGCAAACCTATAAAAATTTAAACTAATCGTTATTATATAATTTCTATAATAAAGCTTATAATGATTACAGCCCCTGCTTAAAAGATTTAATAAAATTTGCATGCATTGTACACAATTTGCTGTAAGACTACGACAATTTGTATACCTAACTCTTCCGGATATCTTTAATAACAAGCGCTTTGTTGCACTTGCTGATTATGAGAAGCCGAATTAGACTTTGTTGATACAACTTTCAAAATTTCAAACACCTGGCAGACATGACTGGAATTATTTATGCACTAACATCGAAGGCCTGCATATATGTTAACTGATGATTCAAAGAGGGAGCAAGAAACAGGACAGAAGACTTTTTAGAAGCACTGATTATCAACTTGTCCTAGCAATGAAAATATCAAGTTAAAAGCTTTATTGACGTGTCACGAAGAGTTCTGCTAAGAAAAATAAACCAACACTTGCATTTGTGCCAAAATCTCTAGTCTGTGGCCCACCATTGATAGGAAGGTACCAAATACTAAAGCTTTGTTCGTTAGGAATTAAATTCAGGTGCTCGTTGGGGTACTAACACCGAACACTGGAAATGAATTCTGGTGAGCTGTAGAGTCGAAGAGGAAATTCAATAACGGAAATGCATCTTTTTGCTCAAGTTGTCGTCAAACCATGCTCCTACGCAATATAAGCGCAGCCCCTTATATCATTGCCCAGTTCCCCAAGAACGCTGCTTATAATCCATAGGAGCACGGTTTGTCGACAACTTGAGCAAAACATAGTTCTATTGTTTTTAAGTGGTCACAATTACAACAGTAATAAATACCAAATAATTGTGAATATATAGCCAGAAGACATATTCTCCTAACAGATCCAGTATAAGCTTTCCTATTCAAAAGAAAGTGGAACAACTTTCTCATTCAGGCAGTCAGGGCAAACTTACTTACTTAACGGGCTCCCGAGCCGTGAAGAGTCCCTGCCTGAGATACGGCAGCCTTCCACCCTCTGCGATCCCGAGCAAGCTGCTTCCAGTTGTCCAGACCAAGCGCTCTGGCATCCGCGATGACTTGGTCTTTAAAACGGAGGTTCGGTCTTCCTTGTCGTCTCGCACCTGGGGGCTGGGATTCGAAGATCCTCTTGGCTGGAGCGTTGTTGTCCATTCGCTCGATGTGGCCAAGCCAATGTAGTCGACGAGTTTTAGCTTTTCGGACTACATCCACATCTTGGTAGAGCTCATAGAGTTCGCGGTTGTATCTTCTCCTCCATTCGCCCTCCTCGCACACAGGGCCAAATATCCGTCGAAGGATTTTTCTTTTAAAGGATCCCAGTATTAACTCTCCTTCCCTTCTTATCGTCCAGAACTCGGCGCCGTATAGCAGAACTGGCAGGATAAGGATTCTGTAGAGCATGCACTTTGTCCTTCGAGTTAGAAGTTTTGAACGCATTTGTTTTGCCAAACCGAAGTAGCAGCGGTTTCCTAGGGTAATTCTTTGACGGATCTCCACTAAGATGTCATTTGTGGAGTTGGTAGATAGATGAACTCCTTAACTACCTCGATGTTGCTGCTATCAACAGTGACAATTTGTCCTAGTTGGTGGACAGATAATTGTTTGTTTGTTGATAGCATATATTTAGTCTTGTCCTCATTCACTTCAAGGCCAACTAGTTTCGCCTGTTCTTCAATAGCCGTGAAAGTCTCTATCACGGCACGCTGGGATCGACCGATGATATCTACATCGTCCGCATACCCCAACAGTTGGACTATTTCAAGAAACAGCGCTGAAATATGATTATTTTTTGAAGAATTTGTTATAGAGTTATACAGTTTTCAATTCCAAATATAAATGTTTTTCTCAGATTGATTAAAATACATTTGAATTATTGAAATACTAATTATTGAGTTCGAAGTGAAATTAAATATTAAAAATTAAAAATTGCCTCAATTTAATTAAAATAAAAACTACTGATTTTACTTTCCGCTGAAATAAAGATTTTGAAACGAAAGCCGCATTTAAATTAACTCGTGTTTCAGCGCGACGGTTATATTTCAACTCCCTCCTCTTTACATTGTTTTTCTTATCTTCTAGACTGGAGTTTTTCTCTCTTTATTCGTTTATTTCCTAAGCTCATTACACTATTTAATAAATCTGGTTTTTATACCTATCCTAGGGGTTATTAATTTTGATGAATATGTAATATTCGTTGTAGACCCTTAAAAGTGTATACATATATTTATGATCAAGACAAAAACCTAAGACTGGTTAGTAATGTCCGTCCGCCCGTCTGTCAGTAAGTACAAACTTCTGAAGCCTTTAAATTTATGCTAGGAAGCTGAAATTTGGAACATATACTCCATAGGGCCCCGAAATGGTAAACTGTTAAAAAAATTAAATGCGCCCACTGCCACGCCCACAATTAAGAAAAAAAAACATTTTATAGCTACAGTTGAGGAGATGAAGGGTTAGAACCATATCAAAACATGGAGACACTGAACTTCTTTACGAGTCTGCCATATAATGTTCTTGGCGACGCTCAATTTTTGAAGGGCGTTTTTTCAAAAAACTCTTTTTTTATAAATTGTATAGAATGAAATAGAACGCTATCCATTATGTTCTTAAAGATTTTTTCTTTTGGGTATAAAGGGATATGGATAGGGTATCATACTGTTCGCCCGAAAGCGGACTGTAGCCTTTCCTTATGTTTTAACCGTACATTTGTTCAATTTAAGCAATTGATAGCACTTTTGATAAATTTTCGTTCAGTTAAACGCTCCCCAATAATGTCAGATGTTTTTATCATACAAATCAATTTGACTTGTATGATAGAGGAAACAGCATAGTGTTTGACTATGTGCAAAACTACCTATCTATTTTTGAACCTTACCCATTGAACAACAGAGCCTAAAATTATAAATCAAAACTTTTTATTTTTCAAAAGGTTTGCTAGTTTTCTTTGTATTTTAAGAAAATATTTTCCTGACAGTTCATCAAAATCAATTTGACATTTTATACCGAGTTTAACCAACTTCAAACAAGTAAAAAAAACGGTGTAAATATATCGTTTTTATGTGTTGAGATATACTTTCAAGGATATCAAGAAAGAAACACGCCTAATACTGATAAATAAGACAGTGCCAACTTTTAGACAATCCGTCGGCAGTCTGAGTGTTGCCATATTGAAAAGAAAGTTTTTTTTTTTGTACCAATAAATTCCCTAAAGTGGGAGAATTATTTTTATTGTCGGATTAACTTGAAGTTTAGAATAGGGACTCTACAATAGGAAGATTGAAACGTATTGTCATATTTCAATATTTCCACCCACGGTAGTTTAGTCCTCACTTGATGGAATTTTATCGATATTGAAAAAATATCAGTGATATTGATTTGAAACTCGACGTGTTTGGCTTATATTTTATATCCAATATTCAGTTTGTGGCTTCCGGCTTACTCGTATTTGAATCTGAGAGCAATGGCAATGGGGACATTCTTTGTCCATAGCCCCAATCAGCACTTTCGGATGAGCGGAATATTCAATATCTGGCTCGTACTTGGAAGTGAGACAAAGGTACGAAGCGAATGTAAATACTCGATGTACTTGTTGTCGTTGTCGTTGTCGGTCATGTACGAGATGTACGCAATAGCGACATGCTCACTTCTTCGTTATCTTGTTGGATATTTTCGTCTATTCTTTCTGCTCTACTATTTTGCATGTTTGTTGTTCACTGTAAAACCTAGCGTCTTGCTGGCATTGTTCCCTATAAAACTCAGACACAACTACACCACTGACGAAAAACTGTATGTCGTATTTGTTCTTTTAGTATTTTACCACTTATATATTTCTACTAAATTAAAACAGATCGTGCAAAGAATGAAATGCCAAAGTGACGCGTTACTTAAAAATTCCCCTCATTCGTAGGTGGTTCCTAAAGTCTAAACGTTAACTTCAAAACAATTTCATTGCAATGCTCTTGAAACCACTCAATCTCGTTAAAGTCATTGACCCAAATCTTCATAGTAAACCATAAAAAAAATGAAAATAATTCTGTTGCAAAAAATAGAATCCAATTGCCGGCAAAATGTTAACACAAATATCGCTTACCTTATACACGTTAACGCTATTTCATATGTCACCAGCTTTCATATGTCAAATTAAATCTGACATTTGTGCGACGTAAACTAAATTATTAACAACAAAATATAACAAAAATCATATACATAACAAGATATTCCCGTTCTTATCACAGTAATCGCCGGCCGCCGCTCAGAGTCAGAGTCATTTATTGAATACATTCTAAATCTTGTTTATGTCAGAAGAAATGAGCGATAAAAAAAATACACAAAATGTCTGCAGAGATTCCATTGACACTCACTTGCTATGGACTTGAGTTTCGTTGCCTTAATAGAGTTCTCGATCTCTTTCTCACCATGTCTTGGAATTCCCTCGAATATTACCAGTGGAACGGTCCACAGCATAAAATGTTCTGTGTCGCTGTATGACAGTAATTTATGTCCACTTTCCTATTTAGTAGATATAAATCATTAATAATATTAATATCAGTCGTCCTGTGCGGAGCAAAATGTTGATTTAATGTTTATTGAATGCGTCCTCAATTGGGTTTGATTACATTGCACCATATTAGGGCAAAGGAAGCATATCAGTGACTTTTGGCGAATTGAGAAATTATCATTCTCTGACATCGCTAGTAAATGAAAAGTTTTCTGCAAGGATCCTTTACAAAGTCTCCTAATAAAGAATCGATAAACAAGCATCAAATATGGTGAGCGTACCGTCAACGGTAATACAATTCGACAGCATAGAACTTAGTTTACTTCGACTTTACCTAATTGGAGGAATATCGACTCTTCTGATTAGATTTACGACCGCCCAAAATAGAATACTAATCCATTTACCTTAATATTGGAATTTATTCTATAAATATTCCTTTGTGCGAGGAAAAACAACCTCAGAGAAGAGTCTGCTTGAAGCTTTTTGGTAATTCGATTTAGTTATGCGGAGAGGGATTAGTTTGGTACGTATTTCGCTTTTAGAAATGGACAAAAGTTTTTCCTACCAAAAGTTTACTATGCATTTCGAACCTAACTCATGTATGTCTGTTAACATGACGGGAAACTTTTCGTGATACGAAAGGTCAGTGCTGTAGTTAATGATTCATAGTTATAGCTTCAGCTTCATTTGAGGAAGTAAAATTGGACTTACAGTCGAGAAATAAATGCTCTTCAAACGACAGCTTTAAGTACAAAATATTTTGTTGATACCCTATTCTAAGGGTATCCAATTTGTAGGCCTTAACATTTTAAGCTAGAATGCTGAAATTCGGACCTAGGATTCCGTAATTCTTAAGTTAAAGTTTGGAAGAAACTGTTTTAAAACTGGAGTTAAAGTGATAACGTGTTGGAACCGTCATATGTAGAACAAAATATGTAAGCGCTGCCCTCCTTAATAGCGTTGTCATAGAAAGTTCTTTGTCACGGCTACTTTTTGTGAGCGTTTTTCACTAAAATACTGTTTTACTCGAAAATTTCTAACAACATGTTTTTCCAATATTTTTTTTAATATATCACCCATACAAAGTTTTTGGCTGAAATAAAATGTCATCCATCATGATCTTTACGCCTTTTTGTTGGACGCATATATAGGGAAATAGGTAGGGTATCGTACCACCAAGCGGGCTATAGCCTTGCCTTATTTTTTTTGTTGTAGTTTTAAATGTGACAATAATTAAAGCGTTATTAGTCATAGAGCTATCGAAATTCAGCCATAAACATAGTGCTCTGAGTACCTATGTAGCGCTCTTTAAGCTATCAAGCTGACTTGTTAACTTAAGTACAACTAGTGTGGGTGCAATGTCTTAGTGGTGAAATCCACTCTGAGAAAGGGTCACTGGTCCAAACCCCGGGCCGTTGCAACTTAAAGCTTCTAATCGATGCTCAATCTCTTGCGAGTGTCTGACAAACATCCAAGAGTAAGAAATTTCATGAGAAGTTTCTCAAAAATAAAATTGCCGCTCGGAAACGGCATTAACCTCTAGGCCGGAGCATTCGCTGAAAATGCCGTGAATTGCGATTCTAAGTTGAGATTACAGCATGATTGCCAACGAAGATAGCTGTGTTGTTTTTGGGCTTCGCAATGTTTTAAGACAACGTTTCGATAAGCAATCAGCAATCACCGGCACGTCGAACGAACGCCATTTTGGCAAAGAACATCGCCACTGTCTCTGAAAGTATGCAGGAGAACCCGAAGCAGTCGCTTCCTTCTCGGTAGTTGTACCAGCTCTCGGCCTTTCGCAATCTTAAACTTGGGGAAAGTTGCGACGAGGCTTGGACCTCCATCCGAAGAAAATCTAACTGAGAACGGAGCTCAAGTTAATTGCCATAAACAAAGCCGTTTGTTCGCTGACTGGGCTTTGGTACGTTCAAAATAGAACTTCCATTCTGGCCAAAAAATTTGATTGCCACATAGGCCTTCACACATTCTATGCCATAGCCAAATCTCTCCTTCTCAAGGGTGTATGCAGCTCGACAAGTGTGGTAGTCGATCGATTTTACAGATCGTATCTACTCAGCAAGGGCGCTTTGTGAGTTGTTTCGCGTGTGTCCTGTAAAAGTATAGCTTAGTAGAGTAAATAACCACAAGCGACCAACCCACAAGCGATTTACCAGGTGACTAAGCTTTCACAAAAGGTAACTGTTTGGTGTGGACTTTAGGCAATTTCATCCTCGAAAACATCAACGTTAATTGCTGATCAGTGATAATCAATTTAATTTGGCCCCAATCAAACGATATGGACGTAAACTTAAATGGGTTTCTGCACAGTGTAACACACTTTTTCTTTTGGCCTTTTTTGAAATCGCAATTTTATGCCAATAAGCCGTAATCGATCGATGTCCTTTAAATCAACACAGCCCCAGACCAACTATCGAATTTATCCAAATCTATGCGGCAGACTCATTGAAAACAGCACCCCTCAGCTCCGTGCCAACCTGCGAAGCCACATCAGACATTTGAACCATGTCATATTCCATACATAATGGCATAATGGCATACTGGCGTTTATACCTCACACTCAGCTTTGTTTTAATCCACTTCAACATCGACACGGCCTCATTGGAAATCCCGTTACTTAGCCAACTAGTCACCATCAGGTTTTTGAGCGCGCAGTAGTAAATACTAAGGAGTCCTAACTAAGGTTGTAAAACAAACAGCTCAATAGGCTATGGCTTACCGTGCCGTGTTGTATAATTTCACATATCGTCCTGGTTACCATTAGCTATTCAAAGTCAATTGTCTAATGCTCTTATAGTTTTACCTTCGGGTTCAATGTTGATACACAAGCACTTAGTGCAGCTCACGATATTCAAGTGCATCTATTTCACTTGAAAACCAAAATAAATATTTATATTTTGGATGTTCATCATGAGTGGCTCTCTTTTAAATTCTATAAAAATTTACATGGTCATTTGTTGGATTTACAAGTATCTACAGCACTTGCCATTATTTTTTCCAAATGGAAATCGACAGCTCTTGTCAAATGTATTGATGTTTTTTAATTCAAAATCGTTCGTTGTTGAGTACCTATTGTTTTAAAAATAGATGTAGCACTGATAAGTGATCCACCTGTGTGGATATTATCATTTATTGCCGAACATTCTGTTGAAGAACCAGTATGAGGTTTTAGAATCAAGCACTCCACAATCGACCGGGATTATAGAATAACTAACAAAATAGAGAAAGACCTAGGGGGGGGAAATAAATAACGTCCCTTAGACTTTTAACAAACGTATGGCGTGATGGATTGAAGTATATGCTTAAATTAGCTTTTTAGAGCAATTATATCGAAATCAAGAAGGCAGACTTTTACGTATTAAGCACAGAAATGAAAAATTCGAATTAAAATAAATCGCTGTAGAAGTTATACAAGTGATAAGGGAATAATGCCAGAAATAAAAAGAAAATGGGCAAGTGCTACTCCAAATATGTGTGTATTGTATTGAAGAGTTTCGTGATTGAAACAACATCCGAATGTAAAACAATAACTAAAGAAGATAACCCACGTCCAGTCAATGCAGAACCAATCCCACCACCAATTATAGAAGAGGTTGGCTTAGTTATAAAAAGTTTTAAGAACAACAAGGCCGCCGAGCTCTGCAAATATTTTCGTGATGTGTTGGTACTGCGCATGGACTAAATCATAAACCAAGTTTGGGTGTAGGAAATCGTACTCATATAATGACTGAACAATGATTTCCATATGCCCGATCTACAAAAAAAGCCAATCCTTATTTACTAAGACGGCGCTACAATCTCGGGTGGACCTTGGTGGACCCTCCTTAACTGCGTTATTCCTGTGGATTGGAGTCGAAGATTCTGCGGGCTAGAGCGTTGGTGGTCGTTCGCTCCAGCAGTGTTTTTTAACTAAATTGGTCGATGTCGCTGAACAGCTTGAAGTTTTGACTAGTTTTGATAATGGTTTTGGTACTCTTATTGGAACCTGCTGGAGTAAACTAAAGTTAATCACGATGGTTTTAAAATTTTCTTCATTTCCAGCCATATGGTTCCGAAGCATAGACTTTTTCTAAAGCGGATGATGATGTCGTTGGTCGTCATATGGAGCAGACGATTCATAGATAGACGACCGACCACTAGTTCTGATAAGTTTGGTTACCTAAGACAAGAATTACCCACCCATTGGACTTATCATTGAGCGTTGGTCATCGTCACCCCACTCATCGGTTTTTAAACAATTTCAACCTTCAAAAAGTGCCGTAAAGTCTATTATTCCTTTCCAATTTATATCCGCAACAACGGCAGCAATCCACCATCACCGATCTTCACTCCACTATCATCATCGTGATATCATTTTTATATTAAGAGAAGGTAATGCACTCACGTTTAAGAAACGACAAGATAGTTAAGTATAACTTATATTTTATTGCAGTGGTAACCAACCAATTTGCTGGTAATCCTGGTAGATTTACTTACTTACTTAACGGGCTCCTGACCCGTAAAGAGTGCCTGCCTAAGACACGACAGCCTTCCATTGTCTGTGATCCCGGGCACGCTGCTTCCAGTTATCCAGACCAAGCGCTCTGGCATCTGCGATGGCTTGGTCTTTGAAAAGGAGGTTCAGTCTTCTATGTCGTTTCGAACCTGGGGACTGGGATTCGAAAATCCTCTTAGCTGGAGCAGTATTCTCCATTCGCTCGATGTGGCCGAGCCAATGTAGTCGACGAGTTTTGGCTTTTTGGACTACATCCACGTCTTGGTACAGCTCTTAGAGTTTGCGGTCATATTTTCTCCTCCATTCGCCCTCCTCGCACATAGCGGTTTCCTAGGGTAATTCTTCATTTAATAGCGGGAGGGCCACAGTAAATAGAACGATTTCCATCATTCGATTTCCAAATTTTTGAGAATAACAGTTCAGCTTACTGCCCTTGTATTTTGATAACAGGACATTTTGAATCAACCAAATCTCCTAGAACAAGACCCACTCAATAAAGCAAATGTGTTGTCATGTGCATGCCTGCCACAGTATGTCAATTAAAAACCTTACAAAATCGTGTGAACTTTCACTACAAGCTACGTTTTGGTTGAAAAAAGGTACATAATTGGAAAAGCAATTTTTAAAATACTTAAATTCGCTACAAATTAAAAGAATATTAAAGTAAGATGTACACCAAATCGATAATGCAGCAAAACTCTCTCTTTCTCTTAAAAGGCGTAGGGCTTATATACATATAAGAAATTTATTGTGATATTTTCTTTCAGAAACATTCGATGAAAAACATGTCGAATATTCGAAAAACATGTCGAATGTTTCTGAAAGAAAATATCACAATAAATTTCTTATATGTATATAAGCCCTACGCCTTTTAAGAGAAAGAGAGAGTTTTGCTGCATTATCGATATGGTGTACATCTTACTTTAATATTCTTTTAATTTGTAGCGAATTTAAGTATTTTAAAAATTGCTTTTCCAATTATGTACCTTTTTTCAACCAAAACGTAGCTTGTAGTGAAAGTTCACACGATTTTGTAGGGTTTTTAATTGACATACTGTGGCAGGCATGCACATGCCTTCGAATGATGGAAATCGTTCTATTTATTTTGGCCCTCCCGCTATTAATTATTCTTAAGAAATAGGGACTACCACTCTAAACATTGGCCAGAGTGATAGCTATGGAATTGTAGAAAGACATAAGGGTGGGCTGCCTAGCTTTTGCCAACAACATCTGACGTGCCTAAGGTTCATAACGAACTAGTACCAAAGATAGACCTAGGAAAAGAACATTTCATTTAAGGTAATATAGTTTAAGGATTGAATTCAGTTAGAAAAGGTTAGCTTTACCGCTTGGGTTAGTTTTAAATAAGCTAAGGCTAGTTGGGTTAGTTTCGTGGTTTTTTTCCTTCTGTTTCTTGGGTATTAGCCTAGGTCCGATTTTTATTTTCATCTTTTTTCTTACTTTTCTCTCTTTCACTGTTCTATCTGTTTAGTCCGTCCGGGGTCTACATGCGATAACTTATAATATACGCGTGAGAAAATCTACAAGGTCGTTAGTTGGTCTTGAAGGTAATGAGGACAAGACTAAATACATACTATCAACAAACAAACAAGCATCTGTCCACCGACTAGAACAAAATGTCACTGTTGATTGCAGCAACATCGAGGTAGTTAAGGAGTTCATCTACCTTGATGTAATTATTAACCCCACGAATGACAACCTGGGGGCGATTAAATGAAGAATTACCCTAGGAAACCGCTGTGTGCGAGGAGGGCGAATGGAGGAGAAAATATGACCGCAAACTCTAAGAGCTGTACCAAGACGTGGATGTAGTCCAAAAAGCCAAAACTCGTCGACTACATTGGCTCGGCCACATCGAGCGAATGGAGAATACTGCTCCAGCTAAGAGGATTTTCGAATCCCAGTCCCCAGGTTTGAAACGACATAGAAGACTGAACCTCCTTTTCAAAGACCAAGCCATCGCAGATGCCAGAGCGCTTGGTCTGGATAACTGGAAGCAGCGTGCCCGGGATCACAGACAATGGAAGGCTGTCGTGTCTTAGGCAGGCACTCTTTACGGGTCAGGAGCCCGTTAAGTAAGTAAGTAAATCTACCAGGATTACCAGCAAATTGATTGGTTACCACTGCAATAAAATATAAGTTATACTTAACTATCTTGTCGTTTCTTAAACGTGAGTGCATTACCTTCTCTTAATATAAAAATGATATCACGATGATGATAGTGGAGTGAAGATCGGTGGTGGTGGATTGCTACCGTTGTTGCGGATATAAATTGGAAAGGAATAATAGACTTTACGGCACTTTTTGAAGGTTGAAATTGTTTAAAAACCGATGAGTGGGGTGACGATGACCAACGCTCGATGATAAGTCCAATGGGTGGGTAATTCTTGCCTTATATACATATAAGAAATTTATTGTGATATTTTCTTTCAGAAACATTCGATGAAAAACATGTCGAATATTCGAAGAAAAACATGTTCAATTCAATCCAAAACGAACTTCCAACAAAAAATATACCTATACATGTTCGTGCCTCAATTTTTTTGCCCCAGTAATTAAAATGTAACGCAAATTCGCCAGCAAACGATGTAGTCCTCTTTAATTTGCCCAATAAACACTTTAAAAGTACATCACACTCGTTATGTAATTAAATCTCCCATTTACCCATTTATGGTTATTCTGCAACCAGTAAGTAAGGGAACAATTATTTTTTTTATTTATTTGTCCGGCCATAATTCGCGATAATCAAATTACTTTACCCTTAATCCAAACAACAGCCGGATACGGAACGAATACAATAACGAAAGCTATATCCTTCTTAAAACAACATAAATTATATTTCACCGAGAACAAGACAAAATGCTTATTAAAGATTTTATTACGTGCTTGCGTGCTCGCTGTTATTTGTCTGTATAAAAACGCATTGTATGGACTGAGCAAGAAAAGTGTTGAATTTAAAAATAACAATGAATAATGAATTATAAAATAACAACAACAGCAACACAAAAAGTAAGAAAGGATTTCCATTATTATCATCTCTTCAACCATGGGTCTTTATGACCACTAACAGTGAACGGAAAAAGGAACAAAGATTATATCATTCGATGCTGGCAAGCCCGTAATAAAAATACGCTCATAATAATCTTAAAGTATGGCACATGGCTACGACGAGTATATAATAATCTGCAGGCGGTTGAGGAATAAGGTATCCAGAGGGTGAACTTGAAGAAAAATAAATAAATAGAAAAAAAAACTTTGTATGGTTGAAAATAAAAATAAACGACTTCAAACAAAAATCTGCTGGACATGGAGAAAGGTTTTTTCTTTATTGCAAATTTAATACGACGAACAAAAGCTGGAATAGTAAACAGAGTTACTTTGTGTTTTTGCCTTCGACACCCTGAAGGTGTTTTTCTGGAAATAAAATTCTGGAAACCCAAGGTTTTTTTTTTTGTTGTCTTAACACATGTTTCGTTATCTGCCTCTATGATGTTTTAGATCTTCGGTAAAAACAGCTATGAGAAGGAGATTTGAATTGATGGTTGAATATGAATACCAAATATAGACTGTTAAATTTTCAACAATATAAGGTCTTTTTTATGTGCTTACCCTTATTCAAAAAATCATAAATAAATTAAAGCTACGAAAGCAAAGCATTGTCCAAAAGATTTATAAATTCGAAGAGTGCTAAACAGTTTTTTAAAATTATTCAATACAAACGATCATTATTATTAAAATGAGTTCTTCTTGTGGCATAGTTTCCAGCGTTAATAGGGCCTTTATTTATAGACTGACTTCCCACGTTGTCTTCCCTTCTTCATAGTGTTTTTCAGAGCACAGAATAACGTCTAAGAGTGAAGTGATGTCCGCAAAGTCCGGCTGCTATCAAGTATCTGGAATCAGTCTCTATTAATTCTTTAGCAGCTCTCGACTGCCGATTATCTCCAAGGAAGATGAGTTCAACATTGGGGGTGCCGAGGCTTTCCAGGAAACTGTCAGCCTTGCAACTACAACCAGTTTCTATATGCAAGATCATGTTGAATGCAATAGAAAAACATAAGGAAAGGCTACAGTCCGCTTGGGGCGAACAGTATGATACCCTATCCTATCCTATGTACCCCAAAGGAAAAATTCATAAGGAAGATGATAGATAGCATTTTATTTCATTCTATGAAATTTATAGAAAAAAAAATATTTTTTTGCAAAAACGCCCCAAAAAGTGGGCGTGGCCAAAAACTTTGTATGGGCGATTTATTGGAAAAAATATTGGCTAAATATATTGTTAAACATTTTTTTTTGATTTCTATGAACATTTTCAAAGAAAACAGCATTTTAGTGAAAAACGCCCACAAAAAGTAGGCGTGGCAAAAAACTTTGGATGACAAATTTATAAACGTAGGCAGTACCTACATATCTTGTGAAGGTTTTACAACTTTATCTCTCTAACTTAAGCCTTAAAACGGTTTTTTGTAAATTGTGGGCGTGGCAGTGGGCGGATTTAAAAACTTTTAACACTTTACCATTTCGGGACCCTAGGGAGTATATGCTCCTAATTTCAGCCTCCTAGAATAACTTTAAAGGCCTCAAAAGTTGATACGGACGGTCGGACGGACGGACGGACGGACGGACGGACGGACATTGCTAAATAGTCTTAGGATTTGGTCCTGATCATAAATATATATACTTTTATGGGTCTACGACGAATATTAAGGGGTGTTACAAACTATGTGTCAAAATTAATATACCCTTAGGATAGGGTATAAAAATAACCTTAGATAGAGAAGTGGCACTGCTTGTCAAGGAAACAGATTTGGGCTTATTTGGATCTTAAATGTTTTAAGAGTTGCAATTGGATTCATCATTGGACACTGTCTGATAGGCAGTCAAGCAACCAGGCCTGGCTATTATTCAAATGATTTTGGTATGAGCAGTATGGATGAGGAGGAAAAACAGACAACTCTCCACCTTTCTTGCACAAGCCCACTGTTCTGTATTAGAAATGAAAACTACGTCTAGGAGCTTTCTTCAAGAATGATCGATATAAATAAGACCGACCTAAAAATCTCCCTCAAACTTCATTAACAGTTCAAAAAGAAATTCCAGATCACAATGGACCTTCCAAGTGTTTCCTCTATCCTCTATCTTAAATAGTTTATAGAAAGTGGGCTTGTCTCTGGTTAGAAATTTCATTTGATGAGTTTTCGAATACGCTTTTTCATTTTCGAAAATTTCATCCTAAGCGTTAGCTAAAAGCTAAATATAAAATTATGTACTTTCAATATTTGATAAGTTATAATTTTATTATATATGTTTATTATAAAAAGAAAAAAAATAAGCAACAAGTTTTGAAAATATAGAGGCCTACGTTGCAGAATTTTAGATCATAATATTCATATATCCTTGAAACTATTACGATAGGCTAAGGTGTAATTGAAATAATTGAAAAGAAGATTCCACCCAAAGGATCCATTCAATATTGATTTTTCTTCTTCTCTATAAAAGAGCAGTCTTAGAAAAGTAAAGAATACGAAGTTCGCATAATAAAGGGCATATTGGCAGAAAATGGAATACGTTCTCCATTTCATTAAGATTACATAGGCTACAGATTCCTCGAAGATCTTGTCTTTGTGGTACACCTTAAATCTCCGTTCTTGCCTTAAAAATCATGCATATTTCATTACCTGAGATACTGTCATTAAAATAGTTGTTAATGCCTAAGGCGTGATCAAGACATTTATAAAGGGTTTTTTTTTAAAGGTATAAAACTTCGAATTAAACTAAAACACTAGAAAATCGTTTTAATGTCCATCAATTTGGGTTTATTGAAAGGATAATTTTATGCCATTAATAGTTAAATATGACTTCGGACATGTGGCCGCCGCGGCTGGTTCAAATAAAGACAAGTCTAGAGGTTCAGTTTTCAACCACTTTCAAGCTTTTGGGGCTGTATGTCGGCAATAACGCCCCGAATGTTGGCTTCAAGTCCCCTCACGTTTCTGGTTTGTTGGCGTGGGTAAGCGACTTCACATATCCCCAAAGAAAATAATGAAATGGTGTCAAATCACACGTTCTTGGTACCCAATTGACAGGTCAATTCCGCGAAATTATGCGCTCATCGAATGTTTCCTTCAATAAATCGATTGTGACGAGCGCTGTGTGGCTTATAGCGCCGTCTTGTTGGAACCACATCTCATCCACATTCATGCCATCCGATTCTGGAATATAATAGCCGGTTATACCGGTCTCCATTAACGGTAACTGAGTCTCCAGCATTATTTCGGAAGAAGTATGGCCCAATGACTCCACCAGCCCATAGAGCACACCAAACAGTCAGTTTTAGTGGATGTAATGGCGTTTCAAGGGTCTCATGTAGATTCTCTTCACTCCAAATGCCGCAATTTTGCTTGTTGACGTAGCCAACCCAAAATGAGCCTCATCACTGAACAAAATTTTGCGATGAAAATCAGCATCGATATCAATCTCATTTTTGGCCCATACACCAAAATCACGACGCATTGCATGGTCTCGCGGCTTTAATTCTTGCACAAGCTCGATCTTGTACGGTTGTAAGAAGAGATCTTTGCACAAAATCTTCCATAAAGTTGATGGACAGAGCTCCAATTGCTGTGCACGGTGGCAAATCGATTCATGCGGATACTCTTCAACACTTTGCTCTACAGCGGCAGTTGTTTCTTCGGTGCGCACTGTTCGACGTCTCTGCGGATGCGAATTATCATATTGAGTAAATGTAGTGCGAGACGATTATGTCGACCATAAAATGAACGGAGCTTGCGGTAAACTTTGCGAACTGAACCACTTTTTTTTAAATAAATTTGCACGATTTGCAAGCGTTGTTAATTTGTCAACCTATTCATGATGAAATGGTAAACCAAACTGACATTAGAGTTGCCAGATTTGACCACAAAATGTCAGTTTTATCTCTATTCGAAAAACCAAACCCTAAAAAAAACACCCTTTACATATTTCTGGATGGAGATATGAACGCCCTATTTAGGCATTGCTGGAAGAAAGACTCGTAGTACACCTGTAAAAAATGCTCTTCCAATTGTTACAATCGTTAGATTAAACTAATATTGTGTAGTGCTGCACGTTCACACCACTCTTTAAATGGCATTCTCTGCAACACTGCGTTGGCTTTAAAGTTTCTAATGTAAATCTGTGGGAAACCAGACTCCATATATCTGGCATAGGCAAAAGACAGTTTAAAATTTAGTTTAAGAAAAAATTGCTCCATATAGTTACTTGAAACCAAAGACTTGGTTACAATAGCAAAGGCACGAGTTTACTGTAGCACCAAAAACTTTAAATTTCGATGAGGGTTTCACATATTTTTTTGAAAGGAAACTACTCCACATTAGGTTGATTGCTGTATTTGCAGTAGGACATTCCTACCTTACATGTGAACGTAGAGATTATGGATTAGGTCAAGATTATGGCACAATAGAAAACCCAAATATTTTATTGCTAAACAACCTCTACTGGTTCCCTTTCAAAAGTCCAATTTTCAGGAAGCTCCTTCGACTTACCTCCTCCAACTTACAAATATTCACATACATCCTTAATGAACAGTGGAAAAAGAATAAAACTTATGATGCAGCCTTGAGGAAACCCCGTTTTAATATTAAAAAAGTTTAACGAGGCACTTCCATTACTAACAGTAGCCTTAAAAACTTTGTAGACAAACCTAGAGCTCCTAATTTTTAAAATAGCGCACTTCTGTTGACCGTAACAAACGCAGATTTAAAGTCAATAAAAAAACATAAGGAAAGGCTACAGTTCGCTTGAGGCGAACAGTATGATACCCTATATGCCCCAAAAAAAAAAGCATTAAGAAGATGATGGATAGCATTTTATTTAGTTCTATTAATTAAAAAAAAAAATTAATTTAAAAAAAAACATAAGGAAAGGCTACAGTTCACTTGAGGCGAACAGTATGATACCCTATATGCCCCAAAAAAAAAAGCATTAAGAAGATGATGGATAGCATTTTATTTAGTTCTATTAATTAAAAAAAAAAAAAGTTTTTTTGAAAAAACGCCCCCCAAAAGTGGGCGTGGCCAAAAACTTTGTATGGGCTATATGTTGGAAAAAATATTGGGTAAATATTTTGTTAAACAGTTTTTTTCGCTTTCTGTGAAAATTTTCGAAGAAAACAGCATTTTAGTCAAAAACGCCCACAAAAAGTAGGCGTGGCAAAAAACTTTATATGATAAACTTATAAATGAGGGCAGTGCCTACATATCTTGTGAAGGTAGTAACACTCTATCCTCTAACTTTAGCTTTAATACGGTTTTTTCTAAATTGTGGGCGTATTAAAAAAAATTTTACACTTAACCATTTCGGAGCCCTAGGAAATATGTGGTCCAAATTTCTGCTTCCTAGCTTAATTTTAAAGGCCTAAAAATTGCGTTCGGACGGACGTACGTCTTGAAGCGGCTTAACTTACAGCTAAACTGTCTAACTGAAAGAAATCAAACGTTGGACGCCTTGGCACGAGTGGAGTCATGCGGGAATCTCTACGATGTGCACTCACTAACTTCTACTGCAAAAAATGTAAGAAACAGGTATCACAATATCATCAAAAATTAGCCCAAAGTACCAGCTCATATTCTTTAGTAGACACTATCTTCAACAGATCCTACCAGCAACTGAGATATGCAAATGATAGCGACAACATCGGCCGATCTCAGCGAGCTCTTATAGAATCCTTTACGGCAATTAAGGAATATGCCAATTTAGTTGGTCTTGAAATTAACAAGGGCAAAATCAATAACACGTTTTCAATGAACAAGATAATATCTGTAACTGCTGAAAGCAGAGACTTCGAGATGGTCACCTACCTCGGAGCTAACATGTGACCAGAATTCGGGATTCCTCAGGCTTCAACCTTTCCAGTTTTGCGTTGGGACTGGGGAAGCACTCGCGTACAATATCCAACTAACGCAAGAGCTCAAAGTTGATGACCAAAGACAATGTTGTTTTTTCGCTGACTGGGCTTCGGAACGTTTGGCTGAGAACCCGAATTTTGGCCAATAAATCATCTTTAGTGACGAGACACATTTTGTCCCTACTTGTTTAACCAACTGGAGCTTCTGATGAAGCGAGGTAGACATTTGATGTCAATATTTGTGAGATCACATGCATCTATGTTGTAGAAGGAGCATCTTTTTCCTGAAGATGTCTATTTACAAGACAGTGTCCAGTTATGACACCTATAGCAGTACTAATGTTCCGCCTGCTTAGAGAGATCACATTTTAGAGCGTTTCACATCCAGCGTAGGCCAAATCCGTTTTGTCGCTAGATAATAAGCCTTAGCGATAATTTACAAGTGTCGAAGGGTTCCCGAGTTAATCAGCCTTATAATTCCCAGGAATGTCCCTGAACACCGGCACCCAGGATGAATGTTGAACTACGCCGACATCTCCTGAAGAGACGATCGACAGTCTAGGGCTACTGTAGAGTTTACAAGGACTTGATTGCCGCTTGACTGTCATAGAAAATGCTGATGTCCTTCGAGGATATCATGTTCCTCTTCAGCCAAGATAAGACTTCTTTAATCGCCATTATTTCCGCCTGTAACACGCTACAATGACCAGAAAGATGGAAGAAGAGAGTAAGATTTAGTCTGGCAGAGAAAAAATCACAGCCCTCTCCAACACTAGTTTTTGATCCAACGGTATTTTACAAGAGAAAACTGCTACTGTAGCTTTTTTTATTCTTTCCTGGATATAAGGCCAGTTCAACTTTTTATTTATAATCGGACACAGATATTTCACTCCTTTAGAGAAAGTTAAACTTACGCCGTTTATAGAGGGAGGGTCAATACGAGGAATTTTATATTTTTTTTGAGAAGAGGACCAGTGCAGGTTTGCTAGGGCTTACACACAGGGGACACCGAACTGCCCAACTCTATAGCTGGAAAAGAGCGTTTTGAAGGAGGTCTGACGGACGTACAGTACAACCTTCTGCTGTTACAACCTTCACAAGATATGTAATCACTGCCCTCTTTTATAAGTTTGTCATATGAAGTTTTTTGCCACGCCTACTTTTTGTGGGCGTTTTTTACTAAAATGCTGTTTTCTTCGAAAATTTTCACAGAAAGCGAACAAAATATTTACCCAATATTTTTTCCAATATATCGTCCATACAAAGTTTTTGGCCACGCCCACTTTTTGGGGGCGTTTTTTCAAAAAAAACTTTTTTTAAAATAATTGATAGAAGTAAATAAAATGCTATCCATCATCTTCTTAATACTTTTTTCTTTGGGGCATATAGGGATATGGATAGGGTATCATACTGTTCGCCTCAAGCGGACTGTAGCCTTTCCTTATGTTTTTCTTGTCCATTTGCCTCCTAGCGGGTGGGTGTGGCTTAGTGGTTAAGCGCGTTGGACCACTAAGGGTTCTTATTCCGACCGGTGCCACCTGACAGTTTTTTATTCGCTACCCCGCCTATTGAAAAGATCTAATATTTATTTTATTATTTGTCTCCTAGCAAGACCCGTGAGAGCGTAGATTTGATCAACCGTTGAGAAACCGGGGCGAAAATCAGCCTGAAATGTGCTTAATTGGTTGTTCATTTACACCCTATGGTATGAAATCTGAGCAAATATTTTCCTTAGCGAACACGGAACATGAATCCCCCAATAATTTTCGGGTTGACTACGATCACCTTTTCCAAATATCGCAAAAATTAATGACGTTAAAAATAACTCGGGAAGTATTTCTTCAGCCAAGTGCTTAGTTTACAGAATTCAACGGATATTCCATCAATCTCCGCAGCTTTGTTGGTTTTCATATATTTTAACGTTGCTAGTAGTTCGGGCATGTCAATCGGACTACTCGGCCAAAGGTCTCAACAGAACTTTGAAATGCCTTGCAAGAGTCCCTACGTGCATTGTCGAAGACGACTTAGGCCTACATCCGCCAAGAAGTCGTACTTTTCACAAAAATAATCTGGAGTCCTTGCAACTTGCCAGACTTTCTTCAATACGACGAAATTGATTTATTAGCCAAAAAATAAAGTTATCTTAACAATCCAATTTGGATTTTCTAAAAAGCTTGAGAAATAAAAATTAATTCTTCCTACGCTTCATACAGCCACTTTCAAACATCAAAGGTTGCACTCTACCGGACAGCGGACTATTTAGTGATTTGGCGAATCGTATTAGTCGTATCAAATGTTTATTAGTGGTGCCCAAAAGTTAGTCCGGATATTGAGTTTTAGTGGTATTATATACTCTTCAGCTCCATTTCTCTACCCATCTGAATTTATAAGACGTATCTCTTTGTATCACTAAGTCAATATTTTCAAGTTTTATTATTTAATAAATACTAAAGAGTGTTTTTTTAGTGGTATAGAACTTTGAAATGGAAAAAAACAAAGATTATTTTTTTAAATTGACACGAAATTTATTTTATTTGAAAGCTTATCTTCTCGCATTATAATTTAAATATGATTTCCGGCATATGACTGCCACGGCTGGCTGGGACGTAGTCTAATCTGGAGGTCCAATTTTCCATGACTATTTCCAACATTTGTGCATATATCGGCAATAACGCTGCGAATGTTGTCCTCCAAGTGGTCAATCGTTTTCGGTTTATCGGCGCATATCTCCGCAGAAAATAGTCAAGCGGCGTTAAATCGCACGAACTTGGAGGTTACCGTTACCTGAAACTATACCAAACATTTACTTCAATAAAACAATTGTTGCACGAGTTGTCTGAAATGTTGCCTCGTTTTGTTAAAACCACAGCTCCTGCACATTACGGTTGTTCAATTGATGAACGAAAAAGTCAGTAATCATGGCTCTATAGCGGTCACCATTGAATGTAACGTTCTGGTCAGCATCGTTTTTAAAGAAGCACCGACCAATTATTCCACCAACCCATAAATCACACCAAACACTCAAGTAACTGAATGTAACAGTGTCTCAAAATACATCATTATCATCACTCCAAATATGACAGTTTTGTTTATTTAAGTATCAATCAAAGTGAGATTCATCGCTAAAGAAAATTCACTGATGCAAATTGGGATCAACGGCAATCTTGTTTAGGGCCCATTCACCGAATCTACGCCTTCATAGGTGATCCCTTGGGTTCAATTCTTTCACGAGTTGGATTTTGTAAGCAAAATCTTCCAAAAAGTGGATGGACACATATCCAATTCCTGTGCACGATGGCGGATAGACCGATTCGGGCCTTCCTCTACGCTATGCTCTACAGCAGCAATGTCTTCTTCTGTACGCACTGTCCGACGGCTCTATGAATGCGTATTGTCGTTTATAGTTAACGTGGTGCGAAAACGTTCCATAGTTAATCGAATTAATTGCTCTGATGGACAATTATGTTGACCCTAAAATGGACTTGATGTGCGATATGTATTTCAAACAGAACCATGATTTTCAAAATGAATTTGCACAATTTGGAAGCGTTGTTCAGGCTTCAGTCTATTCATGTTGAAATGCTAAATTGTGCAGTTACAATAGTGTTGCCAATTTAAAGTTTTATACCTCTAAAAAAAGACACCTTTCCATAATGATGGGTGTAAAAATGCGCGCCTTTCTAACCGTTTTCTAGTTACGATGTATCTTTGACCTAAAGCAATGTAAATTTTCTTTCTCTTATCGACATAACTCTGCACCACCTAAAAATAAATATACAAAAAAGTCTTAAATGGCCTAAACTTTTTCTATGAGATGACTCTTGTCCAATTTGAGAGGCCCAGAAATGATGAGTTTAGCAAATATCTTAAAATAGAGTGTCCACCACATAATTTCCTCTTCTCATTCAAATTCATGATGCAAGTTGATGCCGTATGGAAATTTCATCTTCGAAAATTTTGACGAAATATTTCACATCTGCAAAATTTCTCTTAAAATCATATTTTTGTCAATTCACTGGAGTGGCAGCAAAATAATTTGCATAGTCATAGCTCCATCATCATTATTAGTCCATAGATTCTCTTTTCAACTAAAAACACTATTGTGCGGACCAGTCCAGTCCAGAGAGATCTATTTCAGTGAAAAGATAAACTTTTCCCCACACAATGAACCAAACATAGACAAAAATGCAAATTTTGTATCAAGTCGAATGAGATGTATTAAGTAATTACCAGAAATCAAATTAGCTTTAATGGTTTAGTTTGTTTGTTTTTTAATGAACTCACAAGGTTTAATTTTGTTTTAGCATTTGGTCATTCAGCTTGAGGACTTCGATTGAATTTCTTTCGGGGAAAAGAAAAACTTTTTCGTTGGAATTACTGCCATTTTGTGTCTTGGAAAAGAAAATTCAAAGAAACACGAACTGAAACAAATTAAAATCGTCAAAAGTTTTTAAGAAATATTGTAGTTGGAAAATCCTTTGGACTTATCTGGAGAATACATCACAACAAAGAAAAACAATTGCGGATAGCCTTCGCCGGCAGCAAGTGCAACGCAAAGGGCAATGGTCAATTAGAGATTGGGATTTCGTTGGATTAACTTTGAAAAAGAACGTTGTTAGCTATAATTTAGCTTCATACACGACAGTCTCAGGCAAGTGAAGAGCATGAAATTCTAGGGGCTAACTAATCCCATTTTAATAGTTCGGATTAACCTTCAATGGCGATGTACAAACGCGCAAATAATAAACCACTGTGTTATTACCCGGCTTCAAAGACGAAGGATTGTGGCAGTAAATCTGGTGTGTTTACTACCTCGTTTGATTGCTCTGAGCACGAGGTAGCACGAAAAATATTCATAACCTGGTTCGCTGATTTACGAGGGAAGATGTTGCCGCTTGCGGTTACTTAATTTGATTCCTCTCAACCAACGCAACGCAACGTGCCCATTACACTTATCCCGTTTTGGCATGCTCTATAAAATCTAATGATGGGAACTCTCAGGTGCTGATGCTATGGTTTCGGTGGGCTGTTTTAAAGCAGCGCACAAATATCAGGTATTATAGGATTGGTGTAATGGTGGTTGAGTACACACAAGTGGGCTGAACTTCTTGTACGCATAAAAGTTGTTTTTCGATTTACGGTGGCGTATACGTAACATTTTTTTTTTTTTTTTTCATTTCGAATGTGCGGCAACAACGAGTTGGAGAGATTTTCATGTTTATTTGTGCGTTAAATCAAAGAACGGAGTAACTAATTCTATTTGGTCTGATTAATTATTATGGGAGAGACGATGGAATCCTTCAAATTTGCCTCGAGAATAAGCAGGAAAAAGTTTATGTTTGGAAGGGGAAGAACCACTTTGGTTTGCCATTGTTTCTATTTAATGAGAGAAGCTTTCGAAGAACTTGACGTAATTCCGATGAAAATTAAATGAAGCTAAAATCTTTCTCCGTAGATTTTAAATTGCATGCGAGTCATGAAGGCATTTTTCTTTTGAAAAAGAGTATTAACTTTCTTACGAAGCCTTGCAACTGACTTTCAATGCTTCGGTTTTTAGAAATAAGTTGGTAGAGTGGCTGCCCGGTTGAGTCCATTGTTATGCCAACGTGAGACTAACTTCACCTGCAAGGGGGGGTAGTGAGGACATAACCATTTGCTGCTTGCTTATATTTCTTCTGAAATTTTGATGAAATACCAAAATAACCGAGCATGATTTTCTCAGAGCCACTGGACGGATTTTGTATCAGCTTTGTCGTATGTAGATACTTACATTAGTCACGTTAGGATTTTTCTTGAATTATTATTTTGTTTTAACTTTGCTTTGTTAACATTTGATAACCGGTTGAAAAGGTCTTAGACAATACTCTCCAAAGTTTTAAAAGCCTCCACTCACTCTCTACATCAACTTTAAAATTGATTTCTTATGCAAAACAGATTTCATTCCAAAAATTATCGTTCAAACAGTAATTGTTCACTACATTTTGGGCAGTGGTGAGCACACAAGTAACACAAAAATTGTATTGTATTTACTGGGTTCGATTGATTTGATTTGATGGATTTTTGTTGAGTGCAGTGGCTTAGTGATTAAGTCTCGGCCTGTACGTAAGTACATGCGTTGTCATGAGAAACTTCTCAAAGATGAATTGCCGTTCAGAATCAGCATTAAACTGTAGGTCCCTTCCTGTCGTGTCAAAGAAATACATCTTCGCACAAACAGCGGTAGGAGAAGCTAGGCTATGGGTCCTGTATAGACCGTTCACGCCTAGTAAAGGGTCCGCCATCTAACGTTTTTTTTTTTTCAACTAGTGCTTATTTCGCGAATGGTAACACTTACCTCAGGTCTGATTCGACAGATAACTAGTTTTATCCTTCCGCTGAACGAATATGGTTGTGTATACGCTTGAACAACGCATGGAAATATTGCGACATTACTTTGATAATCATGGTAATGTTGCAGAATGTGTGCGAAAATTGCGTACGGATTTTGTAAGAAGAGAAGCACCGTCAGCTCCGTATGTTCGTTATCTTGTGAAAAAAGTAAAAGAAACTGACATCCTCATCGATAAACCAAAGCGTGAAAAGCCAAAAACAGTGCGTACACCCGAGAAAATTGCTGCTGTGGCAGAAAGTGTGCGAGAAGCGCCATCAACATCAATTCACCGTCGTTCTCAACAATTGAACATTTCGGAGACATCATTGAGACGAATTTTGCATAAAGATCTTGGTATGACGCCATACAAAGTCCAATTGGTTTAGGAATTGAAGCCGACTGACCATCCAATGCGTTTTTGCTTCGCTAAGTGGGCCTGCGATCGACTTAGACAAGATGCCGATTTTGCCAAAAAAAATCATCTTTTCAGATGAAGCTCATTTTGATCTTGGCGCTACGTGCCGTTAGCTACACTCGATGTTTTGCGCCCTGTTTTTGAAGATCACATTATCAGCCGCAGAGCTGATGTCGTTTGGCCACCGCGGAGCTGCGATTTGACACCGTTGGACTTTTATTTGTGGGGTGCCGTAAAAGATAAGTGTTACGCCGATTAAAGGACAATATTCGTGAAGCCATTGGTAAAATACAGCTGCACACAATCGATAATGTGCTTAAAAATTGAACCGATCGTGTAGGCTACTGCATGGCCAGACGAGGCAGCCATATGAATGAAATTATTTTTCATTATTAACCGAAAGGATTGTACTTTCAAATAAAAAAATAAATTTGAGAAAATATTCAGTAGTTTTTTTTTATAGCATTTTCAAAAAAAAAAGATATTTGGCGGACCCTTTATTTGTTTATTTTAATTGCTTAAATTGCAGCTGCACGTAGTTCTTTAGCTCAAGCCTCTAACAATCAACTCTACCTAGCTGCGATGCCACTTTATCCCAATCTGATCTACTTCAGCTCTTAAAAATTCAGCTGTCTACTTCCAACTTCACTTACTTTAAATTTTCCAGAATCTGCTTCAATTTCAACTTTTAAGCCCATTTCCTTTTCATTCATAAAAAATATTACAATTTTATTATTAATGATGTTGACTTGAGAGCCATTAACAAAATATGGTTTCACGCCAGCTTGGTAAGGAAACAAATAAAGAAGAGAGAAAACTTGTTGCGCAAGGTGTTTACGTACATTGTCTCTTAGGTGTTGTGATTGCTTCCTGAAAATTAAGTAATGTGATGCAGAATTAGCGCCTAAGCGCCGTTTTGTTGCCACCACCCACTGGAACCATGAGACAAGAAGTGGAGGCACAGCTTTAAACCAACCTATTGAATTAAGAAAAGTGATTATGTTATTGAATAATATGCCTGGGATGTACTCGAGGTAATCAAAGAAGTGATTGCCTTGTGAGCAATATCTGGCTAATGCTAAAAGTACCAAATAAGTTTAAGCATTTACTATTTATATCCTATCCTACGTACTGTGTTGTTGCACCTTAGATTATTAAAAAAACAGAAAGAACAGCGAAACAAACTACTAATTAAAACAATTACCGGCGGAACAAACGAAAAATAAATAGAAAGAAATTGTGGCCGCCACCGCCCGAAAGTCAAAGTCGATTGTCACACTCCACAGATCAGATGCAACGAAAGCAAAGATCTTGCTAATTCCCGGCGGCTGAGTGGAAGGTATGGGTTCGTTCAATAGAAAACTTAGGCAAAGGTACAGGAAGAATTTGTTTCGACAAAAAATCGAAATGGGCGCCACACAATTTTTTTTTGGGGAACTGTGAAACCTTGAAGTCACAAATTATCCAAATGCAAACGAAGAAAACTGAAAATCGAAATAAGGAAAAATGTAAATTGAAACGACAGTTTTACCACGTTATAATTCTCCGTTGGAGTACGGTCTTTTATTTTAGGCGAAGCCTCTTCGAATTGATTATTTGCGGTACAACACAATTTCTTTACAGAGACCATTGGGATGACCCGCTATCACTTATCCCGAAATTAAAACAAAGGAAAAAGATTCACTGGGGTCGCGTGTCCCGTCTTTTTTCGGGAATTATAGAACCGATAACAAAACCCAACCAAACCAAAATTTTGCAATTAAAAAAAAAACATTTATTCCACTCTACTTATCTTTACCTTCTTGTTTCTTTCTCCTCCTCCTCAATTTATGTTCCTCTCGTCCTGTACTTTTTTTCCCCTTTTTTTTCCTTCAAAACTTATTTCCACCTTTTTTTCTATCTTTTTTTCTTTTTTTTGAACTCCCAAAACTTTTCACAGAAATTTCCTCGACTACCAAAACTTCAACTGGCTAATTCGCTGGTCAACCAAGAAGTGGTTTTCCAGGTTCCTTTGTTCAAAGTCGGTCAAAGTTGGACATTCACACTCACATACATACATTGGCAGTGGAATCTCATGGCGTGCCATGGACTTCCCCCTCTGTGTGGGTGGTTGTCCGCCATATATTCCACTACCCACACATTCAAACTAGCGAACCAACGGGCGGCACTTTCCAGCTACTCCAAAGCAATTTTTGCAGTGGTGTGACAATGCTCTCCGTTACCCCTTCGCTTTCAACTTCCACTCGCTCTTATATTACCATTCACCGCAACTGGAAAGTCCGGTTGCAGTGAATTCTCTGACCAACCTAGAACAACCTTTCCAATCCATTCCGCAGATTTTGGGAATGGGGAATTGCCGATAGCGTGTCATACCTTACATGTAAGAAACTATATTTACGTTGGGCTCTCGGCCTTACTGGATGTATTATTTGTTGGGACGGTGTCCACTTGACGGCCACTCGTGTTCGTTCGTTGGCCAAACTTGGCGTATGACAGCTGGGTCCGGTGGTGTTTGCTGCTCCTCCGGTGCTCCCCATGGTGGAGTTTGACAGAAGGGATCGTCTCCCCTTCCCTCATCGAACCTGAATCCCTACCGTTTTGGTGGTAGTTCTTTTGCAATTTTCGTTGGAGCTTATTTACTCTGGGCCGTCCGCCCGTGCTCCACAATTGCTAATGTGTGCCTCTAGGGCGTTATGAAATGTGTAAGGGTGGTTTGATGCCAAGGGCCGTCCGCCCACACCCTTTTACACGCGTTGGAGTGCTTTGGCTTTGCACCCAGATCGTCCGTCTTGCCTTTTATTGTGCCTTGTTGGGTGGCACTCGACCGTTGCGGACCGTCCGTCCGATTGGACTTGCTAATCCGTTGGGAGTCTCCAGGGCGCCCGCCCGGCTCACCTTCGGATAGGCTCCATCTCTCTATTTAAGCCAGTAGACCGTCCGTCTTGGGCCGTCCTGAGTCCCCCGGGTTCACCTGTGGTGGTTGCTCTCCCCTGGTTCGAACGAAGTGGGCCATTGCTTGAGGGGCCGAAGGGTGCTTCTTGCCGTGGTAAATTTTACAGCGACAGTGTGAACGTCTCAAACCTTACTGCAACACACTAATCAGCACGTACCAGTGTGGCTTCCGGCCCGGCAGATCAACTGTAGAACAAATCTTCACACTAAGGCAAATCGTGGAAAAGGCCAACGAGTTTTAAATCGTGACACACCATCCCTTCATCGACTTTAAGGCTGCATATGACAGCATTTATCGTCAGGAGCTTTTTGTGGTCATGGCCGAATTCGGGATCCCGTCAAAACTGATCCAGATGTGTCGCATGGCACTAGATAATACGCGATGCAATGTGCAGTTTGGCAGCAGCTCATCTGAACTCTTTCAAACATGCATCGGATTCCGGCACAGAGATGCGCTGTCTTCAATCTTGTTCTTCAGTAGATAGTGTGCAGGGCAGGTGTCAACACGGAAGGCACTATCTTCAACAGATCAGTCCAACTGCTTGGGCATACGGACGATATAGACATCATCGGTCGATCCCAGCATGCCGTGACAGAGGCTTTTACGTCTATTGAAGAGCAGACGAAACTAGTTTGACTTAAATTTAATGAGAACAAGACTAAATATAAATGCTATCAACAAACAAACAATCATCTGTCCACCGACTAGGACAAAATGTCACTATAGCAGCAACTTCGAGGTAGTTACCTGGGGGTAAACATCAAATCCACAAATGACATCTTAGTAGATATCCGTCGAAGAATTACCTTAGGAAACCGCTGCTACTTCGGTTTGGCAAAACAAAGAGGTTCAAAACTTCTGACTCGAAGGACAAAGTGCATGCTCTAAAGAACCCTTATCTTGCCAGTTCTGCTATAAGAATGGAGGAGAAGATACAACAGCGAACTCTATGAGCTATACCAAGATGTGGATGTAGTCCAAAAAGCCAAAAAACTAGATTGGCTCAGTCACATCGAGCGAATGGACAACAACGAAAGGAAGACCGAACCTCCGTTTTAAAGACCAAGCCATCGCGGATGCCAGAGCGCTTGTTTTGGACAACTGGAAGCAGCGAGCCCGTGGTGTAAGTATTTACTATTTATAATTTTATGAGCATATTCACTTAAGGATGTTTCAGCAAAGTGTTGAACTTCAGTATGTCGATTCATCTTATATTATGATGAAATAGTGGTATTGTATGGGGGTATATATTCACCCCAAATCAAGTTATAATTCCTCAATGTAAAAATGAGGTATTACTACTCTTAACACTATCACAATGGAACTACTTTAGATAAAAAAACAGGTTTAGGCAGTTTGGAGACTTAATTTAACGAGTAAAAAATAAATTTAAGGTTTTCTACATCATAAAAAATGTAATAAAAAAATGGTGATGGTTTTATTTTGGAACCAAACTCAATCTTATCAAGTCAATTTTACTATCAGAACTGGATTTGGATATTCTATTCACAGAGTAGCTGTTGTTACTTGTTTTTTTTACATATATCGAAAATTTGTTTAAAAATAGTTATTCCCTTATCTCGCATTTAATATTCGCTCCAAATATTTTGGAGAACTTATTGACCGATTTAAAAATAACCTGGTAAGGAATATTCCCAAATGAAACCGAAAAAAATATTTAATATTGTTTGGAAGTAACAATAAACCAACAACAGGCAGGAGACATTGCGACGATGACTAAGAGAGTCAAGCGATTTCGCAATATCACTATCGCCTATAAGTTTAATCGCACGTTTTTGAATCCTGTCCAGTACCCCAAATATGTTATTGGTGCACCAGACCAAATATGAGCATTGTACCCCAGTTTTGGGCGAATAAATGTCTTATAAATTCTAGCCAGATCAGAACGGGTGAAATATTTCTTGCATAGCTTGACATTTCGCAGCATTATTGGTGACATCGAATATGTGGTCATCAAGTGCAAGGACCTAACTTTCACCACCGCGTTGAATAGATTGGTTCCACTTTTCGGTTAGATATGTCATCAAATCACCAGTGTTGCGGCGAAATGCGTACTGCCGGTCATTAAGAAGTTTTCGGGATTCAAGATATTTCATAAGCTGACGGAAATACTCTCCTAGCTGGACCAGCAGGTTTATGTATGTTAAGATCATTAAGTACTGTTGCCACTGTATGAGTGCGGAAATGAATTTGTCCCATTGAGTTTTACCGCGTTTAACCTTACAAAATTAATATAATATATGTAGTTGCTTTTTTTAAATCTAATTCTCTAATTCTTTTCCCATATACTTCAACTCTTCA
The DNA here is from genome assembly GCA_963576555.1 of Ferdinandea cuprea. Classification (NCBI taxonomy): domain Eukaryota; kingdom Metazoa; phylum Arthropoda; class Insecta; order Diptera; family Syrphidae; genus Ferdinandea; species Ferdinandea cuprea. Next base: position 20,429,756 of record OY754959.1, read on the forward strand.
ATTCAACTCCACTTTTTCCACTAACTAACTACAGAAATACCTTTAAAAGTGGCATCGCTGGTACCTAGTACCTGGACTGGAGATAGGGAAACCAGCCCCTATGGACTTCAGCCCTGTTTGCGGGCTATAACGCACTGCCAGCCCTTCCGCGGGGCTGCACAAAAGGCCTAGCTCACCTGTTATAATCTATGAGCATAAACGAGGGCAGAACAGCTTCTCCAGATTTTTCATGCACATTTGAAGCGCACGATTGAGAAAACAAAGAGGCGCTTCTCCTGCGATAATATTCAAATTTTTACCAGAAAATAAAAAGAGAGTGTCAGGGGAAAAAGTAGTAGAGTTATAGTCAGGGCCGAGGATGTGTAAAAACATTCTTATGCAGCACAGAAGACACAAATTCCACTGTCAGAGCTAACTAAATTCAACATTGACGGCATACTCCAGAAATTCTGTCCACTCGCCCTATATACATTTGAGAGAGCAATATCTAAATTAAAACCAAGCACGGCTATAGGATAGTCTAAGTTCTAAAGAAGATTTGTCTAATGAAGGGGATCTCAAAATAACTTGCTCGATTCAAAAGAACAAAAAAACATGCACCAACTATACACCAACTTTGCACATCTCATTAGTCTCTCTCCTTTTCTCCTCCTTCTTTCAATAGTACCTACTTAGTGATAGTTAGTGATTCCTCTCACTTCACAGGAACCATTCACATCCAATTAAAGCTGTTAGCAGCACAATAACAATGTAGTGCAAATGCAGATTTTTCTTTAACATAAGCTTGAGTTCCATAAATCTCAGTGTTCATTCATCTTGCACCATTAACACCTTGATCAACTAAATAAGCACAGGCTGAAAGATTCAAAGGCTGCTTGTGAGGGAGTAATTTTTGGCTTTAAATAAATTCAATACCCTCCCACGCCCCTGAACTAATTTCAAAACAACTTACCAAAAACACAGCTCTACAGTGTGATTATTACCCTACACGCGCTAGTTTTGTTGCCCCTTTTAGAAAGCTCTCTTCATATAATCCAGCAATATAGATGCCCATTTGACAACGACATCATCATTTGGGTGACCTTCTCACATCACGTAAAGTGTTTACTCGCACAAATATCCAGTTTTATGGTAACACCTCGTTTGAACCCTTCGTAAACTACCACTGCTACGTACGATGAACATGGACTACAATATCCTCAGAGATAAACCCGCTGCTTAATAACTCTTAAGCGAAAGATCCTTCACATAAACGCTTATGGGCCACATCCGTTCGGCACCCTTAAACATAACTTTTAGTTGCACTACAACTTCGCGCTCCAACAACCAACAAGTTCATGGCCCCAACATTTACGATAAATAAACCTAATTTCATCAAAAGCTATAAACAACCATACCATGAACTAGGAAAAAGAAATGCTAAACTTTTTCGCATTCGATGTCACCTTGACTTCGTCATTTGCTTCTCTTCATCTTGCTGTGGCTATTTATCTGCCAGGCGGAACCTCTAAAAGCATAAAAACTATTCACTGTTACAGCGCCATCATAATTTGTTCTCCTTGCAAAGAACAAGAAGGACCTACAAAATAAATGGAATAGAGGCAGCCATCATGGTAATAAAGTAGATCCCCTCAAACCGGACCTGAGCCAGACCACTACACTATAACAGCTTATAGAGATGTTTTTTTTTTTGCACAACTTTAAGGACTCTGAACCACAAGTATTTGGTAAAGTGTAATCCTCATGCTTTTGTCTTTGGATGAGAGTATCTGACTGTCGCCAGCGAGGTAATTTCCGGCGGTTATTCCTGCTCCCATTCCTGGACGGACGATTCGAACGAGATTCACATCAACATTGCAAATTTGCTTAATATTGCTCCTGAAGGCATTTACCGGAATAATAACGTTGATGTTGTTTTATTGTTCCAGCAAAGGATATGTACGTGCTTCGGTACAGGTATGACGAAGATTTCCACAACTGCTGTAGAGGTTTACCAAAAGCGCCCAATAAATCCATTGATGTGCGTGAAATACGATGACTCCAATTTCCCGCGGCATACACCGAAGTGCTTCTTAAACGACAATCCAATTTCGGTTTTTTCCTTTCGTTGAATTTCGACCAGGTAGCACAGCATGTTCATGTCTGTATTCGCATCATAACTATATGGAAGCCATCATCCAGAGAGCGACATCGAATGAGGACGGGTCTGAGTGCAAGTCAAAACCCGAAGGCGGAATTAATGTTGTGGAACTTTAGACAGACACCAAATTGAAAAGCATCATCTACGGTCTGATATATGTACATGTGTATGTAGAATGTTTCCGTTGCAGATGCTGAAACGAGCCGCTCCTTGTGAACATAATGTGTTCCGCTATGACACAGCGGAAATAGTTTTCCATCGCGCGCAAATACGACCATCGTGCCCGCACCCTCTGCCCTGGAAGAGTAGGGTATCTTATTTATTTATATTTTTTCTCGTCTTGCTGAATCTTTCCCTGTGGGCTATACGTCGTCGTCATCGTCGTCGTTGTTTCCCTCTGCCCTTTGGTTGGGGTTATTCAAATTTCCCATTGGGGCTCTGGTGGTTCTACTGCTGAGGAGGACATTTTTGGTATCTTTTTCGGTCATGTATTGGATGAAGACGTTGTAATCCAGAGGGTTAACCAAATAGCTGTTTAGAACTCAAGCCACTATGCGCTGCTGCTGCTGCTCGATACTATAGGAGAGGAGAAAGTGTTGAAGATAATCGAGAATTTACTGAGCGATTTATGTAGATTTCCTCGAGGTAATCCTTAGGATTTGGAATTTAAATATTTCATTTCAGCCCGACAATGAAGGAGGATGAATTCACACAAAAGGACGCTACTATTTTGTTAATTTATTTTCCGACAGCACACACACACAAAAATTTGTATGTTTTTTCCCGAGGAATTTTAAAGTTTCTGATTTCATCTCGAATTAAATTGATTTACACCAGACCAGAGCCGGTTGAGAGAAGTCGTAAACGTTTATTCGACTAATTTGCCGAAAGAACAAACAAAAAGTAATCGCTATTCGTAGGCGTTGGCGTAGGTAATTGCAGAATGTGCGCTAAGTGAGTGAGGAATTTTTATCCTTCGGCAATGAAGGAGAAAATAAATTGGAAAAACAAATGTGCGAATCTCAAAAATGTATAAAGAATTTTATTTTAAACGGAAATGACAGTTTCATTATCCTATCGCTGAAGTTAAATGAATAAGAAGGCAAAATGTAGGCGGATTTCTGTTGGGAGCTGTTGCTATCTTACTGGTTTCTCTTATTTCTACTAGATTTTGCAACACTGAACACGAACTGGTCATGAATCCATTGTGAAGTCCTTGGTCCTTTTACCTTTTCAGTCAGCGGAAGATGTTTGGTATGCACCAAAGGGAAGATGGAAGCGACCAGACCCATGGGTTATCAGTTCGATATGCCCTATCTACAGGGTGTTTTATAGATTTTTATTAGAGATATAGAATTTCAACTTGAAATAAAACACAAGAAAATCGTTTTAATGTCCATAAATTTGGCTTTATTGGAAGGATAATTTTATGCCATTAATATTTAAGTGTAATTTCGGGCATGTGGCTGGTTCGAATAAAGACAAGTTTAGAGGTCCAATTTTAAACCACTTTTTCAAGCATTTGGGGCAATAACGCAACGAATGTTGGCTTCCAAGTCCCCTAACGTTTCTGGTTTGTTGGCATATGCAAGCGACTTCATATATCCCCAAAACAAATAATCCAATGGTGTCAAATCACACGATCTTGGTGGCCAATTAACAGGTCCATTCCGCGAAATTATGCGCTCATCGTCGAATGTTTCCTTCAATAAATCGATTGTGATGTGCGCTGTGTGGCATGTAGCGCCGTCTTGTTGGGATCACATCTCATCCACATTCATGCCATCCAATTCGGGAACATAATAGTCGGTTATACCGGTCTCCATTAACGTTAACTGACTCTCTAGCATTATTTCGGAAGAAGTATGGCCCAATGACTCCACCAGACCATAGATCACACCAAACTGCCAGTTTTCGACTGTTTTTGAATGTAATGGCGTTTCAAGGGTCTCATGTGGATTCTCTTCACTCCAAATGCGGCAATTTTGCTTGCTGACGTTGCCATTCAACCCAAAATGAGCTTGCGGTAAACTGCGCGAACTGAACCATTATTCTTGAAATAAATTTGTTCATGATGAAATGGAAAACCAAACTGAACATAAATGACATTCGAGTTGCCAGATTTGACCACAAAATGTCAGTTTTATCTCTATTCGAAAAACCAACCTCTAAAAATAAACACCCTTTACAAGAAAGGCAAGACGATGTCTTTAAGAACTGCCGTAATATCGTAATATCCTATACAGCGTGAGTCTTTTGTTATTGTTATTGATCGAAATCCGATGTATATGCGATCTTCAGGAGACTTAGCTCGTTTCATCGATGGAATGGTGACAATTACGGTAGAAGTTCCATAAGGGGACTTTCCAAATTAAGGGGAATGGTAGTTCCCAGCCAAGTTCTTACCAACTTTGATATTACACCCTTCTTTACACGAACCAAATCAGACCATCAGACCCCCTCTCTAATTTCGCTTACAACAAAGCTAGAGACATAAAATTAAAATCAGGATTAAGTGGGACGCACAGCTGGAGGCTCCATACCAAACCTTCAAATTTGACACAGTAATGAGGTTTTGCCGTGAATCCCCAGGGAAAAATCTAGCATTTAGCCAAAATTTAACATTTGCCAAGTATAGAAATGTAAATACTATTTTTAAAATTCTAATATTTTTATAATACAAACATGGCTACTTTTTATGGCTGACTTTTACGCCAAAAAAAAAACTTGACTAGTTATGTTGTTGTTGTAATATTTTGTTTTGTGACAAACTTGCAAGGACATCATTGAGGTTTGGAAGCCGCCCAATTCTTGTCAGAATCGGGGTTACTGTTTTCTAATCGCACTCACTTTAATGTTGACCCAATTCGATGCTCATAAAGGGTGATCCATTTCGAGGTTCCCTACTTTTTTAAAGAAAAAAAGCACAGAAAATTCAAATTTAATGGAGAATGTTTATTATCATTTGAAAGAACATTCTTTGGCATTTATTTTTTGAAGATTATGTCTATCAAATGTTGGCCGTTGCTACGTCGCAGATGGTCCATCCGTTGAGTCCAATTTTCGATCACTCGTTCGACCATTTCGACTGGTAACTGGCGAATGACACGTGTGATGTTTTCTTCCAAGGCCTGAATCGAAGCGGGTTTGTCGGCATAAGCTTGTGACTTTACATATCCCCACAGGAAAAAGTCTAACGGTGTGATATCACACGATCTTGGTGATCGACCGGCCCAAAACGTGTAATTATGTGCTCACCGAAATGTTCTCTCAATAAGTCCATTGATTGATGCGATGTGTGCGAAGTGGCGCCGTCTTGCTGAAACCAAATGTCGCCGAGATCACGAGCTTCAATTTCAGGCATCAAATAGTCGGTTATCATGGCACGATAACGGTCGCCATTGACGGTTACGTTCGCACCGGCATAATTTTTAAAGAAATATGGACCGATGATTCCACCGGCCCACAAACCACACCAAACCATTGTTTTTTCTGGATGAAGTGGCAGTTCTTCAATCTCTTCAGGTTGCTCTTCGTCCCAAATGCGGCAATTTTGTTTGTTTACATACCCATTGAGCCAGAAATGGGCCTCATCGCTAAACAAAATTTGCCTCGAAAACGTCGGATCTTTTTGGAACTTTTCAAGAGCCCATAGAGCGAAGCGATGTCGCTTGGGAAGGTCGAGCGGCTTCAGTTGTTGCACAAGCTGTATTTTGTACGCTTTCAATTTAAGATCTTGACGTAAAATGCGCCAAGTCGTTCCATACGTCAGTCCGAGTTGCTGCGAACGGCGCCAAATCGACTCTCTACGGTCTTCGTGTACAATCTCAGCTACGGCCGCTATATTTTCTTCACAGCGTGCTGGACGTGGTCTATTCGGTCGAATATTATCCAATAATGAATGCTGGGTCTCAAAATGGGTGATGGTGTTGCGAATAGTACGCTCAGTAGGCCGATTATGTTGACCATAAGTTGAGCGAAGTGCACGAAACACATTCCTCACATAACGTGAATTTTCATAATAAAGTTGAACAATTTGTAAACGTTGTTCACGAGTAAGTCTCTCCATTATGAAATGCCAAACAATACTAAACAAAAATAACATGACAGCATGACACGACTCACACGTGATCTGTCAAAAAATGCTATTGAAAAAGATATCTCTACTTGGATCACCCGTTAGAAGGTCAACATATGCTTGTAGATATGTTTATAAATCACCTTCATATATAGAACATACGAGGATATGAAGTCTCAGCCTTTCGAAAATCGTTGAAATCCCATCAGTTACCCTCGAACCATCCGGATTTAGCTGGAAAAAATTATCTTCAAAAGTAAAATTTATGCAATTTGAGCCTAGGGCAGTGCAGAGGTTATCCTTATATGCTCCTTCATAACCGCTGCACTACATAGGTCGTCATCAGCAAGACGCATTTTCGCTTACGGTTCCTTAGTAAGTTATGTTGGATTTGTGTCACGACTATTATGGTTATTGTGTTACAAAGTCTTTTTAAGTACGTTAAATTAAGAAAACAAATTGTATTTCTTTACCAATTCATTACATGGTCTACTTATTATATTGCAATATTTTCATTTTTAGGCTGTAAAGTTTTCAATAAATTTTCATTTTATTCATAAGTAATTTAAAACTCTTATTTAAAACATACTGATTTCACAACAATTTCGACTCGGTATTATTACGGTTCGAGTACTGAATCATCTATCAACTATCATCCACCCGAGTCTAGATGGCGCCATATTTTTTGTTTAATTTGGATTTATGTCACAACTAAATATTATGGTTATTCTTGTAATATAATGGTGTCATGAGTAGCCTTGGCCTAAAATTAAGAAAAAAATCTTCCAAATCTCAGCTTCATACACCTTGAGACAGAAACGCCGTACAGAAAACAGAAAATTGACTTTGCTATTATTTAATGGAGTATAAGTAAAAAGAGCCATTTCTGTTTTTTGCTAAACAAAAGATCTGTGAAACTTTTCCTAGAAGTTTTTGAAAAGCAAAAAAGGAGTTATTGGAAGGTGCATTCTGGATAATATAGTTACTTGACTTGAAACGAAACAATACACATTTTGCTTATATTAAAGCTCTTCGGCTTCAGTCAGCAGTGTGAGAGTGAGATATGGTCAATGTTTGGATCAAATGGAACAAGGAATCGAAGTTGTTGCAATGAATGGCGGAAGAAAATCATTTTTGGAGTAATAACTTATACTACCTAGTTACTACTCATACAAAGTATTAATTCCAGAAAGTCTTATACTTAAAAGGCAAAGAGACGACTTTCATTAATTGGTACTGTCCTTGAGATAACTAGAAAGAGCATTCAATGAATGTTGAATTCAATTTAATTATAACCACTCACTAAAACCAGTATAAAACATACATACCAGCATGAATTATACTTCATATAAAAAAAACACCACCAAATATTTGCAAATAGCTCCAGCATATTGCCACAACACCATAAATCGCATATTTTCACTTTTCAACATTCAAGCCAAAGTTTAACATGCACACATTTGTTTATCTTTTGCGTTTATCTTTTGCTATCTACTCTGCAATTCATCTACTCTGGACTCGTAGCATACTTTTGTTGCAGCGGGAATTCGTATTCCTTTTACCATTCCCTCAGTTGTGGCAAAAATATACTGAAAACAAAAGATACATTCCAAAATGCAAATGCATTAGAAAAACACTATACAATACATCCTGCCAGAGCACATTGAGTATAGCGACGCGTTAAGCTGCGCCACAAAACACTTTTTTAGTTTCCTAAAATAAAGGAAAACTTTATAGTTCAACCAATGCGCGGGCGGAAAGTTGACGTGAAAAATGGTTTCCTTTTTGTTCTATTTTCAATTGCGGATGCAAAAGGCAGAAAATAAAAGCAAAACAATATTACTTTGTCGATATGGACAAACACAAAAAAGATTTGCTTAGTAAACGACAAAAATTTACAAATTGAAAATTTCCATTTCAACTTGATGGTTGGCGGATGGTGTTGAAAGTTAGTCGGCGAACTATGTATGTACTACATTTGCAAACCCACGACGGGTATCAGAAAAGTAAGTTACTCGCACTGGTCGTAGGAAACTTTGCATTAACATCAAACTTGGAATATAGACTCTGAAATAAACACGTATTTTTCATTTCTACATATTCTGCCCACGCGAGGTTTTAAGCGCCTCCCTTTTTCATTTAAATGACATTTTTACGGTTTTGAAAATTCTATTAGTTATATTAGTTTGAAACTTTGCAGATTTATCAGATTATTACTGAATCTTAGCTCAAAATTTGTATTGTGCTTTAGAGTTTTTATTTTTAGTAGTCTATAAAATGGTAAGTTTAAAATCAACCAGCGGAAAAAACTTAGGACTTTCCAGCACAGCTGATCAAAGATCTCTCCGTTCACCCAAATACAAAGATTATTGCAAAAAATAATTCCTAGATCTAATTCGTCCACAGTTGTCATCTACAGTGTATCTGTAGACCTGTACCTGATTACCTCTCAGACTACCCGAACCGCCCGAACCACCCAAACCATCATCTACCTCGGCATCATTTGCATTCATCTACCATTAATAAAGCTTTTAGCCTGTCGCATGCTAGTGGTACACATGTGGTTATGTTTGCCAGTCGTGAAACTTTTTTGAGAGTTGTGGCAATTCAATTTTTTTACTCCGTTTTTACGCAAATATCGGCCTTATTGGAACGGTTTAAGATAACCCTTACTTCTGACCCAAAAATATGATTGTTATGGAGCTTAAAATTCGTTCTAACAACTCTAGTAAGAACAACTTACTTAACTTTCCCCCTTCCTTCAAAATATGAGGGGGCTTAAGGGTATGATTAATAGAATACGTAGCGTGCTATATGAGGTGTCTCACACCTTCAATAATTATGGTACTACTTTCGTCTCTCAAAGTGTATGTCAAAGTTTCCACAGATCAAAGTGCTTTAAGTTCAAAGCTCTCAATGTATTTAGGTGCAACTGCTCTTAATATTTCCACCAATGAATATGATTCTCTCAATTCTAAAAAGCGTGAGCTTTAATTATGAAAATGTGATGTCAATAACTTACTCACGTTTGTAGCTCGATTTCAAATTATTAAACTCGCATTTCCTGAGGTTAAGAGGCTGTTTCTAAGCACAGAATATTTATAATCGATATTGCCTGTCTAGTTCTTTTTATATAAGTAAGTATCCTTTTGCATCCTTCTGTTTGGTTTGCTGTACTGATGTACTCATTACGCACATTATCCTCTAATCCAAATGCCATAAAACGGCTAGCACCTTTGTTGAGTGAGTAGCGGTAGGATCATGAACTAAAAAGTCTTCGTCGATACCGACAAAAGTTTTTACTACCTTCAATGGTCAAATATTTGACCAGTCTCACAGACAGCTGTCATCTGTCTGTGAGACTTACTGCTAGCGTTAGTACCTTCTGTTATCGTGTTTCTTTAAGACATAAAATGTTTACGGCGTATCTTTTTTCAGAATGCGTCCTACTACTTTTTTATATATATTATAAAGCTTTTGTGTTTTAACATTCACTGACACAAAATCGTAAGTTTGGTATGAGTTTAAAAGAACACAATACCTGTCTCCTAGATAATTTAGTTGAAAATAATGAACAATGCACATTACGTGAAGGATATTTCATTTCGCATTGCGCTTTTTCTTTTATTCTTCTTAGATTGAGAATATGATACTTGGCGCCGAGTAACACCAGCAATTCAATTTGAAATGTAGAAAACGTTCTATTAACTTACACAATGACTTTTCACAGTAAATCCTATTAACTCGTGAAGGGTTAAGAAGTATCAAAGTCCTTTAATTATCTTGTGACAAATGGATGAAAACAGACACTTTAAAAACTAAAAAGGACAATTGTACAGAAAACTGGATGTACTTATAGCATATTTGGGAGGGTAACTTAAAATGATACCATTTATTTAACTGAACGACGAGTGTCACTTTAGCTAAGTGAAATTATACCAAATTAGTCTTATTGCACTATTAATTGATCAAAATGGCTTAATTTTGCTTTCAGTCAGTGAAATTAGTTTTATGTATGTTAGTCCACAATGGATAAAATGTTACAGTTAGGCGCAGGGTTGGGTCCATGCAACCTTTGTTTTCATCCGAAGATGCTCAAATTGGCTAAATGCTTTCTTGTTTAAAATAGGTCTTTCATTCACCTCATAAGTTGGTGTAACACTTCGAACGGTACGTAGAGGAGAGCGCTCCGCGGAAAGAGGATTTTCATCGAATCTGTCTTCTCAACTGATCTATCGAACGATCTTAGGCAGCAATTGTAGGCCAATCGAAGTAAGTAAGATAAAATTGGTATTATTTCCCAACATAATTTGGCGTTATTTCACTTTATCAAAACTAAAAAAATTAGGAATTAATAATTGCAGTAAATAAAACGAACAAATTTAGGTTTTCCAATCCTGAAAAAATCAGCCTACATACAATATATATATTTTTAATGTTTTTTTTTTTTCAAAATTGTTTGATAGTAATTTCTTAAAAAACTTGAGAGAAATAAATTAATATAAAAACAATTATCAAAATTTAGCTATTGGCATGAGAACGATAACTTTGGCAAAGGAGTTAAATGCAAGCATTTTTTTTGAATGGGAATGGGGGGGTTCTATTAAGAAAAATTACTTAACGTGGAAAAAATGTATTCAAATATAGAAGCAACACTTTCAAAAACGAATTCCTGGCTTTCAAATAAACTTCTATTGCACCTTTTTTGTAAATGTTGCCGTTGTGTTTTAATACACTTTTTTATTTAAAGTCTCGAAGTGGTGCTTTGTGCGAACGGCAATGGTAATCCAGTTGTAAGTAAACAAATTAAAACCTTTTTGTTATGTTTGGGACCTCAAATTCAATACTGTGAAATTATGAAGGTCTTCAAAACCGAAAGATCCAAGAAAGATTTCAATATAGGATTGGGGAATGAACTCAATTTCTTCGGCTTGATAATAATAACGACTTTGAATCATCGAACTTACATAAAAGTTAAATAGTCTATACCGAAAGTAGGAATACAATGTATGTCGGCGGATTTTTTTAGAAGGCTGTATTTTTTACGGCAATGAAGTGTATGCATTAAGGGCCACGGTAGTGCCCAACCAAGTTCTTTAGCAACTTTAGCACTACACCCTTATTTACGCGAACCATCACAGGCCTTTTTGAACCCCACCCCTTCAACTTCGCTTACAACAAAGCTAGAAACATAAAATTCAGACTTATTGGAACACATAGCAGCAGGTTCCATACCAAATTTCAACTGTTTAACATGAGCACTTCCTAACTATGCAGCACAGTAATAGGTTTTGCGAAGAAAGCCCAGAGAAATATCTTAAATTTGTGATTTCCCATCTAGGGCGCGTTGCAGCCGCCCATTTCTCTTAACTCAGCCCCTAAAAGACCTTAGGGGAACAGCTATGGCTATTCTTCAACATATATGTTTTTATTGTTATATAAATAACTTGAAGAAATTGAAGCTCCCCGAAGATTATTTGTTAAGCGTATCTATACACGTATCATAATGGAAAGACTTACGCGTGAACAACGTTTACAAATTGTTCAACTTTATTATGAAAATTCACGTTCTGTGAGGAATGTGTTTCGTGCACTTCGCTCAACTTATGGTCAACATAAACGGCCTACTGAGCGTACTATTCGCAACACTATCACCCATTGGGGTCTCAACCAGCATTCATTATTGGATAATATTCGACCGAATAGACCACGTCCAGCACGCTGTGAAGAAAATATAGCGGCCGTAGCTGAGAGTGTACACGAAGACCGTAGAGAGTCGATTCGGCGCCGTTCGCAGCAACTCGGACTGACGTATGGAACGACTTGGCGCATTTTACGTCAAGATCTTAAATTGAAAGCGTACAAAATACAGCTTGTGCAATAACTGAAGCCGCTCGACCTTCCCAAGCGACATCGCTTTGCTCTATGGGCTCTTGAAAAGTTCCAAGAAGATTCGACGTTTTCGAGGCAAATTTTGTTTAGCGATGAGGCCCATTTCTGGCTCAATGGGTATGTAAACAAACAAAATTGCCGCATTTGGGACGAAGAGCAACCTGAAGAGATTGAAGAACTGCCACTTTATCCAGAAAAAACAAAGGTTTGGTGTGGTTTGTGGGCCGGTGGAATCATCGGTCCATATTTCTTTAAAAATTATGCCGGTGCGAACGTAACCGTCAATGGCGACCGTTATCGTGCCATGATAACCGACTATTTGATACCTGAAACTGAAGCTCATGATCTCGGCGACATTTGGTTTCAGCAAGACGGCGCCACTTCCCACACATCGCATCAATCAATGGACTTATTGAGAGAACATTTCGGTGAGCACATAATTTCACGTTTTGGGCCGGTCGATTGGCCACCAAGATCGTGTGATATCACACCGTTAGACTTTTTCCTGTGGGGATATGTAAAGTCAAAAGCTTATGCCGACTAACCCGCTTCGATTCAGGCCTTGGAGCGAGTGATCGAAAATTGGACTCAACGGATGGACCATCTGCGACGTAGCAACGGCCAACATTTGATAGACATAATCTTCAAAAAATAAATGCCAAAGAATGTTCTTTCAAATGATAATAAACATTCTCCATTAAATTTGAATTTTCTGTGTTTTTTTCTTTAAAAAAGTAGGGAACCTAGAAATGGATCACCCTTTATCAAACAGCAATTTGTAGAAAAGGATAATGACTAGAATGAGTTGGTCTCGGCTCACAACCCTTAACCCTTTGTAAGGATAATGAACATTCTTGGAAGCCTGACCTATACGACCGCATTTCTGTCATTGACAGTCACATGTTTAAAGCGCTGTTCAAACGGACTAGAGCTTCTGTGTGATACTGTCCTTCTTCACCAAATAAAGTTTCTTACCACTCCACTCCTGTACGTTCTTCATTGTTGAAGTTTTATACAAAAAAAAAAACCTAAGCCAAATGCATTATTAAGTTCTTCGTAGTATCATTTTAAATTCCATTCCTTTTATTTTCCTTAATCACACCTAAAAAGTATATCCTAGGCAAGAGAAATAAAATTCAAATTTAATATATGTATTTACATAGATACTACGAACAGGAAGCACACAAGCCTCATTCTAGAATTCCCTTAAATTAGTTCACTACTACCTGAGATTGTCATTTCCTTTTTGTTATTTCATCTTCTTTTGTATGGGACAAACCCTTGGAATAGCTCAGTGCCGTTCAACAGACAAAGTCAGGTGGCCATAACATGTTCCCATAAATAATGCCTCCTGACAAAATCTAACCGACTACTTACAATGGCTTCATCTTTCTTTTTCCGGTGGATAAATTCATGTCCATACCAAGGTACCTTCCTTTTCGAGAAGAATTCTTTTATTTTGTCTTTCCCTTTCGACATCGCCCATTTGGGCTTTGTTGCCTGTCATTGCAAGCCTCACTGTAATAATACTGAAGTCATAATGATAATAATTATTACGTATACGTTTACCCTCAACCAAGGAGCATAACAAAACAAAACAAAACACATCCTTATTGTGGCGCAGAGAAGCCCCCCAATGGGTTGGTTTTGTTGGTAAAAATATTTGCAATTTTGTAAAATTTTATCAAATAGAATGTGAGCGAGGACGACGAGTGGTACCATAAGCATCGTAATTTTTTCCTATGATATACCCAAAACGTCAAGCCACTACCCCCACTCGACCGACCGCATATAGAGGAGAATGAGAACACATAGTTACAAATAATGTCAACACGGTCGTCATGGTGTTAGTTGGTGGAGTGTAGGAACTGGCGTGAACAATGCGGTTATTTGTTGGCAGACATATTCAGTCGTTTGTCTTTTTTTGTTTGGAATAATTCTCTTGAGCTAAATATTTAACAACCCTTGAAGCTACATTGGAGTAGCCACTCAGGTGAAAAGGGAAAAGCACGTAAAGAATGAGGAGGGTGTGCAAATTTACGCGTCAAAATGCCCAAGGAAACATTGCGTTGAAGAAGGAGTGTGTGTTTGGCGCCGGCCGCTTTGTTGGGAGAAGTTTATTTGTAGGATATTTTGATAGATTGCGAAAATATAATCAGGGCCAGCAAATGGCTTCATTAAATACCCAGTTACGTATGAAAAGAGAGATATGATACGCACTCGTTTCGAATTTTCGATGTTGTATGTTTGTGCGTCATTGAATTTAATGAAAGGATCTTCCGGTCACCTGTCAGTAAAATGTATTTATTATGCTTAATAACGGTCTCTAAGCAATAGACTAATGTTATTTTAGCATTGGATTGAGGGTTCATTGGACTTTTTCTAAGAAGATTGTCACTTTTGGACTCATTAGTTGTTCAGGCTTTTGTAGCAGTTTGAGGAAGATCTTAAAGAAGCTCGCTGAGTGTAATTTCTAGCGCAAATTTGTTTTATGCTTATTTGTTTGATATACAAATTTAGGACTTTATCAAGTGCTCTTTTACGTTCTGCAAAATTTAAAACTTTTTTTTTGGTAGTAAAACTCTGAGATTTACACTTTAGTCTTTCGTAAGGTGATATAGCTTTTCTCATATTGATGTCGTGTTTTTATATAACTTAACTAAGTAGTTCTTACTCTGTACCCGAACCATTTATTTGGCTAACACTTAGCAAGCTGAAACCTCTAAGGACGCAAGCATTCTCTGACAGAGGCGTATGATGATCAGCGGAACCTGGAAAGTCTGATCCCCACACTGGTTCACTGGTTATATAAATACGTGCATTAAATGTTAGATTTTACCTTTTATATAGTAGGAGGAGGTGCTAGAGGAACTCTCACCACTTCTATGGACGTTTTTTCATTTTCCCCCTTTTAGCTTCACCTTCATTGGCTCAAGCGAGGCTCAATGTTGATCAACAACCGTCCATAGGTTGGTGTTCGTCTGTCCGAAAAGTGAAATGACTGAGTGTTTACCAGGCCAACTCACACAGGCCCCAAATAGAAACTATCCTAGATCGAAGGACTGAAAAATTAGTCGGTGGCTTGTGCTCCCAAGAGCTAATATACTTCCACGTGGCAGATTGATGAAGCAGCGCATCAGTTCAAAGTGCATGTTTTCGCTAACCTAACTGCTAAAGGCTATATTGTGAACAAGAGATGGAGGGATAGAATCATTTTGCATTTGCATTTGCAGCGATAGCCAGGCTGCATTAAAAGCGCTGCTTAGCCCTGAATTTGGTGGGAAGGCTCAACACAGTGAGTATCTGGTCACACTGCCAGTAGATTTTCATCTCATTTCACTTAAACGGACGAAGGCAAATAAGCTACAGAAGCTGCGGAGTATTGCGTGTCTAGGCATTACAGTGTACAACAGCACTAGGGGCCATTGTTGGGCTCTTGCTTTTACAGATCTTCATTAAACTTCTGTACTACCAATAAGGCTGCAGATGCGCTATTAAGTAACAACTCGAATATAAGTTTAAATCAAAAGGTTATGTGGGCCACCTGAAGTTGCTTTACTCAATCCCAAACGTGCCAAGTAAGGCTGCTTGAATGCTCTTCTAAACCCAGCCAAGCACAACAAGGTCAAGGGCTGGATCAGCAATCTGAAGTCTTAGAACCAGAACCAGAACTCTATATCAGAGTCAACTGCCCTGCTGTTTTACGGCTATAATCATTTGGGAACAAAAACTTCGTCTAAACCACTTTGAAAGTGTTCCTGGTTTAAGACAATTAAAAAAATTAATTAGGCCTTACTCCAACAAGGAAATGTTGATACTAAATGAGAAGAACATTAGTGGGTGGGCTATAAGAAGCGACTGCGGATTGATATATCGTTTTAACAAAATGAATCAGTGTCCGGAGATATACAAATATATATACAGGTAGGTTCTGTCTAGAAGACGAAAACCTAAAGAAACTTAAGAAAAATATTTTATCTACAGCATACCGAAACTTGACGATCACAGTGTTTGATTAACAGTTCAAAATAGGTTGCCGAAAGAATTCACTCTTTACCTGCATTGTTCGACTTTTGCCAGAACCAGACTGACTATTCTTGGCAAATACTTCTTCCGTAAAGCAGATCTCAATAAAATTGAAATAGTCAACATTCCTTGCTTTGGAAAAAGGACTTGCAAATTGAGCTATTAAGGCTCTATGACAACCTTAAGGTTTTTTCTGGCTATCTGCCCAAATGCCTTTTTGAAGTACAATGGACTAAGTGACTATTTTTTTTCGGGTGACCCTATTCCAAATACAGACAAATACAATTGTTGCAATAAGTTCAGGAATATGTTTGCCAACCGACGTACACCCCAACTTTCTCATTAAATTCATAAGTTCGAACGGGATTATCTCTTGTAATACCAATGTATGGCGAAAACGGCCAGTATGGTTTTATGTTTAGCAACTTCATCAGCCAACTTAGGTACTTAATATATGAAAAGCTTTGGCATCTTTAGAAAAAATGATCTGCAGCCTAAGGCTACTTTGAAGTTCACCGAAACTGTTTTCACCGATTTTAAAGAAGCTTTACTATCCTAGAATGTAAGGAAATCTCTCTCACGCCTTAAATCCGCCTTAAATTCACTGCAGTTACTGAGAGGACAGAAAAAGAGACAAAGTTAAAGTCTGTCAGAGAAAAATACCACCTCCTCCCTCAGTGTAGGAGTATTATATCACTTTCACTTCCAGGAAAATACATTCCTCTCAGACTGTTTTAGACGGAAATGTGACTATGGAGTTTCTATGGAACTGATGCCGAGGTGTGGTATAATCAATGTTTCTGTGAAAGCTCATTGAAAGTATTTATAAAACCTTCTGGTTCCACTGAAAGGATATTGAGACTAATAGTCGTATAAGCATACGGTTGCTCGTATTAAGGTGTGCCAGATACAATAAAATGGTAAGACATACCACTCCAATGCGTAAAGTAGGAACTGGAGACAAAATTTGTTGCCAAGAGAACAGTGCCTCTATAGCTTTTAAGACTATAGGCATGTTAGGTTTCCTGCTAAGGGTTTCTTAACCTAAGATTAAAACCAACTAGTACATCAAGTTAGTACCCTTATAGACGGTCGGTCGATGTATGGAATTGCGTATTTACTGATGAAGAGGAAAAATTCGGTTTTGTGAAGGTTAACGACTAACCCAAAAAAGGTTTACCCATTTTACAAGCTTGTTAAGATCGTTTTAAGTGCGTTCTTTTAAGATGTTAAGATGCTGAGATTGCAAAACTATTATCATCCTCAAAAGCAATAGTTTAGCAGCCTTTCCGTCTAACGCATATCAGACGCTTGAAGATTTATCAACTCACAAAGTAAGCCATCCACCGCCAGAATTGAAAGTGCATCAAAGATCGCAGAATTGTCGACTTTACAAAAGCTAACATTGCATACTTCTAAAGGCAAAGTGGAGCAAGTAAAGCAATTAACGAAATGTGGGGCGAAATAAAAAGTGTTCTTAAGGATGCTGGATCCGAAACCGCCAGGCCGAGAAGTAGAGACTCTTGGATAGCCCAATGTACCTGTGATAAAATCGAGCTTCGCAAATTGTTAAAGAAGCAAATGAATTACGAAGCGAGAATCGGCAAAAAGGTTGGTCTATCGTTGTGTAAGACGTGACAGGAGGACGATTTAAGATGGTCTCTCAGATAAAATACTGCAAGAAGAACGGATATCAGGGAATTGTACAAAATATCTGTGATGGAATAGCTAGGTGGGAAATAAAAATTCGAGATGGAGATTGACCTGAATCCCTTGGCAGCTGTAGGCACGCTTGCGATCGCACGGCGTTAGCTCGACGGTGGGGTGGGATCTTGCTGCCTTCCTATTCACACATGTTTTTCGTGCCTGTTTCTATTTGTATTGAGGTTTGTGAAAAAAAGAGGGTTGGGAGAGAAAAACTAAAGAGAGGAGTGTTCAAGAGAGAACTATTTAAAATTTGAAAAGGAACAGTGCTATATGAAAGCGAATATTGTTGATGCTGTTTCGGATGTTAAGAAACTTATGGACTTGCCCTCCCCTTTGCACTCGGTGGGAACCGCATGCACCGTGACTACCCCTGTTCCATGTTTATTTCAAGGGATAGGCCCTAACTATACCCTTGCGCGTATTTAGACGATCATGACCTTAAAAGCGGTAAATTTTAGTCGCAAATAAAATGCATAATTAATTTATTCACAGATCATGTGTATAGTATAATTTGGTAAAATTCATGTTTATTTATATTATCATTATCATTACTATTTAATGGTTATGAATAGGGAATAATAATTCTTAGGCATAGAGCCTTGGTACTAAACACAAGAACTTAAATTACTAAATTAATAAACGTAATTGCAAGTATAAATTATAAATGTAATAAAAAAAAAAGGTAATTAATGTTGCCAAAGAAATTATTGTGAGGTACAATTGTACTTACAGTTTTCCCGTGTCGCTGAAATTTGTGGCCACAAGTTTCCTTTTGAAGACGATGATGATGATGTGCTAGTCTTTTTCTTTTATGTATTTAAGGTAAAAAAAAAACAATTTCTAAGGCAATACAACGACTTTAACACAGAAAGATATTTAGTTTACGTAAGTATTTAGTAATTAATAGGCAAATTAGAATAATAATTTTGGGCAATCACTGAACTGTCACTGCACTTGTGGATTATTTTATGTGGGTAATGATGATGAATAATGATGATATGATAGTTTTTTTTTTTTTTTATTTTTTTTTTTTTTTTGGAATTTCTCGCATATCAGCGCTTGTGACCGCGTGCAGTGAGTTGTCTCACAAGTACTTTTTGTTTGTGCACGGACGTAGATGAAGTTGCACGAGATCCACTTTCTTTAACCGCATGAACTTGGCGACTGGGGCAGCTTCGTCATGCGTAGGTCTTTGGCCCTATGAGAAAATTTATTTATGTGCGTAAACCTTTTGTTGCGGACGCTTATCTTATCGACTATTGATAAGTAAGTGAGCTTTTGATTGGAGACGTCCGCAAGTTCTGTGGACACGAATGACAGAGGTTAGCATAACTAAAAAAAATAACCTAATATGTACCTACCTTATTTAGAGGTGATTTTTTTTCCTATTTGGAAGATATTCTCCAGTACATGGATAGAGCGTGTATTTGCTTTAATTTTTGATTTCCTTTGCGTGTGGTATTTTTATGTGGTATTTTTTTTTTGGTTGTTTTGTTTTGAACTATTTGTTCCTTTGAAATGAGGCCGCTCTATAATCAGGTAAGAAATCAGATAAAAAAAAACCAATCTAGTGGTTTCTTACCTTCCGCCTATGGATTCCCTTTAAATGTTATTCTCCGGGTCTTGGAAGATTGAAGATGGGTTAGGGAAAACACCATACCACGATCACGGTCTGCACGCTAAAGAAAGTGGGTGGCGATCGGAAATTGTAAGGTCGGAAATTTTTGCTAAGCCATAGTTCAGTGGCGAAATAAAGAATTCACATTACCTAAGGGGATGCGTTGGTTATACATATGTCCGGTTTGAAATATACTTATGAGGAGTCAAACGTTGAATTTGAAACTTAACGAAAGTAATGAATAATAATATGTTTTTCAGTTTGAGGTGTTTGCCACATATCCAACAAAGTCGTCGGGAAAAAAAGCACATCAATCATCCTGTGGATGGAACACTTTTAATATCAATTCAGGATCAGCTATGAGGATTCCGCTGAGCAGAGAGCTGAAGTGCCCCGGCTGGAATTTTACACTCCAGATTTATATCCCAAGGAAGGTTGCTGTGATTGTTTAGTTTCCAAAAGGTAATCTTAAGAATTTTAAAATATGCCGTAGTACCGTTCTGTCCATTTTTTAAAAACTAATCACAACCCATCATTCTCGAGCTGATAAAGAGAATCGAGTCGCTACTCAAGAAGCAGCAAGCTGGTTCGATTCTTGGAATTGTTGTAGGAAGTATCGCTACAGGGTACGGATCTAGAAGTTATTCTACTCTGTCCCAAAGTTTGAAAATCCAGTGATATATCTTTCCCTGTGAAAGATATATCTCAGTGTATAGCTGCAGAACGTGAAGCATGGACACGATTTGTTGGTGCTCTATGCCCTTACAGGTGTTACGGGAAAGAGCACAAATGTATAGTTTTCAAAGACTTTTCACAACGAATGATGATAGGCAAATGGATCTGAGATCTCTAATATTTACATTTTATTAGACTATGGTGTTCCGATTGCCTTTAGCCAACTTCAGCGTGAATTCGAAACATAAATAGTGTTCAAGTTATTAGTGCCAAATGCATTTTAGCATTCCCCATGTGCATGCAACTTCTGAATAGGATTCTTAAAGAGTTGAACAAAACGCCATCCGAATACCTTGCCAGCGTTCTGAATGCATGTTCTACATTCAATAAATTAACCACGGAAGTTGAAGCGAAATTGCCATTAACCCTTTATAATCTGCACTTCCCCATTTTTGTCGATGTATATCTATAATTCTGTTTCATTTAGAAAATTGAATCCGGAACACCATGTGGAATAATCATGTTATGTGTTTGCGTGTGTTGAAAGTGTTGAAGTGAGTTAAGCATTTAGATTATGGATATTTGACGGGGGACGGGTAAAAACCACCATCGATAGGGATGAAGCGTAGCCACCTACTTCCATTGTTTTAAATGTAAATACATTAATGGAATATTCGGGAATCGTTTTCGTTAGAACAGATTTTTAACATTCTCGTATACCAAATAAATTAGTTTTCTCAAAAAACGGTTCCAGCGTGAAAGTTTCGTAGTGCTATTAAGACTTGGATGATTTATCAAAGCAGAGCTGAGCATGCAGCTGTAATACAACCGATGATATAATTCGCTCGATTCTCGTATTGTTAATCCATAAATGGCTTGTGAGTTATAAGAGAATTCACAGAAGACTTTTTAAATGCACACTAATCGTCGACAATGTGCTTTTTCAGAAGGCTTCGTTAAATTGATCAGATCAAAAGAGCACCCACATCGCGCAGAAACCAAAAGCATTCAATCAGGATGGCGAAGATGACTCGTCCACATTGATGACAAAAGGCTTCACTATGGACAGCCCCCATTAACTCTTGGCTCTATAAATCGGCTCCAATCATCATCTGATACCAACACAGCGACCCGCTCCCAAACATTGATTAAATGCTTGCATCGTCTAGTAAAATAAAAAAATTACTCTCTTTGGGGCTGACTGAATTATACATTAATAACTCGAGTTCTGCACTGAAGATCTGATTGTTCCAAAGCGGGTTAGGTAGTTATGATTGGTCATTTCGAGAGGAACAATTTAAAATATTCGGCCGTGGACAGGTTTTGAAGAAGACGATTTAATAATCGCGGTGCATATTTAGGGAAGCAAGTCCTGTAGAGCCGATCCTCCATTAGCTTTAAGCATAAAATGTAAGTTTTTACTTAACTTAACTTAGTATGCTCTATATCCTTTTTTTTCTCTGCAACTTCAAAACCATTTGCAATCAACAGAAGCTGAACTATATTCGGAAGTAATAAACGATAATAATCCAACTGGGCTTGGGCTATGTCGACTGTAAAGGCATTAGTCGATTGCGGTTAATTGGCATATTCCTACGTCTTCAGAAAACCGCACACAAAAAAAAATTAAAACGCACAGTCTTGGCGCCCAATTCACGTCACTTCCGTGGGAAATAATAATTGTGGCGCCATGTTAAAGTCTGCTAAAAGTCGGTTGGTTTCGGATTTGACTACCAAACGTTGGAGCGTTGGTTGCCGTCAAATTGGCGCGATGCGCACAACGTTTGCGCAAGTTTAAGTTAGGTTAGATGGGTTGGCATGAAGGAATAGTTTATTTATTACCACACTTAGGTCCTTGTGGACCGATTGTGATACCCTTAAATGGGGGAATACGCCGGTATTGTGGCCTTCTTTAAGGTTTTTTCCTTCCGCTCATGGTTACTCAACTTGATCAAGCCATCCGATGTCTCCAGAAACCTACAAAGATTAGAGAGTGAGACATCTGACAATCGCGATCCATTTCGGATCCTTTTCTTGCTAGCTCGTCGGCCAACTCAAAACCGGTTATGCCCTCCTGTGTCCAGGAACCCAGCAAAGACATACATTGTACTGTAAGCCAAGAGCCTTAAGGTCTATGTGACAGCGGTGATCCAACTTTAATTTCGATAGCATTAACTGCCTTAATGGCCGCCTGACTATCAATGAAAATGGTAATATCATTTCGTGGTACACGCACCGCTTCCGCGATTGCCAGAACCTCAGCCTGCAAAACACTACTTTGATCAGGGAGTCTTATGGAGTTGTGTATATTTAGTTCCTCTGAGAATAGACCAGCGCCTGTTCCACAATCCATCTGTGTATATGGATAAAGATTTAATTTTCGTGGGTTCATTCGTTTACCATTCCTCCCTGCTCGGAAAGGAACAGGTGTATGGTTTGTCAAAATCCATGTAGGGAATCATGTATTCGGAGCTAACATTGTTTCCTAGATATAGTTTAAGAATCTGTGGGACGCGGTTGCATGCATAAAATTCGTTTGCTGCCTTCCTTGCTCGTTCATTGACATTCAACCTCCAGTTAGGTTCCAACGTTTGTGCTAACGAACTCTCATTTTGATAATAAAGTCGCCTTCACACACCCGTCCTTATTGGAAAGCCATTTACTTTGGAATCAGCGCGACGAAATTTGAGTGAAAACATCCTGCAAATATGTTACGGATTTGCTTTATATTAGAACTAGCGTCATATCTTTTTTTTTATTTCATTGTGCTTGGTACTAGATAGCTGCATGGCTTCACTTACAACATGCGTTAAATTAAATGGACTCTAATTGAATTGAATTGAGTGAGTGCGAGGCACACAACGAAACGAATGAGTAGCAATGTGAGTGCGTGTTGTGTCTCACACCAGACGAAATTCAGCGAAATGAATGAGAATAAATGAAGCGTAAAAAAAAAAAAAATAAATATTAGGCGTAAACGGCCCTTACAGGACCTAAAGCCTAGCTTCTCCAACCATTGTATGTACGAAGTTATATTTTTAAAACGAATGGTGGGACCTACAGTTTATTGCCGTAGTCAGAAGTGACATTATTCCCAAAGTTTTTCGCTAGAATTTGTGCGTGCCCAAAATTGCATGGGTTCCATGTATTAGTTTGACTAATCCTCAAGGCACTTTTGGTAGCAGATTCTTCCATGTATAGGTCCAGAGGAGTTAGATTGAGAATTGCCTCCAAACCTGCTGTATCTTTGTGTCTTTGTCATTGAGATTGGTCGCCTTGCCGGCGGCTTGCCACCAGACTACGCTGCCATATGTGAGTATTGGCCGCACGATCGCCGTGTACATCCACAAGATTATTTTGGGGTTTGGTCCCCACCTCCTGCCAAAGATGCGGTTACATGCGTAGAAAGCGTTAGCTGCTTTTTCACTCTTTTATTGACATTCGGCTTCCAATTAAGTTTCCTGTCGAGAATCATACCCAGGTATTTGCCCCTGTCCGTCACCTTTAGAGTTATTCCTTCAAGAGTTGGTGGCTGGAATTAGGGTATTATTCTTTTGTTTGTAAAAAGAACAAGCTCATTTTTTTGGGGGTTGACGCCAAGGCCGCATTGCTTTGTCCATGTACTAAGTGTTCTTAGTGAATTCCCTCAGAGGTCACTTATGGTTTGTAGGAATTTTCCTTTTGCAAGCAAAACTACATCATCTGCGTATGCAGTTACCGTGTACCCCCATATTCTTAAATCTGATTAATATTTTATTAATGACAAGTACCCAGAATAGAGGGGAGATGACCCCTCCCTGCGGAGTGCCTCTTGCAGCAGTTACTCCAAGTTCAGTGTCACCTATTTTCGCGTTGATGTTCCTTTCACTTAGTAAATTTATAATCACATTAGTAAGAGATTGATCAACATTTGAATTCTGTAGTGCTCTCTTGACTGCGCAGGTTTTGACATTATTGAAGGCTTAGTGGCCCAACGCTCTTAACCACTAAGCCCCTGCACCCACAATGAAGCATATAGCGGAATAAAAAATTTGGCACAGCCACAGACACTCGAATTATTCGAGTTTTTGGGTGCATTCATTTCGTTCGATTCACGAGAGGCAAGCAGTAGACTGTCGTTTTTTCCTTTCTTTTTTTTCTTTATGCGCGACAAGACAACAATTAAAAACCCGTTTTGTCATTCGAATCCATTCGAAACGCAACCTCTTATTCCAACGCATTCCCACTCATTCAATTCGTTTTCATTGGTTTGAAGGTTGTGCGTCCGAGTTTTACCTGACCGCACTCACTCACTCAAACATATTAGGCTTCGCATTCTATATCATTCAACTCATTTTTGGCATTGTTCATTTGAACGGTTTTTTTTGCCATTCATACAGCTCTCCACTTGGTACCCCAAGAGACTTTTCCTTTTAATTTATAATTAACCGAAATCCCTTGGATATACATATACACATATTTATTTAAAAAGAGTTTGTTGGTTGTATTTTTATACAGTATATAGGTCTCGTCAATATGGTGAATGCAGAATTAAACACAAACTTAATGATTCCGGGGAAATTAATCCAATTAATATTTCCATCATTTATGTTCAACTTTAAACTAGTATTAAAATCAAATATTTACATGATCTTTTTTTTCCAAAAAAAAAATGCAAATATAAACAATTACCCGTGAAATGTTTACTAGATGTATTGTACATATGTACATAATTTTTTTAATATCGCATAAATACACGGCAAAAGCCTATTGACCTAATTAAGAGCTCCTTCAATATTTATTTTTCCACAAATTAAATGTATAATTTGTTTCTTTTTTTTTGTTCTTAAAATAACAATAACATCGGCTTTTGTTTACATTAAATAATAATTATTGCTTTACTTTCGCATCGCCCATGCTGTCGAAATCGCGAAAACCAATGATGGTTTAAATAAATTAAAAATAAAATCCTGGTTTATTTATAGTATTGTTGAGTTGACTACTTATCCAGTAAATAATTTTGTTTTATTTTGAGTCTGTGACATGATTTTCGTTGTTTGTAAGTGTCATGGAATTTTAATAAAAAATGAATCTACGAAGCTTCGCGGTCGTGCTATATCTGTGGCTCCAAAGCAAAGACAGCTTAAATCACTTGTTTGGTCATTTTTCAGGAGTCACATTTTAAATTTTGGATTTGTGCGGTGGCATATGGCGTGTTAAGGTATTCACTCGTCTACGACTTTTGAAACACCTGAGATATTGCAATGAAAATGAAGGCTACGACTGCGTCATATGAAACTTTCTCGGTCCATAGGATGCGATTTTGAATCGTCTTAAATAGAATGGGAATGCTAACATTTGATCACATAACAAATTTATTTAACCCTGGAAGTATATGCTTCAACGAATCGGCGACGCACGCTGTGATTTTGTAAATTCATTCAAAAAACTATATCTCTGAAAATTTAACTTTAATAATATATAATATTAAAAAAGCATCTTAATGTAGTTTTTATTTGTGCGAGATGAACCAAATAATAGAAATTAATCGATTTTCAAAATGTTTGGTACATAAGTTATGTTAAAAAACCCATTTAATCGTTAGAGCCGTTTTTGAGAAAACTTAATCAAAAATTCAAATATATAATAAACAATTTTTAGAGTTACTCTTATTAGCACTTCAGATATTAACATTTTTATAAATTTCCAAAAACTCGGTATGCAGTATTCTTGGCCCCACCCCAAGTATCCAAAAAGCAAAAAAAAAAAAAAATCCGTTGAACCGTTTCTTCATACGGCTCCCGGACAGACAGACAGACGGACGGACGGATAGACTTTTCCTCTCCTTTGGAATTTTCTATAGTCATAAGCTCGATTTCTGATGATGTCTTTTTTTCATGAATAGACAGCACTAGACGTCCATTGTGGCGTTCTGTAAAATTCGTAGTCAAAGTCCATTTTTGTCCAATTTATACTTTGCTTTGCCCTCATTAATTGCCAGACCCATTTTCCTTCCCGCTCCTTTCCTCTCCCGCAAATAAATTATTGCTTATAAGCATGAAAGATAATCAAAATAGTTTTAATTATTAAATACATCACACAATATAAGTTTTTATCCACTTATTACGAACCCACAATACTGTAGCTTCTCCCATTCCCATCGATAACTTTGAACAACATCGCACCGAATCTCGTCCCATCTCATCCACCTCAAAAGAGTAAATTTCCTATCGAACCTCATTTGTATTCAAAACTACAACTTATACCCTTATTGACTTTCAAAGCTCTAAATTTCCAACATGAAATAGGTCGGATAATATTTCCGACCCCAAGGGTTTTTCCTCTTCATATGCGGTAATCCTTTAGAGTGTGAATAATTTCATCCTGGGACAGGAAATATTCCCTCTTCTACGAGCATATACCGATGATTTATTAATACCCAACCCATTATAAAATCCATTGAAGCGACCTTCACACTTTTGGCCAACATTCATTTTGCTTGTTAAAAATTTAATAATTATTTATGTACATCTTTTGCCCCCGAATTGATGAATTTCTGAAATTCGACGTAAGTTTGACCTTCAAATCAATATCAAACAACAAGTCTTGAATTTAAACATCTAAATTGTTTGGTTTATGGGCTTTGTTTACATACCGCATGACTTGGAATTTAATTTCGTTTTCCTTTTTCCTAATTGAGCACAGTCAAGTCACCCTTGATTTCCCTTCGACAAAGTGTTGAACAACATGATTTATTGCGTTATCTTTTCATAGCCCCAATCTTTGAGACAAATTCTTCGATTTGTTTAAATTCGTTAATTGTATTAAAAATAAAATCTTTAAGCGGCATGCTATTTCATTAATTTGTCACATTCAACAAATTATCGCATTTAAACGTTAAAGGGGGATAAGCAAAGTTGAATTCAGCGCAACCCATTAACCCGATTTTGACATCTAAGTTTGAATTCTTGTTCGTAAGTATAATGAATTGGAAGAAAAAAGAATCGGAACCCTATGTGTTTGAAGATGCTCTTTCCAATCGCGATGGTTAAAATTACCTCAGAAAATATTTATCCGTCGTTTTTTAAATTATTGTTTTTTGCTTCTCAATTTTATAATTCATGACATTTTAATATTTTTAATCATCAATCAACAATTTAAATTAATGTTCTTTAATTATTAATTTTTTGCTTGTAAAATTTCTCATTATTTTTAACTTTCTCGTACACATTAGTATACTAAAGAGAAAGTTATTGCGATCGTGCCTAAATTTTGAACTCAAACTGATATTACGACTAAAGAGAAGTCCAAAAAAGGTCCGCCAATGCCGTCCGTCCGTCTGTATGTCTGTATATCTGTCTATCTGTCCGGGCGCCGTATGGCGAAACGCTTCAATGGATTTGCTTTAAAGTTGGTATATAAGTTTTTCAGGGCTACATCTCGAGACATCTTTTAATATTTTGCTTGAAATAACGGTACCTCATACCATACAATTTTTTGATGAAAATCTCTTAAATGAAAAATAATGCATACTCAGTTTTTGAAAAAAAATCGATTAACGGTAATTTATAAAACCGCCAATATCTCGAAAACTAACAAGGGAATTTCAAAAAATTTTACTAATTTTTTCGTCGAAAAAACTTACATACTTGGATATTTTAAATAATTTTTTTAAATTTTTTTTTTCACATAACGATTTTCTTAAATTTAAATTAAATTCGTTTTCTCAAAAATGGCTCTAACGATTTTAATAATTTTTTGTATTTCGAACAATTATGTTAAAAGTGTCTCATGTGCGAAATTACATCAAAATCGCACCTACGATTTTTGAGAAAATCAAATTTATTAAAACCTAAAAGTGATTTAAATAAATTTCTCAACATCAATTTTCGATGAAGTTTCGTATGCCGCAGTCGTGCACTTAATTTCGTTGGCTTCACTGTAAATTCCAAACAACAGTAGTGTTTCTTTGTGCATAGTAGCTACACATTTTTTTTACCCACATAACGCAAACAGTTCCAAACATTTTTTAAAGCCCTAATTAGACGATTATTTCAGTTTCAGTTTCATTTGAGCTATCAGTTAAGCTTTCAGTTTATGATGTCTAAATGCATGTATAAACTGATGTGTAAATATGGTGGATTTCACTGAAATACGTCCAAAAACCAAAAAATAGAAGCAGCATACAATATCTTGCTGCAAAAAATAAAAGATTCGGATACGATGGCAACGACGAAGGCAAAGCTCAGGACATCTTCTTCGTATTGATTTATTAAGCGGACAAAATTAAATCTATTGCAATTAGGCTTTCATCGGCCAGTACGCAATGTATTTCTATTGACTTTCTGCTGCTCACAAGTAAAATGAAACCTCAACTGAACACCGGACAACTGATCGTCTAAATGGGGCTAAGTTAACATAGTATGGAAACTGGTTTACACTCGGTAAAATAGTACATCATTCTAACCTCCAGGCGGCCCTGATTCTGGTTACTTTACGAGGAATTTGTTTTGTTGGTACCCCACAAGGCTGCGTTCGTAAGTTCGCATTTTTCCATTCCGAATGTAAATGAATAGTTTTTCTCAGACTAATTAAAATTCATTTAAAATCTTGAAATACTAGTTATTAATTTCGAAATAATGGCTACATTTAAAAAAAACAAAACTTCGTCTAAATGTAAATTTTGATTATAAAAATCCACTGATGATCCCAAATAACCACATCTTTGTGGTCACTTATATCATATATTAAAAATCTTCGTTACTCAGCGAGTCCCTTTTCATCATCGTCAAACCGGACGAGACTTGCTAAACTAATAAGCGCGAGTATTGAATACGAAGAAACTAGCTTTACTATAATAGTATAATGCTATGTGTAAGATGACTGGCTGATCGAGTCTTAGAAGAAGTCGAAGTAGAAGAAGAAGTGAAATTACGGCGAATGAATTTACTATATTGGATCAACGGCGTCGCCAATGGTCAAGATGGCAGCTACCTTACGTGAGCTTGTTTGACATATTCAGTGAGTAATTTTCAAGACTAGTCAGGGTTCTAGAAAACAGATGGGGCGGATGAGCTGTTCATGGGCCAACGGCAGCTCTCACATCGCCGACGTGGTTACTGACACCGGAACTAACTAACTTCCCGATCACGTCAAAAACATTAAGTCTTGCAAGAGACAATTCAAGCCACGGACTGGAAGGCAGAGACTTGTCACATGTCGGGAGCCCGTTAAGGAAAGTAAGTAAGTAAAGGATGTTTTTTTTAGAAGGTATAGAACTTCGAATTGGAATAAAACACAAAACGCTTTATTAGAAGGATAATTTTATGCCATTAACTTTTAAATATGATTTCGGGCATGTGGCCGCCGCGGTTGGTTCGAATAAAGACAAGTCTAGAGGTCCAATTTTCAACGACTTTTTTAAGCATTTGGGGCTGTATGGCGGCAATAACGCCACAAATTTTGGCTTCCAAATCCCCTAACGTTTCTGTTTTGTTGGCGAAGGCGAGCAACTTCACATATCCCCAAAGAAAATAATCGAGGTTGCAAAACACGCTTTCATATGTCTAAAACATTTTGAGTAGCTCAATCGTTATTTTGGGTAATTGATAGCACTTTTGATCAATTTTCGTTCAGTACGACGCTTCCCAACAATGTCAGTGCCAGAATAATGACAAACGCCCTCATTTTGTGCCTAATTCGTAGCACTGTTTGACTTTTGTCTTTCGTTTTCCTATGTGCAAAAATATATATTTTGGATACAAATATCATTGGAAAGCGGAGCCTGAAATTACAAATCAAAACTTTTTATTGTTCAAAAGCGTGTGAAATATATTAAACAACTTTGTAATGAGTTGTAATTTTAATATATTTGCTATAATATTTATATTTATATTTTAAAGAAAATATTTTCCTAACAGTTTAACAAAATTAATTTAACATTTTACATCGCTTATTATATCAGTTTAACCAACTTCAAAATAAAAACCTCCAAAAAGTTCCCGTTTCAAAAACGATTGTACGGATGATTTTTTGAAAAAAATATAGGCTAAATATTTTGTTAAACATATCTTTTTGTTTCGAGGACAACAGTATTTTAGTGAAAAGCTGCTTAGTGAAACTTACGAGGTGCTTTATTTTTGTAAAGGTTGTAATGTTCTATCTCCTCAACTTTAGCTTTAAATTGTTTTTTCTAACAGTAGGCGTATCAAAATGTTTACCCTTAACCATTTCGGAGCTCTAGTTAATACGCGGTTCAAATTTCAGCTTTCCAGCTTAAATTAAAAAGCCCTCAGATTGCGTACGAATAGGCGGACGCTGGGACGGACATTGCTAAATATTCTGAGGTTTTGATGCTGATTATGAATATATATAGGTTTTTGTGTTGATTAAAAGTATATCGTTTTAGGGGTCTACGACTAATGTTAAGAAATGTTACAAATATACCCTTAGTATAGAGTATAAAAAAACTGTGTAGAATATAGTTTTCTTTTGTGTTCAGAAATACTTCCAAGGATACCACAAAGAAAGAAACATGCCTAATTTAAAATTATATGTACGCATTTTCGTGAGTGGCAGCGCAGCAACAATTGGGCAAAATACATAGTCAAGAACCGAATAATTTGTTTTTTAATTTATCTTTGTGAATGCACTATTTGTGCAACTGCTGATGGTAAAATGTAAAAATCAAGCTCACTTGGATTTCACACGCAGATGACATCAAAAATTCTGTTACTGAATTAGTTTGTATACAAATTAAAGTTATGAAATTTATAGTTATATCTATTTTGTTATCAACATTGGTATTTTGTTTGGTCATTATATTTTAAATTTTATATTTCAACAATGATATTTCATTCAATTTCATGCATAAAATCAATTAACATCGCGATCTCGTTGTTTAAACTATAAATTTATCTTTGGTTATTTTTATTTCAAAAAATGTTGGCAAAAGACCAGAATGAATATTTTTTTCCTATCTAAAGAGCTAAACAAAAAAATATGAAAATTTAAATGGTCATGGGAAAAAGAAAATAATTTAATAATTGTGTGCCGCTACCCTCTCGTCCTTGAGAAAATGCCTACAATGTTAACATTTTATAATGGTGTCGAACTTTTTAAATACATAATTTTGTCAAGTTTAAAATTTCCCTAAGTGAATACAAATATCCATACTTTACTATGGTGGCATCGATGGATGTGCTAATCTTCTAAAGATGCACTAAACGATGCTAGTATTTTTCAAACCCGGGTAATTGATTTTAAGGGAACTCCTTCTGCCGTCAATATCCTTCAATCACTCACTCAGTTTGCTACTACTCTATGATGCAAATACTCTATGTAAGCAAATTCATGTTATACTTTCTTTGTTTACATGTTCTGCTCGCCTTAGGTTGTCAATTTTAGGTAGTTCAGTTTGCAAAATTTCGTACGTGCACTTTTCCAGTCAATTATCCTCCGACTGAAAAATTATTTTGTGTTTATAGCGTGCGAAGGACTAAGCGATTCTGCGAAGTCTTTACAATGAAACACTGCTTGCTCTTAATCAACCTTCTGGTTTTGAAAATTTTAAGCAGAGTTACCATGCCCAAATCTATGTTGGTATTTGCGAA
The DNA here is from genome assembly GCA_963576555.1 of Ferdinandea cuprea. Lineage (NCBI taxonomy): Eukaryota > Metazoa > Arthropoda > Insecta > Diptera > Syrphidae > Ferdinandea > Ferdinandea cuprea. The sequence goes on from OY754959.1 coordinate 20,461,483, forward strand.
AGCCACAACGAATAAATAGAAAACATTTACCTGATTTTGGTTGGTTTGGCCGGAATCAGTCTGTAGACTCAGTTGTTAACTTCTAATGCAGCTTCCAGCAGCTTTTAACTACTTGTCCTTGAGGCTGCTAATGAAAATCAATTGAACGCTTTAGTTTTTTTTAATAAACAATTAAAAATTTTGTCAGTGATTGAAGAGATTGTCTTTTCGACTAGTTTTCAAGACATCAACCATATCTCTCCCTCTCAGTCCATTTCTCTAGAATCCTTGGGAAGCAACCACTACAAAAAAAGCACGAACTACCTCAGTCGCTTGTCAACGAGTCATTTCGAGGTAAAATTTATCGAAAGTCTTTGCAGCAGGTTTATACGCGAGGGAGCCCTGAGCAATAGTTAGGGACTTTAACAAGATCTAAAAAAAACCTCAGAAGACTGACGAACGCCTGTCTTAAAGGTATTCCACCTTTTCATTACACTAATCAACAATTTTGTTTGCGTATTTGTAATTGTATCGAAGCAGTACGGTTTCCGCGGCAACAGATCCACTGGTGATTTGATGACATATCTAACCGAAAAGTGGAACCAATCTATTCACCGCGGTGGTGAAAGTAAGGTCGTTGCGCTTGATATCTCAAAGGCATTTGACAGAGTTTGGCATCAAGCTCTCTTATCGAAAATGCGTGCATTTGGGATTGATGTTACCCATCTTCAATGGTTTAGAAATTACCTTTCGGACCGTTCAATACAAGTTGTTTTTGACGGTTTCAAGTCTGCAACTTACCAAATAAATGCTGGTGTTACCCAAGGCTCCGTTTTGTCTTCCTCTCTCTTTCTTATTTTTATGACCTCCTGTCTGTCATTTTTAATCTAATCCATTCCTTTGCTGATGACAGTACCCTCAGCTTTACATATTTGCCCCTCATTTTCGGGCGTTGAACTGGAACGGCAACGTATGTTAAGCTCATTGAATTCCGACCTTGACAACATTCTTAAATGGGGTAAAACCAACAGAGTGGAATTTAATGCTTCCAAAACGCAATGCTGTCTGCTGTCATTGAAGCGAACCCCTAATTCTCTGCCATTATCCCTAGGCACTGGCATCGCTGAAACCGAACGACTTTCCATTCTCGGTATGTGTGTTAATGACAACCTTCGTTGGAATGACCATATATTTCATGTCGCCAAGAACGCTGCGAAATGTCTAGGCTTCCTGAAGCGATGCAAGAAATATTTCACCCCTTCTGATCTGGCTAGAATCTACAAGGCGTTTATTCGCCCAAAACTTGAGTACAACGCTCATATCTGGTCTGGTGTACCAATAACATATTTGGAGCTACTTGACAGGATCCAAAAACGTGCGGTAAAGCTTATTGGCGATCGAGACATTGCGAAATCACTTGACTCTCTTAGTCGTCGTCGTAATGTCTCCTGCCTGTCATTGTTTTATCGGTATTTCCACCACAAGTGCTCAAATGAAATAGCCGGTTGCATTCCACCCCTACAGCAATTCAACCGCAATACTCGCCATGCTAGGAATGCACATCAGTTTACCCTTAAGCCTGTTTTCGGACGTACTGTGAAATATAAGATTCCTTTCTCAACCGTACAACACGAATGTGGAATGCTCTACCACGCTCTGTTTTTCCTCTGCATTATAGTTTACAAACATTTAAAACCAACGTGCATCGGTTTCTCCCTTTCTCTTATCCTTCATTTCCCTAATTATACTTGGATGCGCACTGTGTAACTTCATTATATGGGTATCCAAAGTCCCTTTAGTGCGCGTACATTATAAAAAAAAAAAAAAAATTAAGATAAAAACCGACAATATGTTAAATACTAGCTAACTATTATCATAGACATGATCAAGGAGTCTAGTACTTTGAACGAATTTTTTAAACTCATCTTCAAACACCTTAACAGAAAAATCTCTATGTACGTACAGTATTGCGCAAAATAAAATATTTGTTAGTTAACTTTTCTGCGAGCGTTAGCTTTTTCGCGGGCTTGTAACTTTTCAAATTGTTTTCCAAATATTTCTTCTTCTAATCGTACTTGGATGCGCACTTCAATTTAGTGATCCCACAATTTTGTTGGAAGACACAAATGGATTTTTTTCCCAGTCAAACGACAAATTTATGAATCGATCTTCTCCGAGTTTTTTCGAGTTCGAACACCCAAATGTACTGTACTTGTTGCTTCCCAACAGAATCACTCGCGGACAAAGATGAAATTGTGTGCTTGCACGAAACGAACGATTCGAATGAAATCAATTAGTAATTATCACGAGCTATTAGTTCGATGCAATTCACACAAATTAAACAACAAATAAAATCATAAAAACAAAACATTAAATAAAAAATCATGCACAACATTACACCAAACAACGAGAAAAAATTCGCAACTGTCAAAATCACCCAACTTTTACGTTGGTCATGCTTATGCACTTACATTACAAAATGCGATCTCGTTGTTGCGTATAATTTGCACGGTGCTGTGGCACGGGTACGATAATTTTGGCGACGAAAATTGAAAGCAGTCTTTTGTAGAGGAGCTTAATACAAGCATTTTTTTATGGAAATATAGAATTCAATCTTAATAAAAAAAATGAGTTTTCGTAAATTTTAACTTTCTCAAAAACTAGACGAAGAATGTTACAAATTGGTTTTCTGTGTTCGATTAGGAATAAATAGCTGCAGTAAATACAAAAAGAAAATTTAGTGTTTGGTTTTCGAATTCTAAAAAAAAATCAGCTAACAATTTTTATTTTTAATTTTTTTTTTTTTATTTTGAGTTTAATGTTCATTTTTTTTTAAACTACTGATAAAAATAAATGAGTAATTTCTACTGATGAAAAATATATATGAAACAACGAATTCCTGACTTTCAAAATTGCTACTTCACATTTTTGTGAGTGTTGCCATTGTCTTACTAAACTGTTTTCCATTTAAAGTCATTTTGTTTTACATTGCCCATCCCGCCTAAACGAGATAAAATAGACCACCTCTCTCCCATACAAAATAACGTGCACAACTGCGTCATACGAAATACGAATGAAATGTGTTTTTGAACCGCAAAATGAATCGAAAATTTATTTAAATCACTTTTAAAATTTTGAAAAATAAGATTTTCTCAAAAACGGCACATACGATTTTGATCTTAATTCGGACATTCGACACTTTTAACATAATTGTTCGGAATACAAAATATTATCAAAATCGTTGGAGCCGTTTTTGAGAAAAAGAATTTAATTTAAATTTATCAAAATCGTTATATGAAAAAAAAATTATTTCAAAAATCGAAGAATGCAAATTTTTCCATCTTTATAGTAAAAAAAACTTTAAATTATTTTTAAATTCCCTTAGTCTCAAACTGACAACGTCACTAAGGGTTTTTTATTCTGATCATGCATCGTTTAACGCTAGCAAAATTTGCGGAATTAATCAAAAATATTATCGAAAATCCAGCTCAGTGAGATCGGTCGTCATCATGACTTATCGGATATTCGTCTCGATAATAGAATTACGACAAATGAATACTCTACTATCTATTTATTTAGACATTGTCTGACATTTTATGCCATGTTCCAAGGATATTGGTCTTATCTGCCTTACGTATGACCAGTTAAAATGCGTCCAGGCAAATGTTCTACCTCAAGTGCACTTAAGCCCCTTTTTGTAAGAATTTTATACTGGAAGTAAAAGTTCGATCATAGGTTTCAAGTTATGTGTCAAGTGCCCATAAGCGGACTTTCGTCAATGCATTTTTTTCTTCCAACATTAAATAATCATCTCTTTTTGTATTTCCCTCTTAACCAAGTGGGGTCGAAACAGAGGAGGTCATAGAAAGGAATTCTCAATCCCACAATTTTGCATTTCCTCCTTATGCTTTAATAATTCATCATCGATCATGAAACATTACAACACATACAAACTGTACACGCATAATTATTTCAATGAAATCAAATCACCAATATCATCAGCTCGGTGTATTCCACTCCATTTATCACATCATATCCTCGGGTGGGTTTCAATCACAGCACCATGCTGCACTCATGCGAAATATCTCGTTTACATACCAAATGCATTTGGCTACACGCTACGCTCGAGTAACTTGTTGCCTGACCAAATGAATACACCATGAAGTTCCCTAAGGCTATGCCTAGCTTCTGTACAAACCCACACATACATATCTACGCACATTGCTATTCGAGTAGAAGTACAATCACACCCGAGTCCTGCCGAATTCTGCCTAATTCTAATGGCCGAATCCCATTGAAATTATTCGAATCAAATAAATTCAACCCGATTGAATCTGTCCGAATTTACGAATTCATTCGAAAAATCACTCAGAGATTGATTCGATTAAAAGTCCAACCAATTAGCACATGTTCGGAAGTGCAATGGCTAAATTCCTGGCGCATAAATAGGATTTTGCGGCGGATAGCAGCATCAATTTGGCGGGCTTAATGAACACGGGTTGCTTCATTATGAGCGCATAGATAAGTGTAGTGAGCAATTGATAGATGCTCGAATGCTACATTAATAATTGTTCGCCAATCGTTACATACGCAGCTATAAATTTAATGAATTTAATGAAAAATAAAATATAGTTGATAATCCATTAATAATTTGGCAAAATAATTATAGGGAAATTAGTTTCACTTCAATGGAACGGACCTGTTGTAGGAATTAGTAATTGAAATTTAACATCGATTTATTAATTAGATTTTAGCTATGCGGTTTTGCGGTTGACTTGTTTTTTTTCCCTGCGAGGCAGATAGGTTATTACAATTTTAATTATTTATTTAAAAATGTCATTTTTTGAAATGTATAATTTTTTGTATTTAAATCCCTAGTTTAGCTGAATTTTTCTAGAAGCTAAGTGTTCGATATGCCAATGTCTATTTTTGGGCTTAGGAATATGGATGTGTCTATCGTCCTTCCATATGATTAAATAAAATGATTGTTGATGGGACGACAAAAGGGAATCGTATGGACGATATTTAAAAGAAAATGTTACGTATACGACCCCTGTGTTTCCTAAAAAAATATTATTTTCAAATTTTAGATTGATTGTTTTATGATCAGATTCATTACTCTTTGACTGCTACAGAGTGAACTTACTTATTTACTTAAAGGGGTCCCGATCCGTGAAATGTCTTTGGCCTTCTTCCATTTTCTTGTTCTCATTTACTTCAAGCTCAGTTTCTTCTGATTTTCAGAACTGAAAAAGATGTTTTTTTTATGAGTTTCAGTTTTAAACTGGCAACTCTGTTTCTAGTGCAAGTAAATTTAAAAGTTGACAGACACATACTTAATTGACCGATTCAAAGTCTAACACGTAGGCTGTCCAACCATTTCTTTATGCGGAGCTATATTTTTGGCAAAAAAATGGAGGCACGATTTTGAACAAAAATGAAGACAAGCTTTGTATAACAAGGTATGCCTGCTTGGTAATCTTTCAACGCCCTAGGACTAAGAAATAGATATAACCACTAGAAAATAGTATTCCGATGTTTTTTTACTATGCACTTTGGACATCTATAGAGTAAGCTTTAATAAAGGATAGACTATCAACCAAATTCCTTATATTGGTACAAGCATCCACCTGCGTACTATTTAAAACCTTCACATTAGGCCATGGAGACCTAAGTCAAAAAGCAAAAAGTTCTTACTAGTCAATGCGAACCATTAAAAATTGGTGATACTGACAGCCAAGAATTCTGTAAAAAAAAACCAACAGCAGTTAGCCTATGACCGCTCTAATTAAAGACTTTTTGGTTGAGGTCCAGGTTCATTTCTGACTTAGTAAGAACACTTTACACATGAGATTGAAGACATTTTCAACATGCTCCGATCGCACCTAAGATCATTGTAGCTCTCGCAATCATTTTAAACGATTTAGAGGTCTTCAATATTAACTCTGGGACATCACTTAGTCGTGTTAAGGTAACCATTCAGATTAACGGATCTAATATATCCCGTATTATGTTTTATTTCGTATCAATTCAGAGATACCCATGGTTGATTTGAAAGAGGCGATCAATTACCAGCAAACCAATGCGAAGACGTTTCAGTGGTGAAAAAAGCTTAGCATGGAGTACGTTTTACCAATCGGCACCTTCTAGTCAACTGCTTTCAGTACAGCCGTGAGCCGTGAAAGCCTCTGTAGGTGGTCGGTATAGTCCGAATATTCCAATAGCTGGACGGTTTCGTTGATTCGCCGAGCCGTTTCGTGTTGGCACCTGCTATATGCTCATGAACAAGATTTAATGAGTCCCATGATAGCATTACACCACATTACTGCGCGTGCTCTCCAGCGTCATGCAACACAGTCGAATCAGTTTTGCCGGGATCCCGAATTCGTCTATCGTAATTTAGAACGCCTGACGATGAATGCTGCCTTCTATATCTGTGAAAAGATAGCGTGTCTCGTATTGAAATTGGTCTTTTCCAGGACTTGCTTTAGTGTGAAAACCTGTTCTACGGTCAATCAGCAGTCAAAAAGCCACACTAGTACGTGCCGGTTAGTGTTGCAAAAGTGTTTGAGACGTACACGCGACATTTAGCCGATGGGGGACTTTCTTGTAGTTGGGGCATATGGAGCTCATGGTCCAGTCATCAAGCATGCTTTCCTCCACCCAAACTTAAATGATGATTTGTTGCATGTGCCCATCCAAAACATAACCTTCATAGCTCTGCAGGTAGCTAAGCCAACCTCCTCTATTCTGAAAAGCGGGACTGTTTCTTCATTCACTGAACGTGGGTTCTCTTCTTACGACATCAGTCTCTCTACATGATGTACAGCTGCTAGACAATGATACTTAAATACATCTACAATTCCCCGCCCGACGGTGCCTAGATTTCCTTTGCTGTTTCGAAGAGCCTGCCTGTCGGTCGTAAACCCATCAGACAGTTGCTTGCTAAAACCTCGGGTGTTATTTCTATGAGATAGGTAGACCTTTTTCTTCACAGGTCTTCTATCCTCACTTTTCCTGTCTCGAAACTCTTTCCTTAATGCCTCTGCCTCCTGTATTTTTTTCGAACTCCTGTATTCGTAGGCTCTGGCTACTTAGGGTGTGCTAACGCATCAGTCACATCACTATGCTAACGCATCAGTTTCGCAGTCGAGCTCTGAATCCAGCTGCAAACAGAAAGTGGTCCGATTCGACCTTTTTCCCATCCTGGAAAGTGTGCACATTCAAGATGTAAGATGTGTGCAAGTTGCTGAGTAGATTCTTAGCCTGTGCTTACCAACCAACCCGCCAAAAATATTTTCCTCTCCGTCTTAAGCATTAAAGTCCCAGAGTACAATTATAAAATATATACTTCGTAGGCTCCGTCCATTCCTTCTCAATAAGGTCTTTATTCTCGTCAGTAGGGCCGTGTACAGCATATTAGCCAGACGACCACTTAAATTCGCATCCTATTCATATTACCTGATCCTGTCGTGCGGTGCCAAGCTAATGTCAACTTGTACCGTAAGAGAAAAGATTCCAGATACAAACACTTATTTCAATATAGGTTCCGAGTCTGATTTGAGGGAAATTATTGTCCGAGGACATTCCTGCTTCTCTCTTACTACAGGCTTTTTGCGAGAGCTGCCGTTGGCCCATTAAGGCTAACAGATAATATTTAAATTAAAGCGAATGCAAAATAACTAAAGCGGAAGAGCAAAATAACTAAGACCACATCAACAATTTCCGTTTATTATCCATTATATAGGGTTTTTTTCTCATCCATGCAACCATACATGATAACAATGTAAATACAGACATTGAGTTTGCAAATCAATATGGAAACTTGAGAGTAAAATCTCTCAACACATATTGATATTGTGTTACAGATCGCTACACGTGATATGTGTAATTCAAATACCCGACAGCCCCCCATTGTCAATCAAAATCTGACAAGGAATCGAATGTACATCTCAATAAATACAAAAACGTACACATACATCAACAGCAAGAGAGAAAGATAGATTCAATGGATGGAAAATGAAAATGAATCGATGACAACATTGTTGATTTAATTTCAACATTTCAAAGAAAACAATGAACACATCAGCGGGAGTGACAAAAAATCCGCCCCATGACATAAATCTATTTGTTCGCTCTGAAATATAGCAGAGATTTGATTCCGTGCTTTGTGCAATCGCAAATTCGGTTGCTATCGCAAATACTAGACAAAGAACCTATTCTATTATTTTATCTTATGACTGAACAAAAAAAACACCCAACTACCCGACTCAATAGTTCTCAATGAACTAAAAGCAAAAGGACACTTTTGCTCTGCTACGTGTTCACTTTCAGGGGAAAGCTTTAACAAATACCTAACAAAACAGGGGAACCAAAGTTCAGTAAAAGCAAATCTCGCTTACATCGTGTAATCAATTTTCAAAAACGTAACGGCTGTTTCTGTTTTTTCATTTCCGGTAGAACTTTTTGCTGAAATAGGGGTAGCAAGCGGGTGGAGGAGAGGTGACATACAAGAGTGCACATTCAGCGGGGAGTTATGCAAATAAAACGGTTTGCTCGATTTCCAAAGTATATTTGCCCTTCAAAAGTGCGGAAGAGCATAAAATGGATGCGTGGGTACGCTAAAGGAGTGATTAATGTTGCGTATTACCTAAATATGCGAAAAAAAGGTCATTCGTGAATGTGACTCGTTCTTGGTAGCCACAAATTTATAAATAGTTAAGCACGGAGATGGAAGAAGCTATCCAATTAAGTTAGGTTGCAATTAGATTGTGCGATGACACACTTCCAATAATAAGGTTTGTTACTCGGTGTAATTCAGGCTAAGTTGTTATTTCCTTAGTTTGTTCTGTTACCTTTTTTATGTCAAAAAATAGAACCTTTTGACTGATAAAATTATTTGGCCATGTAAAACTCAGTCAAAATGCTTCATTCTAACATCCCTTCAGATATAATCGAAACTCTTCGAGTGCTTTTTAAATCAGAAGCATAGACTCTTTTTAAATCGGATGAAGAATATCCTTGGTCTTTTTAAGACAAACAAATTTTTCGTTTGCGTCGACGAATCTGGAAGAGACGATTCATTGTTGAACTTTACAAGCTGTACGGCGACATCGGTTAACCAAACTTTTTGAATTGACGCAGAGTCATGCTGAACCAACTTTCCAGTCCGAAGGAAAGGTATCTTCTTAAGTGGCGCACACAAGTGGAAGAGGCCCGAAAACAACTTGGAGGAAGCAACTGAAGGCAGTTATCAGTTAGCTGTATCCTAAGTAAGTTTCATAGTTCGGCTACCTAAAACCAATTTAAATTAAAAATTGTAAACGTCTCTTGATTTTAAATTGAAGATTGGATTTATTAAAAAACGTCTTCCTTTTGCTTTGACAACTAATCTCTTACTCTCTAAAGTCATTGTAATCCATTGAAGAAGGGTATCATTTATATATGTTCTATGTAGTTCCAGCGAAGCCTTTACCCCTCCGCTTTAATTCCTGCCCGTTTCTCTGTATGCCCCCTCCTTAAATAACCAACATCTTGAACGTGCACATTTACCGAGGGGCAAACGTCGACTCTGACCATTTTCTTGATGCAGCTAGATTCAGAGCTCGACTGTCCAACGAGAAGAAGCTGCGGACTGCCCAAAAGAAGAAATTCGACGTTAGATGCCTTAGCACATCTAGAGTCGCCAGAGCCTACAAAGAGCGCCTGAGTGAGAAACTCCCCACCGTGCATTCACCTACCATATACCTCAACAACCAGTGGTCTCAGTATCGTGACATCATCAAGGAGGTAGCCGAAACCACCCTAGGATACCAGCCACCCCAGAGAAAAAACCCGGAGTATGATGATGAATGCGTATACCGGAAAAAGGTGACAAAAGATGCACCCATTAGAACGCTGCAGAGGAAAACAAGGGCAGCAAGGGATGAGTACCGAGCCAGGAGAAGAAGATCCCGCGTAGAAAGAAAAGAGAGCACGTAGTCTCCCAGCTCAAGGAGATCGAAGAGTCCAGCGACCGAAACAACATCCGGAAGTTCTATAAGAAAGCCAAGCAACTGGCTGCTGGCTAAGACCGGAACACAGGCTCTTCGTTACAGCGATGGAAACCTAGTCACCAACGCGCAGGGAATAGTAGATGTATTTAAGCAGCATTTCCATCAGCAGCTAAACGGACAAAATGTAGAGAGAGTGATGGGGCAAGAAGAGAACCCACGTCCAGTCAATGAAGAACCAGTCCCTCCGTCCAGTATAGACGAGGTTGGCTTAGCTATAAAAAAGCTAAAGAATAACAAGGCCGAAGGCTCTGATGGTCTACCTGCAGAGCTTTTCAAATATAGAGGTAATGTTATGGTAGGGCGCATGCACGAAATCATCAACCAAGTTTGGGTGGAGGAAAGCATGCCCGATGACTGGAAAGGCGATCCTATGTCTTGCAAGAACTATCGAGGCATATCCCTGCTTAATTTCGCATATAAGATCCTATCCAACGTACTGTGTGAACATCTCAAACCTTTCTGCAACACACTAATCGGCACTGTAGGACAAATCTTCACATTAAGGCAAATCCTGGAGAAGGCCAACGAATTCCAAGTCGAGACACACCATCTCTTCATCGACTTTAAAGCCGCATATGACAGCATTCACCGTCAGGAGCTTTTTGTGGCGATGGCCGAATTCGGGATCCCGTCAAAACTGATCCAGATGTGTCGCATGGCACTAGATAACACGCGATGCAATGTGCAGTTTGGCAGCAGCTCATCTGAACGCTTTCAAACATGCATCGGATTTCGGCAAGGAGATGCGCTGTCTTTAATCTTGTTCTTCAGTAGATAGTGCGCAGGGCAGGGGTTAACACGGAAGGCACTATCTTCAACAGATCAGTCCAACTGCTGGGGTATACGGACGATATAGATATCATCGTTCAATCCCAGCGTGCCGTGATAGAGGCTGGCGAAACTAATTGGCCTTGAAGTGAATGAGAACAAGACTGAATATATGCTATCAACAGCTATCTGTCCACTGACTAGAACAAAATGTCACTATTGATAGCAGCAACTTCGAGGTAGTTAAGGAGTTCATCTACCTCGGGGTAAACATCAACTCCACAAATGACATCTTAGTGGAGATCCGTCGAAGAATTACCCCAGGAAACCGCTGCTACTTCGGTTTGGCAAAACTCCTAACTCGAAGGACAAAGTGCATGCTCTACAGAATTCTTATCATGCCAGTTCTGCTATACGGCGCCGTGTGCTGGACGATAAGCAGGAAAGGAGATTTAATACTGGGATCCTTTGAAAGAAAAATCCTTCGACGGATATTTGGTGCAGTGTGCAAGGAGGGCGAATGGAGGAAAAGAACCTCTGTTTTAAATACCAAGCCATCGCGGATGCCAGAGCGCTTGGTCTGGATAACTGGAAACAGCATGCTCGGGACCGCAGAGGGTGGAAGGCTGCTGTATCTCAGGCAGTGACTCTTCACGGGTCGGGAGCCCGTTAAGTAAAGTAAGAGAGTTCCTGCAAGACAAGACGTCTTATTTTATATTTGGGCATATGTAGGTCTAATTTTCATCGGTAATGGATTTTTTCACTCACATCAGCATAGCAGAACCCCCTTCATATATGAGGAAGGAGCATTCGTGTTCATCGACTAGACGTGGGTTCCGGGGAAATGTTTTATATTAAGAAATAAAAACCGTAGATGGTTCGATGAAGTTGAGAATAGCCTAAGGTCTATTGCGGAAGCAACGCAGGGAAATCGATGTTACCAGTTAATATCGACGTTTTAAGAATAAACAACTCCAGACCACGAAAGGCGAAGCAGACTCTTAGACTACCAATAATATTGGCAAAATGGGACATGCTACTTCAATTTTCTACATCAGACTATATCAGTCATTCAGTAAACATTTTTGTTATAAGCATCGATAGACAGATAAAAATGTTCAATAATGCACCCAACATCCATTATAGTCACTATGACTGCGGTCCTTACGGACATCAAAGGTAGCTTTAATGATATGAGAAATCGTTAATAACGACATAAAATCAATTCCCAAGTAGTTCGATTTGTTCCCCCCAACACTACTTCACTGTATCGCCAAAAATAATACTCCGGTAGCTTCACAATGATAAACCAAGTCAGGGGGAAAACTCGCAGGAATGTTTCCTTTCACCTATCCACTCCGAACGCAATAAAACACCGAATCAACTCGATGGCAACGAGTAGGAGTCCTTGTATAGGTGTATCCATCTTTTCATCGATCAAACGCAGAACAATCGTTAACAACAATAATTTCTGACGATGGTGGCTGTGCCAACGTTATATTTTACTCCTGCCACTGGCGAAATATTTTCGTAACGAACCTTCCTTGCAGGGATACACTTCCATTTCCATCATCCGGCTTCATTGTGTGGTCTTTCTTCTGATGAAAGTTACTGCATTGAGTAAAGAGTTTCCAGAAATCGAACAGATCCTTTTCCTCAAATCATAATGAGAGTTACGAAAATTTTCCTTCGCTACTACCCTCCAGGTAAAGAAAAAAAAAACACACACACACCCACACTGAAATACACAATCATTACAAAGAAAAGAAAGAAAATCGGAAATAATCATTATCCCTACAGGCATTGGATTCTGTCGTCGCAGTCTCGACGGCATTGAAGACATCAAGCACATTGACTTGCTAGACTTGGACACAAAGTGAGTAGGAGGAGAATTCCATTTTATTGTTATGTTACGGTCGTCTCTTAAAGTACTAAAACCGACCACAGAAAAGGGTTTCCCATCGTCATGAAGTACTCCTTAAAGTGTCTTAATGTTTTACATTTGCGTAGAAAATCGAAGAACTACATAAAGACCCTGGGATAAGCCATAGCTAAAAATAATGCAATTTATAAAATGGAACAGCGTGTGTAATATCAATTAGGAAATACCGCAAAAAGGGAAACTTCCTTAACAATAAAATCAGTTTGTTTGCAAAATCATCTTAAATCCTTGTTTCTTTTTCTTTATTTTCTTATCTCTTATCTTTGTTGTTTAGAGCAAAACCCGATCAAGTCATAGCGGATATCTCCTCGAAGGAACAATGGTTGGCAAATCAGTCAATTAACCCAGTGCTCAAAGATGCTGTCGTTAAGTTACAAATGAAATTGCGGGAACCAACAAAAAAGAAATTCTATCTCTATCGGAGTGTGCAGTCCCATATCCTGCCGCTGACGAATGTATGCTTTGATAGGAATGGGGAACGTTGCCTTACAGGAAGTTACGACAGAACGTGTAGGATTATCAGTACGCAACATGGAAGGGAGGAGAACTCACTGCAAGGTCACAGTAATGTTGTCTTTTCTGTGGGCTACAACTTCCCCAGTTGGTGAGTGAAGGTTGAACGAATTTTGGTAGCTTTAAAGTATTGCATTTTTTTGTTTTGGATATGATTTTCAAGAGTTTGAGGTTAGCGCGTGGCCTTGCGATTCAAGGTTCCAATCCCATTAGGAAAACTACGCCAAAATGTCACTCTTTATCGACATACAATAAGTAAGTCCTATCCATTAGTGATTAAAATGTAGCTTCGCATAGACATGGAATGCCTGGTAGAGTATTGAAAATTTACGTTCACACGTCGTCGAAAAAGATCTAAGTAAGGAATGCGAAATATCTATTTTATTAAGAAGTTCCAGCGGAATTCTAGAAGGCACTGAAGCTCATAACTGGTAAAACAATAGCATATTGATTCAGGACTGCCAGGGGCATTTTCTGAAGAGATCTATAAATAGTATAAAAGAAAGTCCTCGAAAACATCTGCCTGTGTTCATTTATTTTAGAGTGAACTTGTATCTATAACTCCATAACGGATTATTGTATTTAAAAATAAAGCTATTATGTTTCCAGCAGTGGTGGCTTACTCTGTTATCGGATAAAGCCGGGGGCTTCAGATAGTATAATATAATAGAGTGAACTCTTTTATAAGCGAACAGCAATGGTACTGGGAAATTTGTCTGCTTATGAGAAACTGAACTAAATATATGACCTTTAAAGTCACTGATTAAGTGAGATTATGTCCTCGAACGAAAGCCTTTAAAACAACTTCGTATGGGTGACTTTTTACTTTGGTTTTTATTAAATTCATTAAGCTAACAGCATTTTCGGAGAAAAAAATGTGTTTGGCTAAAAACTTTGCAATGCAGACTTTTAACGGAGGTCAAACATGTTGTACCTATACTTAACCATTTCGTCACTCTGGGGAGTATATGTTCCGAATTTCAGCTTTATAACTCGCAATTAAAGGCCTCTAATCCAGTGACCGACCAGTGAAGAGCGAAAAACAGCGAAAACAGCAACACAAAACCGTGCTTCAGTTCTATTCTGCCTCTCTAAAATGGAGAGCGAAAATCAACTGCGACTATGAAATTTTGCGTTCAATTGCGTTTCTTTAAGTCTTTCCGGTTAAGACGGGTGCCCACTTATGAGTGGTGTCCGTAAGGAGAGAGTACACTGTATAACCATTTTGTGGGTAATAAATAGAAGTAAATTTCCGATGTAGAGAACCCCTAACCCTTAGATAAATTTGTACTCTTAAAAATCTTAACTGAAATTGTTATAAAAAAACTTTATGACATTTTACTGTCTTAAGTAACTGTTAATTGTTTACAATTATTATAATTTTTACATATGAAAACCAATTTTTCTTAGCATTTCTAAATCGCTTTCCCCCAACAGAAATCGAACCTATACTTAGACCAGCGATCTCGTCAAGCAAGCGCACTATGCACAACGCCATTATAGTCACAAGTTCAACTAGGTCTGAATAGAATTTTTATTGCTTATTGGTTTCAATTGGCAGGCCAGCTATTATCTCAGCGTCCACAAGTATATTGTATTCAATTTGAGTTCTTTCTGTTCACCATTAGACTCACTAGCCTACAATTCGTTGGACTGATTTGAAAAGGGTGAAATGAAAATATCCATAAGACTAAGTGTTCAAGCCACCGACAAATAAATATAAATATTTAAATTCTTGCAGTGATTTGCCTTTTTGATAGTCGAGTTAAGAACTTTTTGTAGTTATTTCACGATCGAACTTTGCCAATGAAGTAACTGCTTACTTCAAATCATCGATTCTGTGGCGCTATGCGAAGGAACTTCGGATGACAGATTGATTTGGTTTCTGATGAATTCTTACAATTTCTACTCAACAACAAAGTATTCTCGAACATCATTTCTAACCACAAAAATCACTCAATTAGTTGTCTGAACAAGCAATTCTGGCGGCAAAGAACAAAGGTGTAGATCACCTAAACTTCACAATTCAATATCAAATTGTTGGTCCACTGCAGTGTTGATGAGGTGCTCATTTTTAAGTGTGAAGTGTTACAATATCCCACCGCAAATGAGGTGTTTCTTTTAGTAGACACAAACAAAAACAAGCAATTACTAAGACCACGGCCACTATTAAACGTGCTCGGACTTCACTGACTTCCTTTTAATCATAGCCATTCGATTATCTTACATACTTTTCAAGTCCATTATCACGTCGCACTGTGGAGTATTTGTATGAAAAAACCGCTCAAAAGTAAAAAAAATCAGGTTGTCATAAATTTCGGTAAGCACCGCTATTCTTCAATCATTACGCAAAAAAAGTTGCACCGCTATTGCCATTCGCAACATTTTCAGTCAGAACCTAGCTATTGTCGGAGATACATTTATTGGTTATCTGCACTTTTATTTGCGACTCATATTTGATTTGGTTATAATTTTTTTGTGTGGTGAAATTAAGAAAGAAAATTATTTGATTATGGAAGTGCAAGGTAAAATCAATGTTAAGATATAAAATTAGATTTTTTTGTCTGCATGATTTTGTTGTATGCGTACGGTGTTCATGAAGTCCTAATTTAATGTTTAATTTTAATAAAACGTTTAAGATAATGGTGTTTTTGTTTGTGAGTATGTCATGATCGGACTATAATATTCTTATGGGCATAATCCTTAGTCTCTTGGCAATCATAGACTGCAATAAAAGTGTCCGCCTACTTCTGCCATTGTGTTTTATGTCACTTCGAAGACTATGATAGCTTATGGTAACTTAGACAGAATTTCGTACTTGCATTGCAGATTCGTCGTTTAGTGTCAAGAGTCTTACCCGAAGGGAACTATACGATATTATTATATAAAGTAGCTTCAAACAAGCATTAAACTGACCTTTGTTAAGTCCTTGCACAAACCATGGCGACCATCCAAACCGTTCGAAGAGCTTAGTGACTGCAGTAAGCGACGAAAAACTAAAGACCTTCGCGAGCAAGTATCGGTCGAAGAGTTGGCATTTGCAGCCAGCGTTAGTCAGCGTACTTTAGGAAATTCTGATGCGTCCAAAATAATTAAAAAATTTACTAACTCGCCAACCGAACTTTGTAAAGAACTAAAGACGCTAAAGAACTTTGTAAGCTGACTTTTGTCTTCTGCGAAGCAAGTTGCAGTGAAAAAGTTTACACCTCAAGAGGCATCAGCAATATTTGTTGAAGTAAACTTTACAAGGAAGCAGTTGGGAAGTGATACAAAGTGCAATGTTATCCTGATAAGGAATTCATATTCACAGTCACTGATACCTGTGCAAAAATACAACTGCAGCATTGCTTGATCACAGTGCATTACGCCTTTGCAAATATGTCGAAAATGTATTAGAAACGTGTTCAGAGGAAGAAAGTAAAAATATGGTTTTGATTTCAAAATGGGGCTGTGATGGGTCGCAACAGACGCAGTATAAGCAAAAATTTAAAAACAGCACTCACAGTGATGCTTATATTTTTCAAAGCTCACTCGTTCCTCTGCGACTTGCTATAATGATTGATGGCGAACAGAAAAAAGTCATATGGCAAAACCCAGTTGCTTATTCTCCTAGATTTTGCAGGCCTATACGCAAAAGCTTCATAAGTGAATCTAAGGATGTTATCAGAGATAAAATCAATTTCATTAAAAAATACCTTTAAAAAAATGGCAAGCACGATCGGTTGAAGAAAAAGCAATTGCGACAAAATTGCTACAAAGAAAATTCAAGGCGCATTTAAAGTGCAAATAGGTCTCCTAGTAGATGTACCCAAAGCGGGATTTGGTAATACCAATGACGGCAACACGCTAAGAAGGTTTTTCAATGATCCGCAGTGTTTTTCTCGTATAACTGGGGTAAATATTAATTTGATAACTCGCTTCAAAACTATTTTGGAAGTGATTTCTAGTGGATATAAAATTGATGCAGACAAATTTAATACCTTCGCTCACGATACCGCTAAATTGTACATAGATCAGTACGGCTGGCATCCCATGCCAACAACTATACACAAAGTGTTGATACATGGCGCAGAGGTTATAAACCATGCAATTTTGCCTATTTGTCAGCTATCGGACGAAGCAGCGGAGGCTCGAAACAAACACTTCAGGCAATATAGACTGAAATTTAGTCGAAAATGTTCACGTGTTTTTGTAACAGATACGCCTTAAACAGACTGTTGTTGAGCTCAGACCCGTACCTTAGCAGCCTTAGAGCATGGCAGCACAAGAGACCCAAACCACTATTTAAGGATGCACGAACTCTTTTGATCCCAAGCGAACTGCCTATGCCTCTAGAAGACAGAACAGAAGTATGGACGATATTGAAGAAGAAGAACATGTACACGACCTTTCACCTTCAGATTCTGATTAAACACACTTTCTTTAAAAATGTTCATAATATATATTTAAGAATAAACAATTAATTTTTATAATATGTTGTGTTTCAATTAATGTATTTACAAAAAAAATCATAAAAACAATTTCGAGCGGTTTTTTCATACAAATACTCTACAGTGCATAGTTAAAGAAAATAAAATAAAGCACAGATGTAAAACTGTCTTTAAATTTTATCTTACCCTTCGCCAAGTGAAACTACAAACCTGTCATGATATATGGCATGACTTACAGCAAACTAGCTGTATAAAAAACTTCGATTTAGGCTTTTCTTCCGACGCTGTTAGTACTGTTGTTGTATTGTGTATTGACCTAGGATAGGAATAGGAATTTTTGATAGGAATTTTTGGAAATCAAATTTGTATAGGCTTTCGGAACAAAAAAAGAAGTTTGAATTAAATTTTTCTCTAATTTCAAAAATTAACGATGCAGTAAAATACTTTTTTACTTTCATGAAAGACTGTATGAATAAAGTGATTCCTGTAAAATTAACCACACTACACTACACTTACACTAAAAAGTTAATTTCTATAAGAAATCAACGTAACAAAGCTTGGACGAAATATATAAAAAGTCTTTGTCAATCTGATTTTAAAAAGTATTCAACTTTTTTTATGATTTCAAAACACTATCATTCACACTTTACAATGACTTTGTAAGTTAAATGGAGAGCTCTCTTAAAAGTTACCTTTTGACCAGTTATTCCATGAAATAATCGAATTTAAGCTCAGTGCTTATGGTTTTCCACCGCTTTTTGTCAATTGGATTAACTCATATCTCTAGCGAAGGGATTATCAAGTCAAATTTAGAGGTTAATTAACAGAATCTATCTCTGCTCAGTCGGGTGTTCTCCAAGGAAGTCATTTGGGACCCATATTAATGATTTTAAATCATGTAATAAACATAGCTACATTTTTAATGTATGCTGATAATTAGAACATTTTTAAATATGTCAACAACCAGGATGGCAAACATCTTCTCAAAACCAACATTAATAGTTTCGCTACTCATCTAAATGTCAACATACGACATTCGCAAGAAAGCGCATTCCTTCCAGCTGTCCTTATTATTTATCTCGTCATATACTTTGCCACGAGTGAAAGGTCGCTGGTTCAAATCCCGTCCTGTACCAGCTGAAAGTTTTTATTCGCTGCCCCACCTCTTGCGAAAGTCTGACAAACATTCAAGAGAAGAACTGTCATGAGAAGCTTTTCAAAAAATATTTATTGCCGCTCGTAATCGGCATTTAACTGTAGGTCCCTTCGTGTCAAGAAATATATCTTCGCACACACAGTGGTTGGAGAAGCTAGGCTTTCCGTTTCCGTCTAAAATGTATTTTTTTATGCTTTGCCAAGTCGATAATTTTAAGGACCTTGGAGTTCATTTTGATCCCAAACTTACCTTTATAGGACATATCAATTTCATTGTGAATAAGTCAAATTCTATACTAGGCTTCAAAAAGAAGTGGTCAAAAGAATTTGATGAACACTACGTTACTCAGCCATTGTACGATCGGATCTTGAGTATTCTTCACAAGTTTGAACTCCGTACTACAACATTCACTCAAATCGAATTGAAGCCATTCAACGTAGCTTTATTCGATTAGGCCTAAGAGGTCTTCGACGGGAAGATCCATATAACAATCTCCCCTGCAGTCTACGTGTCAAACTTGTTGTATTGAGTTGAGTATGAGGTCTAACTGTGTTCGTTGCGACTTACGTTGCATTTTATTTCTATTCCAGGTCAGTACATATTTTTATGTATTTATCTAATGATAAAAGATTTTTTACAAAGAAAACCTTTTAACATATGAAGCTTTAAATCTCGCATTATACTTTTGTTGCTCCCATAAAATTTAGAACTTTCTACAATTACCAGCGGATTTTTTAAAGATTAGATCCTTGCTGGTTTGACCTCAAAAAATATCTGTTTTTGACTGTCATTGCCATTGTAGATCCCTCCTTTGAACATTGCAAAACCAATTGAGCCGGGGAGGACTTAACATCTTACATTTCATAGAATCCTACCTAACACTCTTCTTTGAAGCAACCTTACATTTATTTAAAATTTAAACTTTCATCGACCATTTTCCATAGAAATTGTTGACCATGACATTAGTAAAGCTTACCAAATATCTCCTTAAAATTCATGACAAAGGAATGCCATACGACAATATTTCGAACCATTTCAACTGACCTTAGCTATTCGTTAAAATAATACCACTGACCTCTTTGACAGGTCTCTCTGAAAATTCCCATCGACTCTTGGCAAACCGAAATTTAGCTCAAATTACCTTCATCAAACGAAGTCTTCCTTCTTCGAAATTCCTTCACGAAAAATCAATTACGTTCGATCGCAAAATCGTCCATCCTTCCACTTGTATTAACCAACAATTCTCCGTCTCTATCTCCATTCTCTTCACAGTGACCGCATCGTGACTGGATCCTTTGACAAGACGGCAAAAATCTGGAATGCACGTACTGCAGCCTGCCTAACCACATTGACTGGTCATTCGGCCGAAATTGTTGGAGCAGAATTTAATCCCATGCACCTGGACAGCATAGCGACCGCATCTATAGACAACACCGCAAGGATATTTCACGCCGAGACTGGTCAGGAGCTAATGTCTCTCAATCACCATGGAGCCGAAGTGATTTCCGCCCGATTTAGCCGAGATGGAAATTTATTGCTAACCGGCTCCTTTGATCATACGGCCGTACTTTGTGATACACGTGCTAAAATGTATTGAAAATGTTCCATGCTGCATTTGAGGGTACGTTTGATATAATTAGGGCGGTTTTTTTATTTTTTGTCACTTGCAGGATTGTAGCCAGCCTTCGTGGTCATACGGCCGAATTGAGTAATTGCATTTGGAGTTTCCCAGGTGATTTGGTGGCCACAAGTTCCTTGGACTCAACCGCACGAGTTTGGGATTTACGTAACGCACACGAGTGTCTGTTCGACATCACCGGCCACCGAGACGAGGTGCTGGACATCGCATTCGATTACAGTGGCAAATTGCTGGCCACCGGTGGAAGTGATTGCACAGCCAGGGTTTGGAGCATCCGAGGAGAGCTTAGCCTACTATCACTGATGGCTGGCCACAGCGACGAAGTGTCAAAGGTTCAACACGAAATAGGATTAAGAAAACTTATGAATTCTCATCCCCATCTAGGTGTGCTTCAGTCCTCCGGGTAGTGTCCTGATGACTGCCTCTGCTGACCAAACCGCACGTCTGTGGCTGACCGAGACTGGAATTTGCTCCCAAGTTCTATCCGGACATGTTGGCGAGGTGTTCTCGTGTGCATTTAGCTACGCCGGTGATATAATAGTTACAGCGTCCAAGGATAACACTTGCCGTCTGTGGAGATGATACGACTGGTATACTGTCAACTTGAATACTGATGAGCATAGTTGATATTGGCTGTGGTCCGTGGGAAAGGGGGGGAGGCGTAGAATACGAATAAATAAGTTAAGCTATCGATTCGTTTGTGACCATTCACTTGGAATCGGGTTTAAATGTGTCAGCACAATTCTTCGCAGCATTCAGGGTGTATCATTTACACCACCGGACCGGACCCGGAGGAAACATTTCCATTATTATTAGCAAATTGGGGGTGTCACATGTTGTCGGAGGTATCAATCTCTCTCTGATGATTGCCAATGATGGTGTTGGGAGGAAATATATAAATTCAATTGTCAGCAAATCGACGGGTATAGGTTTGGACTTGATTCGGTACCCAATTGAGTAAATTTATGAAGTAAAGGAAATCGACTGTTTACGCACACAGCATGTGGGTGAGTGTTTGTGTGGATATGATGGCAATAAAATTGTATACTTTATGTTACTTTCTGGAAGATTACATTAACTTTTTTGTTGGTGTGGTCAATGGATGGGGGGGATAAAGTGATTGCCCGATAAATGAAATCGAATCATGTGTAAGTTTGACAGAAAGATAAAGAACCAAAACATCTTAGTCAGTGTTTGCTTGAAGAATATATATGAAAAAAGTTTCCATGGTTAATAGAATTTAGCGATGAAAAAAAATGACTAATATGAGACATTTTTGTAAAAGAGACAGTTTATGTGGACGCAAAAAATGGGTCCAACATCTGTGGCGGTTCTATTTATTATCAAAGTTGTAATTTGTTGTGCATACATATATTTGATGAATGTGTCTATTACGATTGCAACGATTTGATGAAACATTTACACGACTTTCATTAAGATGTTGAAAAAGACGGTAATTTACCTAAAGCATGTGTTGTGGGTACAATAGCTTGATGGTTTTTGCTTAAGTCCGACAAACATCCAAGACCGTTAACGAACCAGACAGGGCATCAGTTTTTATTTGTGATGGCATCCACGCAATGATGAGGACTCAAACACATCGCAGAAGACTAAAAAAACAACGATTTCCAAACTTTTATCCGAGGATAGTTGGTAGTCTGATGGTGGGGAGAATGTCGCCTATGAAAAACTCCCATAAGCCAGAGCAGAGGTTTAATTGTATGCACAGATCAAAACTCAATGAATTTCGACAATGGTTGCATATCTTTCGTTAATGTTACATATCTCCGCAGCAAGCTCCCAATAAGAGAGGAGATAAGATCCCGTATTAGGTGGGACTTCGTAGCCTTAATACAGCTGATGTCCACATTTTAGAGTTTGCCCATCAAGCTAGATTTTTTAAATACATTCTGCAAAATTATGTAAACTCCTTCAAGATAAGATTTACCTAAGTTAGGTAGACGTTGACGTGTTCTTGCGAAGCATTTACAGTAACGTAGGATTCTTCGTTATTGTTGCACATACTGGAGATATCATCTTGTTTACCAGAAGGTGGTTGTGGATCCTGCAGTGCTCGTCAGAAGAACCGTAACTGTGCGTATTTGTCGTCTGGACAATATATTGTGTGTGTCTATATCCTCCCTGACGCACAGCTCTATGATATGTATCTCGGCCTAAAATACAGAGTTTTAATTCCGTACTCACGATGAGGTAAGTATTAATAGTTTCTGCGTATAGTCCTGCCCCAACTGGTTCATCTGTTTTGTACCCATTCGTATAACATATATCGAATCGCATCAGTATAAAGGGAGATCCTTGCCCTATCTGTGCCGAAATATATAGTCTTACATTTTTGCGCCAGTCAACCAGTAGGTTAATAGCTCCAGGCAAGATGCTTCGCATTATTATGTATCCAAACGGCTGTCACAGATCAAACGGCTCTAACTCGCACTAACAATGCGAGCAAATGAAAAAACTGTATGTCTCAGCATACAGAGCGATTATGCCGTTCATCAAGCTGCTGACTGACAACATCGCATAGTGATTATGTCATATATTACATATATTATGTCATATTATACATATGTATGTAAAGGGTGATTTTTTAAGAGGTTTAGAACTTTTTTAAAAAAAAAAACACAAAAAATTCGAAAAAATGAATGAAATATTTATTTGAATCGATAGTTTGAACCTTGCAATTTAATGTTTAAAGATAATTTCATGCAAATGTTGACCGCGGCTGCGTCTCAGGTAGCCCATCCGCTGAGTCCAATTTTGGCATACTCTTTCACACATATCGGCCGGTATCTCACGAATGAATGCATGGATGTTGGCTTCCAGTGCGTCAATCGAAGCGGGCTTGTCCCTATACACATTAGCCTTGGCATACCCCACAAAAAATAATCTAATGGTGTCAAATCGCACGATCTAGGCGGCCAATTGACCGGCCCGAAACGTGAAATTAACTGTTCACCAAACTCGCCTCGCAATTGCGCCATTGTTTCGCGTGCTGTGTGGCATGTGACACCGTCTTGTTGAAACCACATATCATGCAAGTCAAGAACTTCTATTTCGGGCAAAAAAAAGTTTGTTATCATCGCTCGGTAGCGTTCACCATTGACAGTAACGCTGCGATTCGCATCATCTTTGAAGAAATATGGCCCAATAATGCCGCCGGCCCATAAACCGCACCAAACAGTGGCTTTTTCGGGATGCATTGGTAGCTGTTGCAATGCTTCTGGCTGATCTTCACTCCAAATGCGGCAATTTTGCTTATTTACGTACCCATTCAAGCAAAAATGAGCCTCATCGCTGAACACAATTTTTCGATAAAAAAGCGGATCCTCGGCCAGCTTTCCAAGAGCCCATTCACCAAAAATTCGGCGTTGTGGTAGGTCGGCTGGCTTTAGTTCTTGCACCAGCTGTATCTTAAAAGGCTTTACGCCCAAATCCTTCAGCAAAATTTTCCACGTAGTGCTGTAACAAAGGCCTAACTGCTGGGAACGGCGCCGAATCGACATTTCGCGGTCTTCTGTCACACTAGCTGATACGGCCGCAATATTTTCTTCAATACGCACAGTACGTAAACGTGTTGGTGGTTTAATGTCCAACAAAGTAAATTTGGTGCGAAATTTGGTCACAATCTTCCGAATAGACTGCTCAGAAGGTCGAGAATGCCGATCATAAAATGGAAGCAGCGCGCGATGAACATTTCGAACCGAGCACGAATTTTGATAGTAAAATTCAATAATTTGCAAGCGTTGTTCATTTGTAAGACGATCCATGGTTAAATTGCAAACCAAACTGAAGCTGTTTGACAGTGACACAAGGTACTAAACACACGTCAGCTGTCAAAACCAGTGTTGACGAAACCAAACCAGCTAAAAAATCACCCTTTATATCAATAGCCAGAAAGCTTTGAAATCAGCACAATAAGATCCCAGGCTATGGAATACTTAATAATATAGCCAGATAGCCAGGACTCTTTAATTCTTTGATTAAGCTAAATTCCAATTGCCAATTACAAAAACGAACAACTTAAACAGAAACATATGGAGAAATATAATGACGCGTAAGTACCATACTCTGTCCAACATAAATTGGAAGTACAGGGAATGAGAGAAGATAGGGATGTTTGCCTTTTATTCGCACTCTTTTTTCTCCGTAAAATGCTATTCCAAGGTGAACCAAAGCTTTTACAGGGTTCCCGTACTAAGGATTTCAAATCTATAAAAACCAGAAAGAATATTATATATTCCTTAATTTTCATTTGAATTGTTTTATTTTTTATAAATATTTTTTTTATAATTATATGATGTCAGTTCTTTCCGAAAGAACACTCTTTCGCTGACGACGGGCAAATTTAAAACCTAGTTTTTTTGTTAAAACCGTATGCAGAGAAGACCTGTTAATTTTAGTAATGTTAGCATTGCGTCCAGCGTCGGAATTTCGTTATTTGAAATAAACTGATGCAATTTGCCTGATAAAGTGTGTCATCATCGAAACCATCTACTTTGGTACTATTTTCATCAAGAAGACTGTTAACTGTTTGTTTACACACAAACAAATATCACCTACTTGCTTCACAGCTACTGTTCTATTTTATAAGTCTTTGGATGAATTTTAAACCCTTTCTAACTAACAAAACAAACGCAAATAATCTTTTTCCTTAAAGAAAACAGCTTACAATTTTGTAACTGCATTTCAACGTATTTTCCACACTTTAAAAGAAATGTCAAAGATCAAAATAAAACCTCCACGATAACACTTAGCATTAACAACTTTCTTAAAAGCTCTAAAACCTAAAGCTCCTTAACAGAAACCCAAGGAAAAAAGCTGAAAGAGTTACCAAACGGACATTGTGTGGCCACACGCCACGCCACGCCGATCAGTGTACACTCCCATATGCGCTGAATAAGACGTATTGAGTTTACATCAGATGCAATTGGAAATTCACTGGAGGGTAAACACTTTATGAGGGTTTTTTTTTTCAATTTAGTATGGTGGAAAAAATGGCACGCTACTGATTTTTAAAAAGCTTGCCCATAAGACGTGTACTGCGAATTTATGTTAGACAGAGTATATTAGTTTAGTAATCATGCGACTAAAATTTTATCTACATCGTTCTCACAGTTTTTCTTACCAATTAACAAGCAGTTTTCCAGCAGCAACAGACTTAAGGTTCCTAAATTATATTAGATAAACCCAGAGGGCGAGATTAAGGAAACTACAAATTTTGTTATATGTCTCTAATTAAATTATTTTATTCTATTATTAAATTGTATCAAATGTGTGCTATATTACTTTTTTTTTCCCATAATCAAATCATTCGTTTTTATTGCCTATCCTAAGGGTATATTAATTTTGACACATAGTTTGTAACACCCCTGAATATTCGTCATAGACCCATAAAAGTAAATATATTTGTGATCAGGACCAAATCCTAAGACTATTTAGCAATGTCCGTCCATCCGTCCGTATCAACTTTTGAGGCCTTTAAAGTTATGCTAGGAGGCTGAAATTTGGAGCATATACTCTCTAGGGTCCCGAAATGATAAAGTGTTAAAAGTTTTTAAATCCGCCCCCTGCCACGCCCACAATTTAGAAAAAACCGTTTTAAGGCTTAAGTTAGAGAGATAAAGTTGTAAAACATTCACAAGATATGTAGGTACTGCCTACCTTTATAAATTTGTCATATAAAGTTTTTTGCCACGCCTACTTTTTGGGGGCGTTTTTCACTAAAATGCTGTTTTCTTTGAAAATTTTTATAGAAATCGAAAAAAAATGTTTAACAATATATTTAGCCAATATTTTTTCCAATATATCGCCCATACAAAGTTTTTGGCCACGCCCACTTTTTGGGGGCGTTTTTTCAAAAAAATATTTTTTTTTTCTATAAATTTCATAGAATGAAATAAAATGCTATCTATCATCTTCCTTATGAATTTTTTCTTTGGGGTACATAGGGATAAGGATAGGGTATCATACTGTTCGCCCCAAGCGGACTGTAGCCTTTCCTTATGTTTAATATTGTGAATGATTGATTTTCATTGGATATTTTGTTGTTTTTCCTAATATGAGAATCATCAGTTCACAATCATCCTTATAAATTATATACAGATTTTAGGTTGATTGTGAATAGTTTGATCGATATAATTGCTATTATCATTATCACAAATTTTGATAAGTACCGTATTTTTAGTCGGTCACAAATTTGTGTGTCAGCAATCGAATTATTTATTGTAGAAAACGTTGTTTGATGCAATGATATTGGCAACCGAACAATATTGCGATGAGTTATGTATCTCGTAACCCACTTAATTTGGAAGACCATACAGGCCCCTTAGGCCAGAAATATGAAAAATGCAAATGTTGGGATATCACGTTTGAATGTTTATTACTATCAAACTTAAGGGGTTACATGGGTTTATTCGCGGAAAAAAAGTTATATTTTTAAAATTTTTTTTTTATAAAAAAAATACAATTTTTTATTCAAACTTTTTACTTAAAGATATACATTTGAAAAAGAATTTCTAAAATTTTCAAAGGAAAATATTCAAAACTCCGACATTGTGACGTAATTTCCAGTGATCCCTCGGAAAAAAGGTGCCTCCGCGTTGACCGTAGAACTCATCAGAAGTGAAAAAAAATCGTGTTTTAGTTAAGACCATAAACTAGAATTTGGACAAAAAAGTGAAAATTGGATTTTTGGCAGACCTTTTTACAAAAAAATGATAATATTTGTAAAATTTGCTCAACATTTCAACTGGAGGAGAATCATCATTTAACAAGTTTGAAATATTGCCCTCGGAAGATATAATTGCAAAAATTTGCGGAATTTAAGCCGTGGATAAGGGTATTTTTGACACATCGGATTTCGGCTTGACGAATGAAGTGGAATCCGAAGATAATGAACTCCCAAATACAAGTTCAGGGAGTATTGCAAGAAGTCGCTGAACCTGCCATACCAATAACCAGGTACCAACATAAGGAAAGGCTACAGTCCGCTTGGGGCGAACAGTATGATACCCTATCCTTATCCCTATGTACCCCAAAGAAAAAAAGCCTTAGGAAGATGATGGATAGCATTTTATTTCATTCTATGAAATTTATCGAAAAAAAATATTTTTTTTAAAAACGCCCCCAAAAAGTGGGCGTGGCCAAAAACTTTGTATGGGCGATATATTGAGAAAAATATTGGCTTAATATATTGTTAAACATTTTTTTTCGATTTCTATGAAAATTTTTGAAGAAAACAGCATTTTAGTGAAAAACGCCCACAAAAAGTAGGCGTGGCAAAAAACATTATATGACAAATTAATAAAGATGGGCAGTACCTACATATCTTGTGAAGGTTGTACAACTTTATCTCTCTAACTTAAGCCTTAAAACGGTTTTTGCCAAATTGTAGGCGTGGCAGTGGGCGTATTTTGAAAATTTTAACACTTTACCATTTCGGAGCCCTAGGGAGTATATGTTCCAAATTTCAGCTTCCTAGCATAACTTTAAAGTCCTCAAAAGTTGATACGGACGGACGGACGGACGGACATTGCTAAATAGTCTTGGATTTTGGTCCTGATCATAAATATATATACTATTAAGGGGTCTGCGACGAATATTAAGGGGTGTTGCAAACTATGTGTCAAAATTAATATACCCTTAGGATAGGGTATAAAAAGCAATAGCGTAGATGATTACAAAGCAAACTAAGGCAATGAAAAAGTATACTTTCTTATTATAGAAAAGTTGGTTTGATGTTGATTCGTCTGTGATATTCGTCTACGAATATTAATTTCCTCCAAAAAAATTTCGTTTTGATTTACTTCGTTCATCTTAACCCATAACTAATAACAAGTTTTATTCTTCTTGGACAAATTCGATTATCCAAAATCGTTAGCATTTTTGTTAAAAATGTTGATAGTGTGCTTCGCCTCAAAGCAAAGCCATCCTATTGTAATTGGGAAATTGTTTTCGCTAAGAAAACGCAAAACTGAGGCTAGTTCCAACGTAACAGGGATTGAGGAATGCTCAAGGTGTGGTTCCACAACTTGCTGAACTATTATGAATGTACATTTATTTAGAAGGTAGTATAAAACGAACCTATACTTATTTAACAACAAATATTTCGTTTTCAGCTTTTCTACCATACCCACCAACTGCAACTTCAAAGGGATTGTTTATATCTCTCAGCCTTCGTCTTTTTCTTTTTTTTTCTTTCAGTCTGCAATCTCGCAGCAATTAACGCAGAACTTATTCTTTAAAAAGCATGAACAACAAAATAATTTAACTGGCAAACAATTTCCCAAAATAAAAACACTTTTAAACATAAGGAAAGGCTACAGTCCGCTTGGGGCGAACAGTATGATACCCTATCCTATCCTTATCCCTATGTACCCCAAAGAAAAAATTCATAAGGAAGATGATAGATAGCATTTTATTTCATTCTATGAAATTTATAGAAAAAAAATTTTTTTTTTGAAAAAACGCCCCCAAAAAGTGGGCGTGGCCAAAAACTTTGTATGGGCGATATATTGGAAAAAATATTTGCTAAATATATTGTTAAACATTTTTTTTCGATTTCTATGAAAATTTTCAAAGAAAACAGCATTTTAGTGAAAAAATTTGACAAATTTATAAAGGTAGGCAGTACCTACATATCTTGTGAAGGTTTTACAACTTTATCTCTCTAACTTAAGCCTTAAAACGGTTTTTTCTAAATTGTGGGCGTGGCAGTGGGCGGATTTAAAAGCTTTTAACACTTTACCATTTCGGGACCCTAGGGAGTATACGCTCCAAATTTCAGCCTCCTAGCATGACTTTAAAGGCCTCAAAAGTTGATACGGACGGACGGACGGACGGACGGACGGACATTGCTAAATAGTCTTAGGATTTGGTCCTGATCATAAATATATATACTTTTATGGGTCTACGACGAATATTAAGGGGTGTTACAAACTATGTGTCAAAATTAATATACCCTTAGGATAGGGTATAAAAATGTCCCAAATGACAGATAACAGCTGTTTTTAACTTCGCGTAAAATGATTTGGAAAAAAATTTGAGGTTACCAAGACCTTAAGTCGCTAACGCCATATATATTTGTGATAAGCAACAAAAATTGTAATAATTAAGCAAGTCCTTTTGTCCCTCACTGGATGAGGAGACTTTAATTTTGATATAGGGAGCTGAAAGCGGACTGTAGCCTTTCCTTGTTTCCTTGCTTCCTTCCTTTCCTTGTTTTTTTTATTTGCAAACACAGTGTAAATTCATTAACGCAACACTGACATCATGATGCGCATGATGCTTTGTAAACTGTTCATTAATGCAAATGTTCGCATCATTTTCTACGTCAAGTGTTCATTATTGCAAACTTAGGTAAACTGATGCGCAAACATTTCAAACAAAAGCATCACCAAATAGCTTGATGCGTTGTTGATCCGGCAGGCAAAACAATTGAAATATATCAGAAGAGAAAGAAAAATGAGTAAATAAACGATTTTAACTGATGAAATGTTTTTGTTTAATGTACAAATATATTTAAATAAATAAATAAATGTATTTTTGATCGAAAAAACTAAAAAAAAATGTTTATAGGAAATA
The DNA here is from genome assembly GCA_963576555.1 of Ferdinandea cuprea. Lineage (NCBI taxonomy): Eukaryota > Metazoa > Arthropoda > Insecta > Diptera > Syrphidae > Ferdinandea > Ferdinandea cuprea. The sequence goes on from OY754959.1 coordinate 20,491,565, forward strand.
TTTTCCACATATGCAAGAAGTCCAGAAAATTGAAATAAAAAATGAATTTGATAAAAATGTTTAATGTAAACATTTCAGCATCAGGTGCGCATCACATTAGCATCGCAAATAAGCAGTGATGCCGCATTACTGTACAAATGTTTGACGTTTCTGAATTTACACACAGTGCTACCTTAATAAAAGCAACACCTTAAATCTTATCATTGCTGACTCAGTAATTGCAACTTCTCAAAAAAAAGTGACTCCATAAAAACTATTGTGTCATGAACTCATATTTTGCTCGCTATGTGTATATATATTTTCCTTCTTGCTTATTTTAGCTATGTCTGGTCATTTGTTTTACAGCTATTAGTTGTAAATACTTCTTATACAAATCTTTGTTACATTAAAGCAGGGGTGCAATTCAAGCACTATACATTTGCCTTCAATGTGATGAAAAAAGTAATGCTTCACTGAATAATATATTCATTATGCAAAACTTACGAGAGAAACTTATTGCTTATCACTCTAATTTGGGACTCTTCAGGAGTTACTTTCAGTCAGTCCAATCATAACCGATGAAATCCCTTCCTTTGTAGACTTTGAGATTCCATATGACAACATATCCGGAGAGGAAGGATTGGCAAAGAAACGCAATAATCAGAGCGCAAAAAGAGCGGAACGCTGCTAATACTTAATGCTTAAAGTATTTTGCAGTAAGGGAAAAAACATAAGAGGTGCCAATCTAAGGTGGAATAGTCTTAAGGGACACAGGGTATCTTAAGCCTTTATGGCCACTCTTCGATAGTAAAAGATCTGAAACTGAGCAGGGTTATGCTTAGAACATTAATAGGAATTCTGGCAGGGCACTGTCTCCTGAGGAAACGTGCAAAGAGGCTCGTATTATCGAAATAAATATATATGCAGATACTGAGATCTGCATGCTGCTGAGGACATAACGCATATACTGTGTGAATGCGAGGCAATAGCGCGCAGCAGAACATTTTTGGGGAAATACATACTTCTTTGAAAACTGAGGAAATAGATGGCATGGGCTTCAAGGGCTAAATTTGTTTGTCTTAGATCATTAAAAAAAAATACACTTAACCGTTTCGGTGGTCTAGGCAAATATGTTCCGAATTTGAGCTGGAAACCTAATGCCTCTAATCCAGTGAAGGGCGGTTTGACAAAAATTACTAAATCGTTACAACTTTTGATTCTGCTGATATTGAAAAGCCAAATACTACAGGAGGATAATCATAATCATGCATCGTTGTGAACTTCACAGTTAGCAGCAGCGTCTACATTGCTTACAGTATTCAATTCGGTTCTTTTTGGAGTTCTGCTGTGAATTATTCTTGCTAAGTTCTTATTTTTCCTAAGCCTAAGTGGACACATCCCGCGTTCGTTTAATGAGGATTCGCCGCCTCTTACTCGGATCACCGACGAGCGAGCTAACTACACCAACATTTATATCACGTCACAGCAGATTTTGGTAATATCAATTCACGCTTTATTACAATTCAACAAATGTAATAATAATCATATTACATTCTTCTCTAGAAGAGGGGTTTTACATTTTATTATTTACTTTCAATTTTCATATTTGTTTTGTTCTGTTTTATTTTGTTTTCTCCACTTATACAAGAATACTATTTCTGGTTTTTCTTGAGGACTTTCAATTTTTTATTTTTTCTGTGTTTTTTGTTTTTATAGGAAAATATTTGTATATACGCTTCATGTTCGAAACACAATTTACAGCCATTTGTGGATGTCTATTAATTTGTTTATTATATGAAACTATGAAACATAAATTATTTTGTAATTAGTTGTTTTATGATGTTTTGTTTTGTTTTTATTGGATGATGAATTAATAAAAAGGATGGACAACACACATACACACTCATACACAAATCATCGAAATCTTGTTCGAAAAAACAAAAATTAACAAACATATAATGACTTATATTTTGTATGTCATTAAATAAAAGTAATTAAGTGATGTTGCTAAGAATAAGAAGAGATGAGAACTCAGGCAAGATTAATACAAAAAAAAATATTTTTGTTTTTCGAAGTTTCTGTTTCTTTCCTATCTTTTGTTTAATTCAAAAAATAAACTTTAAAAAAAGGAACGAAAATTATTAAAAATATTCCTGACACAACATACGTATATTTTTTTTTTATTAAATAAATAATTTATTTCTCTTGAGGTTTCTTTTTTTTGTGATTAAGACAAGAAGAAAACAAAAAAATTATGTAATACATAGTTTGTGTTGCTTGTTCTCTGTTAAAATAAAATAAATTAGAAAAAAAAAATTATGTATGTGTTTTTGCTTTTTTTTGTGTAATATGACTAATGTCATGATATAACAGTAAATGTGAAAAACATACAAAATATAAAATATTTAAAGTACATAAAAAGGTTTCTTTCTCTATACATTTAGTAGTAGTAAGTTTAGTTATAGTAGTTTTTTTTTTTTGTTTTTTTAATCCTATATTTAAGTTTTGTTTTTTTTTTTTTTGAAGAAGAAAACCGTTTGTCGTTTGAATCTTTGTTTTTTTTTAATATATAAAGTTCTTATTACATTTAATATTTATTTATTACTATTTTTATTAATTGCATGGTTTCATATTTTTTTTATTTTCTTCTTCTGTAAAATTGTTTTTATTTGTTTGTGGTTTGTTGTAATTTTATTTTTTTGTTAAATTAAAAATTTGCTTAGCTTTTAAAATTGTTTATTTTATTTGTTTGTGGTTTTTGTTTTTTCTTTTTATTCTTTATTTATTTGGTAATTTCAGCAGAATTTTGCACTTTATCAAAGTTTTAACCGGAAATCAATGCGACGGACTCTGAAAAAATATATATATATTATACGTTAGAGATTAGATTGGACAAGAAGAATATAATGTATGTTTGTATGCAAAATTGGAAAAGCTAATAAATAAAAAGCGTGCTGAACTCAACAGGCAAGAACTATAAATGTAAATAATAAGTTAGTACAATTCTGTTAAAAATGCAAACGAAATAAGCATAAAATGTTATAAATGAAATAAAAAAAAGCATTTATTTTTGTGTAATGTAGCGAGAGTTGTTTTTGTTTTTTTTTTTTCTTTTATATATATAAAATCAATCTCTTTACCTATTTTACAAAAACAAAATAAAAAAACTTGAAAGAAAGCAGAAGCATTAATTATAGTTTATAGAAGAGAAGCAACATTTCTTTTGTTTTTATTTATATGTGAAGAAATTAAGAAGCTGCGCTTATAGCTACATATTGTAAAAAATATTCCGTACTTCACATTGTTCTTCTGGATAAAATTCTTTAAAAATCCTTTCAATAATTGGATACCTAAAAAGAAAAATAATTATTTTAGTAATATATGTAGTAAAAATATAAAAAAAAGATTGAATAAATAAATGTTAAAATTGTATCTGTCTGTAAGGTTAAGACGTCAGTACTGTAGAAAAGAAAGGTTAAAAAAACATTCGCATCGATTACAGTTGTCGTTATCGATTTACAAACACAATCACTATTACGCTTGTCGTTTATAGGAGAAACTTTCTACACCACAAGGGTCGGATAATTATTTGAAACGCCCATACGCATTTCCTCTTTCTAAAGGGTGATTTTTTAAGAGTTAAGTTTTTCAGGTTGGCAGAACTGGCTAGTAATGGCGTCTTCTGTCAAAGTGAAAAGTTTTCAGTATACTCTGCCATTTAATCATTGAAAGACTTACAAACGAGCAACGATTGCAAATTATTGAAATTTACTATCAAAATTGAAAATCCGCTATTGCCACATCCCACACAGCTCGTGAAACAATTAAAATCTTGAAGGATGAATTTGGTGAGCAGCTTATCTCCCGAAATGACCCTGTGAGTTGGCCCGCAAGATCATGCGATTTAACGCCTCTTGATTATTTCTTATGGGGTTATGTAAAGTCGTTAGTCTATATGAACAAGCCGAACACGATTGAAGCCTTACATGATAACATAAAACGCGAAATTTGTGGAATACAGGCCGAAATGCTCGAAAAAGTGAAGCAAAATTGGACTCTTCCGAATGGACAATTTGAAACGGAGCCGCGGACAACATTTTCATGAAGTTGTCTTTAAAACGTAAATGGCAAAGGTCTATTACGCCTTACGGCTGGGTTCAATATCAATTCGATTAAGACCATTCAATATTCTTAAGAAATAGGAAACTCCAAAGCCTCAAGGAAATCTTATTGTCGGGCACGGCACTGAAACTTGTAAATGAAGCTAAACATCTAGGCCTACAACTAGACAGCAAGCTTCTTTGGAAAAAAACACACAGATTAAGCTGCCAGTAAGACAACCCGTGCTGTTATGATACGTAAGAGCCTAGCGAGAAAGTCGTGGGGTTAGATTAGGTTTAGTTAAGATTGAAGTGGCAGTCGAAAGAGGTCCGACACACGACACACTTAGACAGATCAGGAATATCTGTCTACTTAATGAACCATTTAAAATTACTTATGAAGCGTGGGAGACGGACGGAAATATGTGCCATAGAAAGACGGGTTCGAATCAATCTCGAGAAGAATTACAGAAACTGTAACATAGCAATTATGTCAGATAGTCGAGCAGCTATAAGGGCGCTGGACTCCTCTGTCATTAAATCCATACTGTATGGATTGGGCATTGTAGCTTTTGTGCCTACAAAGCCCAAACAAACTTGTGTGCATTGTTGGAATCGGACTGTCTATTTATTTATTTAATTCATCAAAAAAAACATAACAAATTAACCAAAATAACCAAAAATAAGCAATAAAACCTTTTTTACAATTTTTGGTATTAAAATTGGCAATGTAACAAATTCCAAATATTCCTTTGAGGGACCTCAATACCAATTAAAGAGAGTAAAGGTGAGCATTTAAGTACGACGATTTTCAAGGATTTTAATACCATAATGGGACGTCCATTCACCAATTTAGCTTACGAATTAGATACCTGGCAATACTGGCAATACGAACGTATACATAAACTTACATATGCATATACTGGTAAGAAACGAACGAGAATAAAAAAGTGAGAAAAGTGCATGTGGGTCAGAGAATTCTTTGGTATTTCTTTTAATGAAACAGAGCATTTGATTAGCTTTATAAACCATATAATCAATATGAGTCAAGAAGGAATGTTTAGTATCCAAAATTAAACCCTGGTCCTTTCTCTGATACACACGCACTAAATTTATAGATTCTACCTCTTAATTAAAGTAGATTGGTGAAGTGTTTCTGAAATAGGACATAATTTGACACTTAGAGACACTTAAATGCAGAATGTTAATACGACACCATTCCGTCCATCTTAACAAATCATCATGAAGCAGATGACAACCTGATAAGCATTTAATACTACGGTACAACTTCAGGTCGGCCGCAAAAAGAAGACAAAGGGAATGTGAAAATATATGAACCAAATGGCTTCCCTGTGGGACACCAGATGGAACATATATATTCTTAGAAAAATAGACATCAATTTTGACAATTTTAAGCTTTGGAGTGACAATCAAGAGAAGACAATTTGTGCCAGAGAACCTTGTGATTCACCCGGCCAAAAGCTTTCGCAAAATCAGTAAAAATAATATCATAATAACTATTTTTTCAAATATCTTCGGTAATGAGGACAATATAGATATAGGTCTATAGTTTGTAATGTCTTGCTTGCAACCAGTCGTAAAGACCGGGGTTAAACATGATAGTTTTTAGCTATCTAAAAATTTGCCAGTTGACAAAGAAAGATTAAAAATATAGGTGAGAAGTTCAGCTAATGAGACTGCGCATCCTAACAGAAGAATTGGAGGATTGCCATCAGGACCATCTGACTTATCAAAATAAAGTTTAAGTAAGACTTCTTCAACCTCAGAGATCTGCAATCTTAAAGAACCAACGTCGCAAACTTTTCAAGTTATGAAGCGAATACATTGCAAATTGACTAGTTGATGAATTGAAGTATTTTATGCAGCTTTGATATAAGATTCCATAGAAACGATATATGATCGATATAAAAACTTATTCAGTATTTGAAATTCTCTTTGAATTTTATTATAACCGTCTCAAAGTTCGAAGCTCAAGATTTTCACCTTTTTTGTTAAGTAATTTGAACGATTTATTTTTTTTTTATTCTTCGAATTCATTAGTCTCTTGCCAAGCAATGGTAAAACTAACACCTAATTTTTTATAGGGAACGAATGTACTTAGGTACTGCTTCATTCAGAATAACATACATTTTGGTTTGCACACTCTAAATCATTGTTTTAAAAACTAGTAAGCCATGGAAAAAAGTTATATTACTTTATTATTTAAAGATAATGAAATAACCAATTGATCTATATCAAAACTGACATCCGATGGATGAATATTAGAAAGTAGCTTTATTTGATTAAGGCATGTATCGGTCTTAGCAAACATAACCTATATATTCCTAAACTCAGGTAGATCAGATATAGAACCACCGAAACTCCAGAACACATACTGGAATTCCGCGGGGCACTGACCCAAAAAGGTTTAAATATTCATAATTCAAGATAAGGTATTACCAACCACGGATTTACTTCTTATTCACAGGTTCATTAAAGCTACTGAACAGTATGGTGTGCTCTGAGTGGGTTTTCCTTGCCAAGGCTAAAATCAGAGCATAGATAAAGAAGCAGATTTGAATAAAGTGCAAATCTATGCTTTGTACGAGGTAAAAAAAAATTAAGCCTGAGGAAACTTGCAAAAAATGTCAATATCGGCAAAAGTCAGGTCCAGCGAATAATTAAATCGAAGCAAGATATCATGTAACATTTAGAAGAATATGACCTTTTGGCAGGACAACGGATCATTTTGTCTGCTCCAAAATTAAAATTTTATCGCCATGTCTACGAATGGTTCTCGTTAAAATTGGGGTTAAATTTGTTCTCATTACAGAACCTATTCGACAAGATGAGGCTTTACAAATTTAAAACTGGATGAAATTTGAGCAGGCTCTGTCTTCATCAGCTCTTTTCAGCTACTAGGGTTAGCAAACCGCAAAACAACCAACTCCTTTTTTTTGTTTTTACAATTTTCCCGTGCAAAAGTGATTGATACCAACATTTGGCAGGCATTGAGGAAATGATAAATTAGGAGAAATGAAACCAATGAAACCAATGCAAGTTGATTTTAACAGCTAGGTTCCACATTTCACTTTCACTGAAAATTGAAATCGAAATCGAAAACCGAGTAAGAAATAAAATTTTAAACAAGTCTGAGGAATCTATGAAACTAATGACATATTGCTGATTTCCAATTTTAAGTTTGAAGTTTGATGTTCGAATTTATTATATAGTTTCGTTTATTTTTATATCGCGATTCGGTATCTCTTGTGAAATATTAAAATTCACCAGAACTCAATTATAAAAAAATGTTGCATTGTGATTATCTCATGAATAAGACAATGACAAACCTCTTCCAGTTGTGTCCCAAATTAAACATAATTTATTGTTCTCACAGAAATTCGATGAAAGCGTGAGGATCGTGTGTCGAATATTTGAAAGTTGTTGCGTATAAAAGGCACCAATTCATCTGTTTGCAAATCAAAATCAGTCAAGATGTCGTTTAAATTATCAGTTGTCTTGATTTTTACAATCTTCGCATCGATAAACTCTGCTGTAGCATCTGTTCCAGTAAGACGATAAAAAGGATACATTATTATTTGATCAAGTAACTTTAATCCATTTCATAGATACCAAAATACACAACACCTACCCCTTGGACTTCAAGACCAACACTTATTTTTACGAGGCCTTGGTCTGTCACACGTCAACCTTGGACCGGGAGACCAACACCAATAACTCACACTCATGGGCCTGTAACACCTACATCTTGGATTAAAATCGTTACAACGTGGCCAACACTGGTAACTCAAAAACCAACCCCCGTCACTCGTCGGCCAACCCCTATCACTCGTCGGCCAACACGTCAAACTCCAAAACCAACCCCCATCACTCGTCGGCCAACACTTCAAACTCCAAGACCAACCCCCATTACTCGTCGGCCAACACTTCAAACTCCAAGACCAACCCCCATCACTCGTCGGCCAACACTTCAAACTCGAAGACCAACCCTTATTACTCGTTGGCCCACAACCGACCTTTGGACTATTAATCCGACGGATTGGCACACTATAGGACCTATACATCCAACACTCCCAGAATGGTAATTCAAACACCTAAACCTATCACTGGCAAGCCGCAACTCCTTTTACTTTAAAGCCATAAATGTATTCAATTATTCATCTCAAGAATATGCAAGAATAAATAGCTTTGCTCAATATTTAAATTTTTTTTAGCTCCAAAAGTTTATAAAAAAGGAGTACAAGTATAGCTTAGAATTCTGTTTATCGCAGGCTGGTAGGCGGCCTATAATTGAATGCCCATTCCAAACAACAAATTGGAGAAGCTATTCGTGGCAGTAGCCGTCATGCTCTTATCGGGAGGGACATGCATTTAATTTTATTAATGCTAATGTCGAAAGTGTGTGAACTGATTTCGGATAAAAACGTTTAACCGTAAAAGTCGAAGGTTTGTAAAAAATGGAAGATATTTTTTCGTTGACTGATGTCGTAATTTGGCCCCTGAATTTCAATTTCGAAAAAAGGTTGGTTTTAGGTTTTAAGGTTTTCATAGGCTCGGTTTTTTTTTTGCGCGGAAGAACTAAGGCAGTGAATAAAAAATCACTTTTATATGTAGTCAAAAGTAAGATACTGGAAACTGCTACTTAAAGTAGAATTGAAAAAATCCGCAAGGGACCTATAGGTTTGGAATAAAGTGAGTGATAATGTAAGATTATAACCTCAAATTTTAGTTTTTAAGGAATTTTTTAGCAAGCCCAATTGTTGTATTCTTATATCATGCTTAAAATTAGAAGTGGAAATCCAACGAGTTTGCATTGTTTTTAAACTTACAATCTACCTGGACGAGTTGTTTACCAAAAATTGGCAGGTACTTCTCGCCTTGAGGCCAAATATGCGAAAAAGTGTTGAATTCATTTTTCATAATCGTAATGCAACTTCTTATTGGAAAAGCTTACAGTTCGCTGGTTCGTGACGGAATTCTGATACACTTGGCTGGTAAGTACCCAAAAAACAGCAAGTTTTAGAGGTTGGAAAGGTTTCCCTTTACCTACAAAAAGGATTAGGATTAATCCATATATACTTTCTTGTTCATACTCTTAAGTTCATTCTCAAACTGTCCGGCTCAGGGACATTTAGGGCAACCTTATGATGAAGAGCAGAAGTTCGAAGTATTTGTGGTTTGACTCCAAAATCTTAAAATTTTGTTAACAAGAGATTTGTAACACGTCACTAATTTTTAAAAATGCCTTTTTTCGAAATGCTTGAGTAGTTTTAAAATAGCAATGGTTTCTCCTAAATGGAAAGATGCCACCATCTTGTAGTAAGTGTATGGAGACATTAGCGGTTTAACGTTCAAATGCTGAAACGCTTCAACACTAATATAGGCATAACTCAAATAATAAGTTAAAATACTCACTTGGACTGTAAGCCACCACCAGGCGGGAGTCCCTCGATTTCTCTACTCTGAAGGTTTTGTAATAGGTCAATGAATTCCCGTATCTCATTACACGACAGTTCCTCTGCAAAATAAAACAGAAAATCCAATATTAAATTTTAATGTTAACACCAATCGCTTAATGTAAGCATATTTGACTTGTTCTTATAAATTAACAAAAATATTTAATACAATTTTATGATTTAAAAATAAAATAAAAATATAAAAAAATAATGCAAATACATTTTGTCGAGTTACTCGTGCATACACAAAAATTATTCATTTGAATTCATCTATTAAGACTAAGAACTTAAATTTGTACAAATGTATTCTGAATGAGTTTTCTTTTTTTTTTCTATTATTCAACTTTAGCTCATATGATTTGTTTTATTTTTTAATAACCGCAGCGGCAGCAGCAGCAGCAACACAGCTAAAATTACTTCTACATAATTTCATAATAAAGTTTTAAAAAAACAAAAAAAAAAAATTGGACAAACTTCATTTGGTAATCAAATTTTAGTGCAACAAGCTTCTTTTTTTTGTATAGGTAGTAAGTTTGGTTAATATATGTATGTAGTACTAAAATGCGCCTTTAATGCAAAAATATTGCGTATGTAACGAGACAATAATAGGTAAAACAAAAAAAACAGAATTATATTTATATGCAAACATGATTTATTTGACAAGAGACTGAGAAACAAAATTGCACATGCTACTCAAAAATAAAAAAAAAAAACTCCAATGGAAACGGGGGTTAAAAGGAAGAATTATTTTGAAGAAAAAAAGTACAAAAAAACTGTGAAGAAAAATAAATGAAATAAACATACCTTATGCTCACACTATAACCGAACCGCCACAAATAATTATATTTTTCAACAAATTTCTCTTTTCCATTGTTAAAAACGTGTTGTGTTTTTTTTTTACAAAAAAAATTATTTTGGATTAACATTCGAAAAATTAAAAAATTAAAATCAAAAAAAAAATTAACTAAACCAAACAAGCAAAACATAAATTAATAGAAACTAAATTTTAAATAATTTTGTTAAAAAATCGATATTGAGAGAAAATCAACACATCGAGTTATATTAATTAAGTTGTTTTTTATTATTTTTATTTTACGTATTATTTTGTTTGTTTCATCAATAAAATATCGGGAGGCAGGTACAATTAAAATTTAAATATTCTACGGTTGTTTGTTTGTTTTTTTTTCTATGCAATAAACTAGGCAAATTTCAATTTAACTTTTTCAAGTGTATATTCTATGTTTATTAATAATATAATTATTTTTCTTTTGTTTGACAAACTGTGTAAGTTGACTACTTTTATCAAAAAAAATATATAGATACACATATATATTTTTTTATCGTGAGCATAAGGTTTTTATTTTACTTTTCTTTTATTTTTTTTTTTTATTTTTTCTGTGAATTAAAATTCTCTTTATGTTATGTAACAATAATAATGGACTTTGGGTTTTAATTTATTTCTACATTATTGGTATTTTTGTTTAAAAATAAATTAGTAACTTTTGCTAATACTTTTTTTGTTTGTTGAATTAAATTATTGATTACTATTTGTTTTTTTTAATTTTATTGCATTTTAGTAAGGATTGTTGTTCTAATTGACTTTATACATCTACGAATAACATTAAAAATTTGCAAATTTTGATTTATAATAATCTATAAAGTGTCTTTGATTTTTGTGTTTTTTTTTGGTTTTATAATACACAGTATTAAGGGATATAAGTTTTATTTTTGGTTTCGTAAATTATTTGTCATTTATATATAAGTGGTTCCATTATTTATTTAATTTTAATATTTGGGTTTGTTTAATTTGATTAATGTTAGTCAATTCCTTTAGTTTCATTACTTTTTTGTTGTTGTAAAATTTTAATAGTTAGGGTTATAAACTGTGTGTTATATAATAATAATAATAGTAGTAATAATAGTCTAGTCTAGAAATACTATATTATCATATATTTATTTTTTGATTTTATTTAAAAGCTATCAGCTTTTAAGGTACTAAAAGTAGAATTATTACTTGTTTTTCTTTAAATTTTAGAGAACCAATATAGGTTTAAGGCAAGATGGGACATAAATACTTAGTAAAGAAAATATAAACAATATAAACAGAAGGGTGGCGCTACAGTTTGCTGAATAATGTGCATCGGTCGGTTGGTTCGTCTTCTTGTTACAACTTTAAAGAACCTAGTTAACAGACAAAAGACAAGAAATGCTAGCTCGTGACCGTTTTCAAAAATATTAAATAAAATCGTAACCTTTCAAAGGGTTTTAACACATTTGAACTTCCATTGTGAACGCACCCTGACCAAACTGTCAATGTTAAAACATTCAGGACAAACAACATTTTCATCATGGTAAAGTTCACGAAAGAATAAAGTTTACAAATAATTAAGTCGTAACGTAAATGGTCATCGTTAAACCACTCTCATGCAACAAAAAAAAAACTGTATGGTTTGGTTTTCATGTCGGAGCTGTTATTGGGACGTTTTTTTTTACGTCACGTAACAGTCAACGGAGATTGTTATAGAGACATGTTGCAACGTAATTTCTTTGTGCTGGATGAATGATATGTGGTTTCAACAAGACGGTGAACGTATATTATCGAATCGGCCGTCTAGATCACTTGTGATTTAACACCTCTAGACATTAATTTAATGGGGCTACTTTAAATCATTGGTCTATTAGAGGAGTTTCTGTCGAAATGTGTTTAAAATTATCGCTTGCAAGCCGTTTCATGTAATAGTTAAAGTCAAGTTAAAATTGAATTGGTAAAGGCACTGATAACTCCCATAACATCTTGGGAGCTGGGAACTGTTTGCCGATCCTGACTCGTACTGGCTTCATAAACTAAAAGTTGATTTTAACTCAATTGCCCGGTATGTTTTCAATTCGATCATATTTCATCTGGATGAAACTTGGAGACTTTTTTCAAATATCGTTGCCATGTTTTGCTCTTCACGTGAGGAACCTATCTACCTATCGACTGCGCCAAGTATTTAGGACTAACCTAGAGTCCCAATATAGAGGAACGATCAAAGAAAACTATGATAGCTTTCTCAACGGAGGTCCTATTTCAAAAATTATTATATAGCAATCAGCGTGTTGTGTTCCAAGCTAATTTTACAGTTTTCAAACAGCAATTAAAGCGGTTGCATTTGTAAAGAACTTAGGGTTCTTAGTGTAAATCACATCTGGTCCTTGAAAAAATCGACGCGCCGCTCACCATTTTGATAAACTTGATTTATCCTGCTGGCATGTGAAGCGTCTGTATGTCAATTGCCATTTATTTAAAGTTTGTATACCTTGTTAGTTACGGTATATAGAGCCTTACTTACAGGGAACTTTTTCCGCTCACAATATAATTCGCATTTTTATTAACCATAAGCGAGAGTTTAAGTTAGGATAAGAAGACAAATCAGATTTGTTTACAAATATAGACTTGTAGAAAGCATTAAAATTCCTAAACTTATATTACAAATGGTAGGCTTTTCAGTGGTTAGTACGCGGCTGTTATGAGCTAGGTATCAGGTATTTTAAATATAATTTTAAAACACTTTTAGCTGTTAGTTAGGAATGGTAATGTATATATGTATCGTCGGCTAAACCGGTGGGCCGTTTGGGTAGGGTTGTCAATATGACTTGTGGAAACGTCGGTGTCCAGTATTAAAAAATTATGGTATGCAAATATTTTATATATTTTTTAAATATTTTTGCAATAAATCAAACGAGAAAACTGAAATACTTTGAAAAAGAGAACATATTTTAAATGCCAAAATAAAATTCAAAATTTCGAACAGAAAACTTAAAATAGTGCGAAAATAGTGTCAAAATCAGTATTCGATCAGTATATAAAACTGTTAGAACTTTTTGTGAACAAGTTCGTCACTAGTAGTAGTAATGTGAAGAAATGCCGAAGTATGCTGGACTAGATGTTGTGGGTAGTTTAGTACTTATGACAAAAAAACGACCAAGTGTTATTTATTTTGAATTTAAATGGTTGTAATATTAAGAAGGATTTATTCTGCATAAATTAAAGCAGATCGGTGTTGAAAAGGAACAAAACAAGCTGCGTGGCAACAGGTATTAACTTTGTTTTTTAATTATTATTTAAAAGGCCCATCCCTGACATTATGAATAGCAGTGTCCATATTATTCAATTATTCGACTGCCTCGTGTTCCCTTGTACACTTTTACCGAAAGCGGCGGTGTTCGCGGCCGGCGGCAGACGTCACCAAAACAACTTGGCCGCCAAACTGTCAACATCTTCCAGTCCCTGGAAAAGCCTTTACAAATTTTGTTAAGGCATTTCTTTACAATTTTAGTTAGGGCCTAAATATGTTTTTGTCGAAATAAAAATGACAGTTGCAAATTGGTAATTGGAAACTTTTAATTTAACTCCGTGTCAGCTACTTCAGCTTCAGCAGATTTAGTAGCAAATACTCAAACTTCTTAACATGTAAATGCTCTCTGCTGGGAAAATCTTCCCAGCATTAAAAGTAGAATTGAAAAATATAAATTTGTAACAAATTTAGCATTTTCTTTCGATCACTTGCAAAGATTGATGAACACGATGAAGAAACAAAATAAATAACTGTAGCGCCAACTAAATAATAAAATAAGTACATAAAACGATAACATAAAATAGATTGGAATCTGAAATGATCAATACCTGACTCTAAAGCTAACTGACTTCACTTTTGGCAAAGTGCCAGTACAAACCTCCAGAATACTTAATAATTAATAATTGAAATAAAATGATCTTCCTACTCTAATCTCACACCAATCACACAACAGAATCGACTTGGTCTACTTAACTAAATTGAATTAATTCTAATATTTTCTAAAATATTTTGGCTAAAAGTTCCAATTGTCATTGGCTAAAACAAGTGTATAACGCTAGTGTTTATTTAAAAAAAAAAAATATTTTACTATTTAACGCTACGGGTGGCATTTCGAGTATTCTATCATTGCTTAGAGATAATAATTGATTGAACTAAAACTTAACAATAACACGAATTGCTTTGACTAGTTACACCTTTTAAATTTATTTATTGCCTAAATCATAGACCTATCTACATAATTAAGATTTAGTATGTGCTAGCATATTTTCTTTTTTTGCTCATGCTCTCCATGATAAGCCATTATAAAAAATAGATTCTTTTTCCAATTAAAATCATCCAATATGACTTTCGAACAAACACACACAATACATATACATATAACTAAATTGAAATTCATTCTTCATTCCGATTGAAATGAATAATGAATTGGACTTTAACAAAACAATATAATAATAATAATAAAAATAAAAGAAAAATGATATAACAATGGCAGTCATTGTAGCTGAAACAGAATAAGGTTAATATAGAAAAAGTTATAGAAAAAAAAGAAGAAGAAACAGATCAACTAACAAAAGAAGGTCACATGGACTGAAGGAACTCGTTTCGAACACTAACACTAATGACTAGAGATTGGTTTCTTAAAAGTTAGTAAAACAGAAAATTAAATCTTTACTGGCGCCAAAGGCAAAAGAAAAAGAAAAAAAAACATAAACAAAATAACTATTATATGGAAATACACTACGCTTTTGTCTAACACCCACTATTATTTGCGCAAAAGGAAATAAAATTTTAAATAATTAATAATAAAAGTAGTAGTAATAAATGTATCGTCTCCTCTCGCGCGCATGTACACATTTACAATTTAGTAGTTTTTGTATATAAATATATATACGTAGTATTGTAAGAAAGTTAATTGTACTAAAAACAAATAAGACGATTAAAACAACCTCTTGTGATTTTCTCGATTTGTCTCTCCAACCGTTTTTCGGCTTCAATAGCTTCTTCTGTTGTTTTAGGTGCTCCTGGGAAAGCAATTATGATAATGCTCATGTTATCACGACTGCCCTGTAAAATGAAAAAAAATGTATTAGTATTTTTATGTTATTTTCTTTTTCAAGTATGTTTGTGCTTTTAGTAAAATGTGATCAACAAAGTATCCCTGCAAACCAATAGTCAGTAGTTTTCTCGAAAGCACTCCCACAAAGAAATTTGTTTTGTGAATGTGTTTGCGCTCTCTTTGAGTATGAGGAGTATGCTGAGCTGATCTGCGTTACCGATGAAATATGTAGGCCGAGGTTGTAGTTTTTTTCCCCTTACTTTTTCTTATGTGTTTTTCTTTGCAAGCAACAACTGATCATGTCTGGACAAGTAAGGATATTTTTTTTGATAGAGTTCGAGTCAGTTGTAATTTAGTGTGCGGTCAGTGGAGAGGAGATGTATTCCTATTGCTCACAATCGTTTTTACAAGCGAGATGAGAATGAATTATTATTTTAGCTTTGTTATTATTATTTTTGTTTATTTTACTTTATTTTATGTTGAAAATGTATTCATATTTTATATCGAGTTGTTTGCATTTAGTTGATGCATGCTTTGATACCATGCATCACTAGACCAAGAATCACACGTTGAGCAACGTTTTTCGAGCACACTCAGCGACTGACATAGACAGCTGTAGCTGTATCTGATTGTCAGATTTAATTTTACTTTATTTCGGTTCATTCGGCAAAGTTTATGTTAAAAGAAAAGAAACGTGGCTGCCGTGTTTATGTTTTGAAAAAACTAAACATGGCCGATTAAAAAAAGAAAATGTGGTTATAATTGTAATATGTTTTAAGTTAGATTTGGACGACATTGACCAACTCAGATGTGTGTGTGAGAGTCTATCAATGGCGGATCTTCAACTCGTTCCATCACGTAATTTTACTGCACTCAACCAACGAACAATTAAAAATGTAATTTTTTTTAATATGTGTGCTTCACGTACAGGAGGTATATAGCTGGATTGTATCCCAACTGCCTTTTTCAGGGAAAACAAGGTACTTTTGTAACGTACATACATCTATCACCAGTAAAATAAACACCTTTTCACACGAAATACGGCAGTAGCCATTGTCAGTGGTTGAACAGAAAAAGCATTCCATTTTGTGAAAATCATGGAAATAGTAATCCGCAGCACCAGATGTACTAGTATAAGCCGAACTACCAATGGCAGAAGACAACAGTGGTCCATTGTAAAGGACTTTCCAATAGGGACTGCTCAATATTGACAGTTTGTGGCGGCCAAATTGTTTTGGTGTCGTCTGTCAATCAATCAATTATCATTCAGTCAAAGTGACAAGTTACACAATTGAGCAGTATGTCCAAATGATATATCTTTACTATTAAAACAAGTGTTCGTTAGCGCAAATTTTGGGCCCATTTTACGGCAGACGCGGTGCACCTTCAAACTCTATAACGATTGCTGGAAAAATTTCGATACGACCGGTTCGGTAAGTAATCGCCAGTGTCCGTGAAAGTGTGCAAGAGAACCCGATGCAGTCGATTCGTCACCGTGTAGAAGAACTTGCCTTTCGCAGACTTCAACTGGGCGGCGATCTTTGGGTCGGGCTCAATGTTCGAAAAGAGGACGCAATTTTGTCCGAAAAATTACCTTTAGTGACGAGGCGCATTTTTTGATGAATGGCTATGCTAACAGGAAAATTTTCGTATATGCGACGACGCGAATCCACACGAGATTTACAAGGTGGCAATGCAGTTTTCATCAGCTATCATCGTCAACGGCGAGCGCAAAAAATTTCGTTTAATTTATCCCCAACAAAATGGACGTGAAGTACATGTAGTTCCAGCAAAACGGCGCTACATCCACACAAGAGACACTCTGCATGAACTATTTAAGGGTAGAACGGAGGTGTCGTGACCTCCAATCACCAAGATAGTTCTAAAGTTGCAGGTCTATGCCAATAAGTCGCAATCGACCGATCCCCTTAAAGTCAACATAAGCCGTGACAATAGCCGACATTTGAACGATGTCATATTTCGTACATAATAGCATACATGGACCTTTCAACTAAAATAAGGAATTTTGTTAATACCCCACACGCAACTTGTTTTCTTCCATTTTAATATCGATCAGCCCACATTAGAAACCCCTTTACTTTGGATAAGATGCCAATAATACAAAAAAAAATACTTGTTATGATCGAAGTCTAGATTGCTAATCCTGTCAAGCAATGAAAGGAGCCTAGATCCGTCTTAATTAGTCCATTCTGAGGAAAAATTAATTGGCCTAACTAGTCCGTTACTGGCAAAAGCAGGAAATTTACAGACAAAGGGTAATGTTTCATTAGCCTTCAGAGAGCACTCCCGCAGGCCCGAGTTTCCTACCCCGATGATTTTAAAATGCTCGGTGAAAGGCCAGAAACCATTATCGAAACCAACGAAGAACCTAAAGTTACTGCTATTTAGTCGGGGCAAATATGTAGATGTGCTATTTTTTGGAGCTTTAACCAGCTACTTCGAATACGGTAATAACATGCCAACATTCGGTTTCAATTGATTGGTCGGATTCTCAAAGGATTCCATTAGTTGGTTGGTTAAATTGACTGATTCCCGACTTTTCAGTCAAGGACGCCGCATTATAGCTAGTGTAAATGTAAGGTGAAAACCTGCGTTTGCTTCTGTAGCTTTTCTGGAATCCATCGCCACTATTTTCAAAACTGCAGTTTGTTTTCAGAATAAGACCATGGTAAAATTACACTTTGTTTTTTCTAGGCAAACATTGAAAACTAAGCCCTGGGTATAAATGGGCCACAATAGCCTGCGTTATAATGAATGCCAAAAAATTATAAATTATTGGAAACATGGGATTCGCTTAAAAAAAAGTTTTTTCTTTATTCATGAATATTAATGTTTACATATCAATTTTCTTTTGTAAACAGCAATCCACGATTTTTCAAAAGATTGACAAGGCAAGAGCAATTACCAGTTTAAGACGATGTCTGTTTAAATTTTAAATATCTGTAGTTCCTATTTAAGCCATACGGAAACCCTGTGATGAGTCGCATAAGTGACGTGTTCCTGTATCTTGACATAGCAAATGGTTTCTTTTAGAAATGGAAAGCATGGTTTTGATCCTAAGTTAAGTTGCTAAATTGTTCGCCTTTTCTTGCCAGCACTATACCTTCTGTTTCATAGTTACCGGGAAACAAACAATGTCTAACAAGGTTCGGTGCGCTATGACTCGATTGATGAACCACGGCTGGAACAGATCTCAGATAATACATGATTTAGCGACTTAACGGCAACCGTCTGTCTCCTTACATGTACATTTGACGTAACAATTAAATCCAACATACCAGTTTTTCTTGACGACCACCCCACCCGTTTGGCTTTTTTTTAAATTTACACATAATCGCGTCATTATAGTTAGTGTCACCTACACATGTCGACTACATTGGCAATGTAGCATCATCGGAAACGTTCCTCGGATTGCAGTCATCCGCTTCGAAACGAAACAATTCTCCGTTTTCACGAGAGCAGTTGAAAGTGATTTATTTTCGTATCTATTTATGCTAAACAAATACAGTAAAATTGGTAAAAAAAAAACTGTTTGTCCGAACACAAACGCCCATTTAAACGCATAACTTGGACATCCTAAACAAACGTGATGCTAGACAAGTAAACATTTTAGTATATAATTAACTTTGTGATCACACATTGTGTACTATACAAAAACACCCCGAATTCATAAATGCCAACTCACCTTGTGTAAACATGTATCAATCACCTGATTTGATATATTCACCAGATCATGGGTGATTTTCAGCCTCGAATGAATAAAACTACAAACGTCCTCGTTAGTCATCACATCCCATATACCATCGCATGCCAGCACAAGAAATTCGTCGGTATCCTCACGGATTTGGCAAAAGATTTCTGGCTCCGGTGACACCAATTGCTCGCACTGACCCTTCTCTTTGACGTTCTTGTAGTCAAAATCGCCCAGTGCTCGCGACACGGCCAGCGTACCGTTAACACGTTTTATCATTACACTGCCACCGGCTCGGTGTATTCTTTCTCTCTCCTCGGGCAGTACGGGCTTGTGATCTTGTGTAGCGAACACCGGCACTCCATTCCGGCAGAGAACTGCTCGAGAATCTCCACAGTTTGCTATGTACACTTGATTGGGCGAAACGAAAGCGCATACCGCTGTCGTGCCACCGCATTTTTCTGCATCGGACACAAATTCGGGCAGCTCCCGCATCACCTCATCGATGTGCAGAAAGCCAGTTCGAATACCTTTTACATGATCGCCATTTTTGAACTCATCCGTTCCGACTATGCACTCGAGCAGATGTTTGGCACAGTGCTCGGACACTTTGCAGCCGGCATGACCATCGAATACTGCAAAGAAACTCCAATCGTCGAGACAATCACCTAGACCGGTTCGGGCATAATATGCATCTTCCATTTCGCAACGCCATCCCTGCATGGAACTAACGCCAAACAGGAGTTTATTGCCCTCGCCATGATCATTGTGTTTGACAGTCTTCGGTTTATCCAGAAACCCTCCCATCTCTGTTTTTCATACTGGACTCATAGGAACGAATAGGACAGAAAAGCGTTTGTTACGAGTTACGAGTGTTGCGATTTTTGCGCTAGCAGAGTGGTGCGTTTTGTTGTCGTAGTTGTAGTTGTAGTTGTAGTTGTGTTGTTTCTAAAAAGATAGGATTAATCAGCATTAGATGAATAATTAAGTAAATAGCAAAATTGTTTTTTAAAATCAAAATTTTCGAATGAGAATTTTGACATTTTCTCTTCTAATTGTCTTATTCCTGTAAATCGGCACTGCCGGATACACTTTTTCTTCTCGACGGACACTAAGAGAATAAAATCAAATACCAAGCAGTGGCAGACAATAACGCTAAGCACCATGATCGTTAAGTACAACAATAGCCACGAAAAAAGCAAGCGCGAAACATGTCTCTCAGTGGTAAAGGACCAGTGCTGCTAAACCTGTGCATGGCTTGGAATTCAGGATATTGTGTTATCACGAGGTAAGAATTTAGAATACAAGAAATTGCCTAATGTCTTACTTAAACCTCAGAATATTTGTTGCTTCTTTCCAGGCTCAGGTTGACAGTGAGCCTACACTCTTATAAGTCCAATAAATACCAACACACACCCATCACTAGCACAGGGGCATGTCGAAGTAACCACTTATTAAAGCGTGTACAAATAACAACCTCGATCATGTCATAAGTCATTAAAGCCCAGAAAAATGCAACTATACATACAATCAACCCCAAAGTTGAATGTCAACTTGCAATTCAACAGAATTGCACTTCTCTCATCGTACATCACACGAGTGTCCGCCTTTAGAAAAAAAAAAAAAAAAAAAAAAACTATAATTAAATCTGACTCAATATGAGTAACTCTTTTGACCAGCGACGAAGGTCACAAGATGTACATTACCTCATCCGACCATAACATCACTTCCTTACAAATCAGAGTAGAATGCAAACAGAATGTTGAAAAATGAAACGCCAAAAACGTAATTCCTTCAACTATGCCTGACAAAAGCAGCAGTATCATTCTGTCTTATAAATAGATACTCAGTCAATAGAACCGAAAATTGAGTACACTCTCGTTTAACTACGTATGGATCGCATTTCATATTTCAGTTGCATTACGCAGACCCATTTATTAAGACAGCATTAGACACACCAACACACACATTCACCTACATCAGCTTATGTAAGCTGAAAACGATTGTCATAGTCAAAGTAGCTCCCCGAAATGACGTCGAACCAATTATCCAAAGTCGATAGATAAATTGATAGTGGGTTTGTCGGCTCGCGTGGAGTCGCGCTAGATGAGCAACAATTATCATACATAATGTTTAATGCACAGAAGAGATGCAGTTGATTTAGTAATTCGCAACGCAACAACGATAGCGAATTATATTCGACGGTATTATGTAATCGGGGATTCGTCATTGCCTGCTTCGACGGTTACTGCGCTGCGCTTCTCCCGTGAGGTTTAATGTAAACAAAAGTTCTACGTACGAGTGACGATAAAAAATTACTAAATAAAATAAATTTTGTTTTTTTTTTTTATTAGTTTGTTCATGTGAGAGAGAGAGATAAGTTAAGGTAAACATTTTTAAATTTAGTTGAACGCGCGGGAGGGGCTTTCCCCAGTTACGAAATAATCAAAAAGTATTCTTAGTATTGAAGAACTAATGATGAGATAAATAATATTATTAATGCGATTAGTTGCGATATATTAAAAATGCAAAGCAATAAATCAATTACTGCAAATTCAACAACACTAAATGCGATCTATTTCCAGGTAAAAGAAAATACATGTTTTAAAAAAGATTAGGCGATGACGACATGTCTACAAATGGAAGAACAATTAAAACATTCAACGGGTAGCAATAGAAGCTTTACCATATGTGTGTAGGTACATCACCACCTGGCGTGTAGATAATTAGAGAACTTAAAAATATAAAGCGGGTGGGAGGTAAGGATTGATTTTATATTGGCCAAAGTGCGCGAAAAAAAGCCATCCTTTAAAGTGGATACGTACTAAACAACTTGGCAATGAATTAAAAAGGCCTTTTGGACGGAAAAATTCCTTCACTTTGAAAGTATTTAAGAAAAAAAATTTGTTGAAAAATGTAGACAACCAACAAATACCCACCCCTGTCAGCTAATAGAGCCACATGCCGACGACACCGTGTTGACGAACTACTTTAGAGCTTAAATTATAGAGTAAACTTCACGAATAAGGACACGATCAAACATGTGTGTTGAAACGCTTACGTGGATGCGCTTGAGAATTCTAGGGGCAGCATTCAAGGTTCTAAAGTATTTATATGATACGAGTTTAAAGTCATTATTTTAATTGTGATGACGTGTCTCTCGTTGACTACATTATAACTATTATATAATGTTTCTGAACGATTTAAGACATTTTACGTTTACGAGTTTACCTTAGTTTTTAAGGCCACCGAGAAGACATTCAGGGAGGAGTGCTGGGTCGGTACCTGCAATGAGTCTGATGAGAAAACAAGACTTACTAGTTATGAAATAAAATCGTTGCAATAACAAAAATAATGGCTAAGATTATTATGTACATGCTTCGCGTTTCGAATGGGAGTGGAAAACATAATCTGGGGAAGCCCACAAAACGCAGAAGCAACATTAACTTGGATACGGATTTTCGAATGACGGATTGCTTTTGAATGTTGACATTGCGCATCGAGGTTAAATTTGTCAACATCAAACTATGAATTAAACACACAAATCCCAATGGAAAAAGACACTTTAATAAAGAATATTAGGAAACATTGAAATATGTAGTGTTTGGTGTCATTCTGAGTCATATGCAATTGCGGATGTAGTTGGAGTCACGAGTTTGGTAAAAAAATTACTCCTGGGTACCTTTAGATGTACTTAAAAATTAGTTGTATATGACTCAGGTTGTACTTTGGAGTAAGCGACCATCATATGGACGACCTACTTTTCTTGATAAAGCCTTTCCATTTCCCGTAGATTTTGCAATCTTTCATATTGCTTCTTGAAATGCTGAATGAACTTAGTTTAAAGATAACATAACCATGAAAAGATGCAATCTCTTCCATTCGGACTCTCTGGCACGAAACCATACAAGAAGCTCCAGTAGTTGCAATTGTAACATCGATTACTTCC
Source organism: Ferdinandea cuprea (assembly GCA_963576555.1). Taxonomy (NCBI): domain Eukaryota; kingdom Metazoa; phylum Arthropoda; class Insecta; order Diptera; family Syrphidae; genus Ferdinandea; species Ferdinandea cuprea. The sequence continues at coordinate 20,514,677 of OY754959.1, forward strand.
CGCCTCTACCTAGTAACAAAGGCAGGCTCATTATCGTTGTTCAGTATATCGAGCTGAGAAGTTTAATACTAGAGAATAGTTCGTTGCGTCAGCAAGGCAACAGAGCAACAGATGATAGCGCATGGATTGGGTTTAGTGACACTTTCGAAAACATAATCATTGCCGTCCTTTACTTTAATAATTACTTCAGAGGGGCTTTGTACAGAACGCAGATTTTCCCGGTAGTAAATTTCCTGAGATGGTAGTCCGAGAAAACAACCGCAAACAAGCCAAGGCCAACGATACTTTAATAGTATCCGAGCTTCTTGAAGCTGACAAACCACGCCAGCAGCAGCATTCTAGCTTTCATTTCAAGTTGCGTGCCAAGACTCTAACAATGCTATGCGGTTAGGAAACGTCCGAACGTTGTTGTTTGTGGATACGTTTTTTGTTCTTTTTAATTTTCATTTTAGTGTCTGTCGCCACATAGCTCGTACTGCAATGTCTTATAAGGCTGCAGGAGACTTATCACCTCTATGGGCTAAAAGTGTGCCAAGCCGGAGCCGGTAGCTGCGTTATTTACCCAATCTAGTTTTTCCTCTTTTAGCAATGTCGTCATCTTATGAAATCGTATCTTATGAATCTTATGAAAGATTGACATAGAGAACTATGGCGGAGCACGGAGACTCTAATGTGCTCATGCTGCAATGTGGAAAATAGAGCGTTGTCGTCTATATATTTAACTGCTAGCGACATAATAGGTTATGTGAGGTAAACTGCGGAAAAACTACACAAAAAGTGCGAAAGTTACTTTGTATGCTCATTTTATATATAATTTTTTTTTTTTTTTTTCTAAACAATAATCTTGGCAACGACAACTATAACATCAAACATTTACTTTAAACAAGTATTAGGTCAAAAGGACTTTTTCTCTTGGTAAATTCTACATAACAAACAAAAGAAGGCACAAACGATCTATAGTAAAACACTTCTAAGAGAAGTTACAAGAATTGCGAAAACTGCAATCAACTGTATTTAATAAGGTAAAAGAGAAAATCGAAAATGAAATATAAAATATTATTAATACCGAAACCCGGCAAACGTTGTCCTGTGTATATTTATGAAAAATATAAGACCACCTGTACGTCAGGACTTCCCAGTTACAAAAAAAATATAAAGAAAAATTGCTGAAGTTTGTTTAAGCGTGGTACAGTAGTGGCGTCAACCATCACCCCTATCCAAATTATATCAAGTTAAAGTGAATATTTACAATTTTAAAGTTATAAACTTTATAGAATATTTCTTTTAACAATTCCTTATGATTCGTGTCTAATACACCAGGTGTAGGATCGTGAAGTGTGTTCCCAAACGAAACAGATTGCTTCTCGTGACATTGATGCAATACACGAATCCGACGTATTTTATCGCTCAGCGATCACTCACAAACATATCACACACAGACAAAATGGCACCGAGATTCGTCACCTTGTCGTTAGATTTGCCGCCTTGCCTCTCAATTCAGTCGATTTTCCGCTTTGCTTTGGTCTGTAAAATGTTAATTAATTTTTTACAACGCCCCAATGGCAAACATTCTAAGCCGCTTAACGAGGAAACAGGTGAAAGATGTGTGTAAATTCAAAAAATGCTCACGAACAAAAACGCAAGCAACCAACTGTTAAAAGAATGCAAACTTCCCTTCAAAAAATTTCTAAGTGATGTCTTGAAATGGGCTATAAAGCAGGTAAAACGCCCGTCCGCCTCAAATCGAAAAAGGTACATTCAGGTAGCATACAAAAGAAGATGCCATTTCTCAACAAAGATCCACTCGAAAACAAAGAGCAATATTGTGAAATAGAAAACAATTTTCCTAGAACCGAGAAGAAGAGGAATATACCAAAAACCGATGGATCGTTGCAAGCAAGAACAGTCATGTAAAATGACTCCCAAGCAGATTACTCATCGCGGTAAATGTCCTCGCCCATCGAAATGAAATGAAATCAATTTCACAAACTTTGACATTGTAAATGATCGGCAGACGAGTGTGCCACGCTAATGTAGTTCAACATTTCTCAATAAGTTCTTGATAAGTTCTCGCAAACATCCCATTGTCCCTACAACAATGCGCGATGACTTTTCTTTGAATCAGCGATGTAGGTACCTACATATTTGCACACCAAGTTGATTCATTACAGTGTTTTTTTTTTCTTCGTATGTATATGGAGCACGACTGGGTGTGATGTGATAGATGACTCGATTCTTTGTTGAAATTTAAATGGTGGAGATCAAAAGTCATTTAATGCGATTATTCACCTGAGAAAGAGAAGAAAAGAATAAAAGCCTGTGCAATCTTTAATCTCTGATGCAAAATTTATCATCGTTGTTATTAATTTGTTTTCCGTGTCCGTAACATAGTAAACATTTTTTGGATAAAAAGGTTTTGCATGTACTCTAGGCCCTCTCTACATGGGACAAAAAGAAGCAATTACAATGAAATTTCATTAAGAGCAGAGCAAGAGCAACAACAACAAAAACATAATGTGTGTGATTCCAAAAACACCCCCTGAGGTACCTTCGTAGTGTTTCGTTAGGGGAAGGAAAGACGAAAACAATGCGGTTTCCTGTTTCGAGGGCGACTTGCATGTCGCGATTTCTCACCCTCAACATCTCTGATGATACAAGAGGTATTCACAAACCTGAATAGCTCCAGTGTCATTGCTCCAAAGGTGGAGCACTACGCTAGGTAAACGCTGCAATAATATTCTACACAATTTCCTGCTGAGGCAAGCGGCACAAGAGCCAATTTTGAACAGCAAAAGCATGAAACCCAGAACCTGCAGTGGAAAAAAGAAAAGACCCCTAAGTAGGTGGCACTTGTGCTCCCCTTTGTAAACAATGAGTGTCATTTGTGTATACTACACTCGTCGTGTGTTTATAGGTCAAAATCGATTTCTATATAGGCAAGGTACTTGTTCCGCTTTTGCAATACCTTTTCGACGACACCGTTGCGCAAAAATAATTTCCTCTGTTTATAATTATTTTGAGCAAAAAAAAAAAACCATAAAATTCTATGATCTAAGCGAATACATACTGAAATCCATGAAGGAAAAGAAACCTTTTCTGACAGTTTTCGAAGAACAGCAAACGAATAAAGAAAAGCAAGCAAACAAAAAAAAAATTTAATTCGTTATCTAAGAGATACCGAAATCTGCGGTATCCACAACAATATTATACAAATTACCTACCTATGTGCTCCGCGAGATATGAATGATAATGATGATGTCGACGTTTTTTTTTTTTTTTAATAATATTCACTGATTCTGGTTATCATCTCCTGGTCGTGGGAAAATGTATAGCTCGCCACAGATGATGAAAATGATGATGATGGCAGCAGACAAGCAGCAGCAGAGGACGAGCAGAAGGTGGAAGAAAAATTTATTATATCACACACTTTGTACTCTCACTTTACTTATATTTCTTGAATCGAATCACAGTTATTTTAAAGAATAGAACATTCAATTGTCCATCACAATGTCTATTTTTATATTTTGAACTTGAAGCTTGAATAGTTTCGAGGTTAAATTTTGTATTGTTACGGACACGAAATATAGTTTTAGTTAGAACAACTTTGTCGGACTTTATGGAGTTTTTCTATACACAATAAAATTTTTTTTTCTTCGCATTTCGACAACGACAACGAGGAATACCAGACGACGGCAAATGGAACGGAGCAATTGCAGCAATCTGTTTTGCTTTTCTTCTCCTCAGAGAAGCAGGTATTCATTCCTCCTCTTGTTCTTGTTTAGTAGAGATTTTTCTTTTTCTCTGTTTCTGTTTCGCTTTACTATTGTCGTCGTCGTCGACGTCGACGTCGTTGCTCTCTGGTGCGCGCGGTCGTCGCCTTGTTGAGTCTTTGGTCTCTCTCTCCGGAAAGTGAGTTGTATGTACGGCGCGCAGTACTCCTATTCTATGTTGTTATATTTTTTTTTCGCTTTAGCTTTTTGCCGGATGGGCTTCGTCAATTCGTCATCCACAGCAAGCGGCTGATTTTAGTCGATTGACTCTCTACGTCTACAACAGTCTGCTTCTGCTCAATCGATGGAGGGGTGTTTCATTCAGGTAGACACACCAGACAGTTGTTGGTTCTTCGTTCGTGATACGTACATAGTTTTCGTTCGAAATCAGGGATGTTCTCTCTGATAATGAGTTCAGAGAGAGATAAAGCAAATTGGTTTGCTCAATATGGTATGTTTTTGTTAGTCATAAGGTGATTAGGTATTGTTTTTGTACAAATCATCTGTTAAAAAACTACCTATCTACATGCGACTCATGCACTTGATGAATTAAATGAAAGTCACTTGAAAATGCATGCAGCATTTGCATTATCATCACATACGAGCATTCTAGGTACCTAAGCAACTAATGAGTTGCAAAATTAATTTTATCTGACATTGACTGATAATATTAATGATCTACGTCACGAGACAAAAAATAGTATTGACTAATTTTAAGCCTTTGGATTGAGTGTGTCTAATTTTATATACACAACCTGTTCTTGACAACAAGTTAATTAATGTTTATTGATAAGCAACTTTGTTTGACAGTTGACAACACTGAAGGTATACTATCGGCGATCTTGAGAAATATAAGTAATCAAGCTTCTAATGAAAGGAGGTATAATACATACACACTAGTCTTGCTAACACAAAATACAGTCCTGTTTCGACAACATAAACATAAACTGCCATAAACAGTGTTCGTTGCTAAAATTCTATCAATAAAGAAGTACTAAGGTTTTATCTCGCTCTATTCAAAGTGTAACCTTTCCAATACAAGTAAGTAAAAGTGGATTTAATGAAGAATGGAAGTCTTTTCAAATCAGCGGTTTGGACAAGGCCTTTTGTATAAAAAGTAAATCCAGATACTCGGCAAAGGAAACATTCCGTTGTATTTATTAATGGCTGACTTGTACAGTTTTTGCATTGCGTAACTTGAAAAATACCAGCATGATGTTTCAATTATGACAACTGATCCCCATTCATATGAAGAGCTAGAATGTTGTTATGCCGCCAACAGAAAACATTTGCCTTTACCTTTATCTTATTGCCAAGTTACCAACTTGTTAGATCAAAAGATATATGAAATCTCTCTACATACGAAGGATCACAATTTTCCCACTTTTACTGCATTCCTATTGGTGCAGTGGAGTTATCCGGTTCAACCGCAAAATTTTTGGCAGGCTTCCCGCCCAAAACTAGAACGCCTAACCCTTACTTGGGCGACAATTCTTGTCCCTTAATCAGTACCTTATTAACCCAGGTTAATATTATTTTCCATTAGTATGTGTGTGTGATAACTATGGAAAAATTCAAGTTTTTTTTTAATTTTTCAAAGTGTATCAAATATTTAAGCACTGGCTCCCAATAAAAACCAATTTGGGTAAAAAGTGTTCAAGATATGATAAAATAAAAATGCTCATATTAAACCTGGTTAATAAAGAACGTGCGAGGTTAATCAAAAAATGTCAATACGTTCAAATCAAATTTGCTAATTAATTAGTTGTTACAAAATGCACATTAATTTGGGTTATGCCATTGTGGCATAGTTTGGGCGTTTTATCGCCCAAAATTGCATAAAGCCCAAAAACTGCAAACCAAAAAAATAGAAAAAAAAGCTACAGTATAGCTCTTCACTTGCTAGATCATTGCCAATTCAGTTATGAAGTGTTATGAATGGTAGACTGCCTTATTCACAACGACATATCGCGATAAGCTAAGCTAAGATCAGCTTGTCCATGCATGAGTCGATGTCTACGAACTACTCCCTCCACATCACTATACATTCTGTTTCACCTAAACCCCTTGATATGTTATGCAAGCAATTCACTGCTATTCGCCTTTCTAAATATCTTTCAGAACCCTTTACAGAAATATTGACTAAATATTGCTCAACCTCATTTCGGCAAAAAAAAACTTTCCAAGTCACAATTCCCTCTAGAGCACTCCGGGAGGATGCTGTTTTCTTGAAAGATGAAGCTATCAACTATTACACTGATGGATCGAAGATCGATGAAGGTGGTGTTTTCTGTGATAAACGTGAGGGGTTAGATGCAGTCAGAATTTTAAAGAATTTCTGAAAGGATCTTGAAGTATATCTTGAAAATATTCTCTGAAAACTAAGAGAGTCTGACGAATACTTTTTGAGTTATTCAACAATGAACGGCGGGGTCTCTGACGCTCGAGAGGGACGAGTCCAACTTTAAACGCGTTTTTCTCAAAACTATGTTTTTAAAGTCGGTTACAACGGTCCTTCGAAGCAATATTGATTTTTTCAAATGTTAAGCTATACATCAAATTTCTTATTGGTACCGGGCAATGTGTTCACATTCACGATTAAACACTTGATTGATCAGTTAATGAAAAAGACAGAAGATAGGCGAAACGGCTAAGCTAACTGGAATATTTCGAAATGAAAGATTCATCTATGGGAGTTCAGAATTTTAGCAGTCATTCGCTAACCAAGACTGGCATGCATTTTTTGTCCTTCGGTGAGCAAAAGGGACGTTACATCTGCCATGGTGATCTTGAAGATATTTCAAATATGTAGTATTAAGTAGTGTTCGGTAGTACTACAAGGAACGGTAACACTGTTAGCGTATTCGCGAAATAGGCGACCTACTTCGCGAGAGTTAGTTGGCTGTCCTCTTTCTATACCTACTTCGCGAGAGTTAGTTGGCTGTCCTCTTTCTATAGGTAAGCTAAGCATTGAAGAAAAATACTATTAACTGAATTATATTAAAAGGATCGCCTTTTTCCTTAACCTCGGTTATCACAAAATATTTATGCTTAATGTCTCTCTACCTACATATGTAAGTAGCTCACATGACAACCCTCTTAGATAGTTGTAGTATCACAATATAATTGAGAAGTTAGCTGACTGCGGGAATATCATTGCTAATGACTGCCGAGACAGATGACGATTCCAAATGTTAATTTGGACAAACGAGCAAAAGCTACCACTCTCCGTGTAACTTTGTACAACTTCTTATCTCTCTGGATCTTTTAAACTGGCAGCTCAATTCAAGATTTTGCTCAATTTATTTGGCCATAAATTATAAAAAAAAAATGACCATGCTATCTTCTATTCACGCTCTGTTTGATACTCTTTACTCTGTTAGAATTGGATAAAATACCAATTGAATTGGCCCTGTGCCTATATTCTAAAAAATTTAACTAATTTCGGGCAATTTCATATATTTTGCAAACAGTAGCTATGCGGAACTTAGTAATTTTAACTCACTTTCCGGTCTTTTTTTCTTAGTGTGTTCTTTAACTTTGAACCCTGACAAGGGGATAGCACATTTAAAGTACATTGTTTAGGTTTAGGGGTAAGAAACAAGTCCAGAGTGTGGTTTCATCCGGAATTCGTGTCGACTCATTTACAAGCTGGATCAAATTATGTGTGATTTATATATATTACATTCAACACTTCGTTAAAAAAGTTTATAAAAAGTTTTTGTTAAAACAAAGGAGAAAATGTCAACGTTTGCAAATACTAATTCGCGGCTTGCTAAAATAAAAAAAAATAGCTTTCAAATAGTGACGTCTATATCTACGATGGGTTTAGTGGTTAAGTGCGTTGGAATACTAAGCTAGAGGTCGCTGGTTCAAATCCCAACCTTATTCGCTGTCCCACCTCTTGCGAACGTCTGACAAACATCCAAGAGTAAGAAATGTCATGAAAAGCTTCTGAAAAATGTATTGCCTTTCGGAATTGGTATTAAACTGTAGGTCCCTTCCATTCTTGTCAAAAACAAAGGAGAAAGGAGAAAATGTCAACGTTTGCAAATACTAATTCGCGGCTTGCTAAAATAAAAAAAAATAGCTTTCAAATAGTGACGTCTATATCTACGATGGGTTTAGTGGTTAAGTGCGTTGGAATACTAAGCTAGAGGTCGCTGGTTCAAATCCCAACCTTATTCGCTGTCCCACCTCTTGCGAACGTCTGACAAACATCCAAGAGTAAGAAATGTCATGAAAAGCTTCTGAAAAATGTATTGCCTTTCGGAATTGGTATTAAACTGTAGGTCCCTTCCATTCTTGTCAAAAAAATATATCTTCGCACGCGCAGTGGTTGAAGAAGCAAGGCCTGTAGGGGCAGTTTACGCCTAATATATATGGTTGGATGGAAAGTAGTCTTCTAACGTTAAGTCGCGTTGAAAGCAAGATTGAGGGAGGCAACCACTAGGGATCGTGCTTAATTCGAATAAGTTGAATGACTGTTAAAAAGGCATAAAAGTAAGCAATATCAAATGCAGCGCTGCTTATGAGTTTCGTGTTCGTGGAGTTACATTAAATTTATATGAAGATATGTCGACTCAAAATTGGAATTACGAAGACTACCTCTTCTTAAATCTGCAGTTCGGAGACGGGGTAAAATTGTATGTCCGTAACATTTACAAAAATGAAAGCTAAGCCTATATTATTATTTATGTTAATGTCTTTTAACAAAAACGCATTACATGCAATATAAACTCAGGGGACATACTCGAATCAGTCTGCCACTTTGATACAATAGAACATTTCTTGAGTTAGCTCCTGAAGCAGAACTATGAATGTAAATAATTTCTTTAATAGTTCTACCATTATGAATCACTTCGAAATTATTTTTTCCCAATGAAAACCAACTAAAAATGTATTCTTTTCAAAAAAATTCCATTCAAAACTCATTCCATTGGACTTCAAAGTACAAATCCATTTGATGAACTATAAACTTGAGAAACGAGTAAACTCACGCATTATTAATCAAATAAAAATTGTTAATTATTTTTCTATCGCTGGCTCATCCATCTCATGCACAAAACCTATTAATTGCAAAAAACCAAACGAAAACAAATAAATTCTAATAGATCTAAAATTAACTCAATTTTATTGAACATTGCGAGTACATTTTTTTTTTCATCTCACTAATCAATACATAACAATAAAAGAAGGCACTGAATAGAAAATCAATAAACTGAATTAACAGAAGACAATTGAAAGACAAGAACGAAGTAGGCAGATGAGAACATCGACAATTGTTGTATTTATTCCGAGGATAACAAAAGAAATATAGCAAAGCTGCAATGGAACTGAACAACTTTGACAAGGGATAAGACATTGGACGACTGAGCGGGAAAACTGCATTACTTTGGAATGTAAGCTGACATGTAAACTGAACAATAGGCGCGCATGCATTAACTACTTTTTCCTTTTTGACATCGTATGATTTGTTAGTTTTTAAGGAGTTTTTGACAAGTTTCATTTGTTTATCATAAAGTCTGGTATAATGTAGCATTAAAATTTTAAGTGCATACTCAGACGTTTACTTCAAACGCTTCAGCTTACATAGAAAAATGTCTTGAAACTAAATTACAAAAATTTTAAAATTGCTTGACGTTCTGCTGCTCTATTGCGAAAGCGAGACCATAATACCAAACCATACCACTTTGTTAGGAAAAGATCCGGTAGACAAATTTAATCGGTGTATTACAAAATAAAATACAATTTTTGCTAATTTTATAAATAATTTAATATATAATAATAATTTAAATATATATATATTAATAATTTAATATAAATATTTTAGAACCTTGGTAAAAGAAGGGTAATGTCTTCGAGGTATTCTTCGGAACATTGTTCCGACAGTGCACTTTCAGTGACATTTGTGACAATTTCAAATTTTTTGTCCGATAGCCTCCGACAACAAGGAATTTTTTTCCGATTTTCAGCTGAGTAGTAAAAAAAATGTAAACAATAGAAATAAAAAAAATAGAAAAGTAATATTTTGCATTTATTGCTTATCTTTGTTTTCAGGGCAATAGCAAATAAAAAACAAGCAGCAGGCAATATGAATTTCTGGTGAATGTGAGATGAAGTTGCTGACCAACTAGTATTTTTGTTTAGCAACGAAGTGCCAAATTTAAAATCTATTACTTGTGTTTTTCTTTATTTTGCGCTCTTATGCTGCGATATCCATTTTTTTGTTCTTGTTAATTTTAAAAACAAAAATTTTTATTTCTGGCACTTTTTTGACAATTTGGTTCGAACACAGAGATGGCTATTTCGAAAATATATCGATATTTACCGATTCAATATATATATGGACGTGAATATCGGTAACTCGAAAATTGGTTTCTAACTTACGGTATTAAGTAAGAAATGCCTACCTCCCCTCGGCATTTATAAGTTTAAAGTACTGTAAATACAATATATCGGCTTTTCGATATATGAGTACATTTTGTACATCCCTATCAGAATCTAACATTTGTCGCATGTCAAATCAAAGCGACGTCGCATTATATTTATTCTATTGCGAATCGGATACCTCAAATGTAATTAGGGTCTCCGACAGAGTATGCGTTGCGGAAAATTTTTCGATCCGACGGATACCACGCTAGGGCCGACCATCTTCACCATCTCGTAAAAGTGAGGAAAATAAATGCCAATGTCCAAATATCAGAAAATTGACCGTTTGAAAATAACTTCGAAAAAGAATTTACCTAGCTAAAATATGGCAATATGGACATTGGACTTATTTTACCAATATTTAATCATTGATCTCTGCCAAAAAACTAGCGTCGACAGATAAGCTGAGATCCATTCAGCCGAAATGAGTGGCCGAGTCATCCAAAATTGAGTTCGACGCATCGACCGCTGCAAACGTGCCCATGACATATGAACGACGTCGATTTTCATACCTTAATGTGATCCAATCCAAATTCAATTCGAATATGAAAGTCGAATAAAATCCAATCACATACCTATACATATATCACCACAATACCTAATAATCTGTTACTGACAGTCCCACTATTCCGGCATGCTTTCTAAGGAGACAGTGCCTAGACAGAAAACCAACCGCCAATCTAAGTCGAGATCTGCTCAAATTCAAGATCCCTTTACTTCTACTACCCCATGTGCTGTAATGAAATATCCAGTTACATCCAAATCCTACATAAATTCAACCGCAATACACACCATGCGAGGAATGCAGATCAGTTCATCATCAAGCCTATATTCGGACGGCCAGTGAAACAAAAGAATTCTTTCTCTAACCTTTCTATACAAATGTGCATTTACATTGTAGTTAACAGACATTTAAAACCAGCATGCATCGCTATCTGCATTTTTTTATTTTCTACACTTTCCTTATTCCCACGCTGTGTCACTTTATTATTAAGGTATCCTAAATCCCATAGGTACTTTATTATAAAAAAGGATGTCATGCCATATTAGTAAGAAATTTACAATTTGTAGTATCTTAATTTATGCCACAAATAATGGTGGTTTATTTACTCCCTAATTTTATATCTTCACACCCACCCCTTTCTCATCCGCAAGATCATTACCGTCTGTCTGTGTATGCTGCAATGTCCGGGCAGCAGTCGAACACGTTTCTGTGCGCCTGATGACTTAATCATGGAGCGGCAATAGTAGACGGGATCTGATGAAGATTTGCGCCTTGAGGACGTCCTGACAGTCAATGTTATAGTGAACTCCACGACCTTAAGAGCAGCTAGAACATTCAACTGAATTAATGACTGTATTGTCTCTCCAGATAGGTAAGTGATTGTGTCTCTCCACATTGTAGGTAAAAATCCTACCTACACCTAGCGCAAACACCAAAGCAAACAGTACATGGGGAACCGTTGCTATTACCCCCTAATGGTTTTTATTTTGTTCTCCCTATAAGATTTAAACAAACTGAACGATGCAGTTTAGGTGATACAAAGAAAGCTGTACTTTACGCGAATGTAGTTTAGGGCGAAACAGAGTTCGTCGGGTTCCACGAACTACAAAATCATAGTTTGGTTTCAATCTGTCATCTAAAATGCCAAGAAAACGATGGGCAATAAAAAAGCCACCACAAAACGACAAGTAACTCGAATACAAAACGCCACCACTGCCGTTGGAAGTAAACGCCAGTTAAAATTTGTTACATCGCACATAAAAATTCATAAAGGAGTATTGAAAGTAGACCGCTACATTGCCATTGAAAAAAAGCATCAAGGTAGTCTCAGAGCCTCATTCCCCCTCCTTTATCTATCTGTTCGACGAAAGTAAAAAGTAAATCATGTCCATTCTAACACATTTATTTATTTTACTACTTTTTGCAACACGAAAGCAGCAAGTCATTGCACTACTACAGCTAAACAAGATTCAATTTCAATTTCAGACGCCAAACTTAGGCCAATGTTATGTTAACGCCTTGTTCCTGCTGCTTCTCGATCTCAGCAACGGTAAATTCTTTAAATGTGGCATAGGCCTCGTCGATAACATCATTGTTGATGATTATATCAAAATTACCCTCGGCAGTGCCGTAGTCGATCTCGGTCTGGGCTGCGTCAAGACGCTTCTGCAACGACTCCTCGCTCTCGGTATTGCGAAGCAACAATCTCCTTTTCAGCTCATCTATAGACGGAGGATTATTGAACACCAAAATCGGATTCAAATCAGATTTCTTTATTTGTTTTACTCCCTCGACTTCAATGTCCAGCACACACACCTTGCCCTTGTCTTGAACAGCACGAACGGCAGCCTTGCTGGTGCCATACATATTGCCACCGAAACATGCAGACTCGATAAACTCGTCATTGGCGATTGCCTGCTCCATATTCTCGCGGGTTACATAGTGATAGTGCACGCCGTCAGTCTCTCCAGGACGTGGCTGACGCGTCGTATGCGAAACACTAAACCCAAACGTATCGGGATACTCGGCAAACAAGCGCTTGAGCAAGGTGCTCTTGCCCGAACCGGAAGGCCCACAGATTACGAGTGGTCGCGGTCCAATGGTTGCTGCCATTCTGCTGAAATCTACAAAAGGGCAAGTGTGAGCATGAGCATGAACAGACGGTAGATTGTGTTTTGTTTTAGTGATAATTACTATGTACTAGTGCTTGCAAAATGCGCATTATTGTGTTGCAGTGAAATTCACACACATAAAGCAACTTGGAATTGAGACTTGAGAGCTTGAGACGAAGCGACCGATCACGATCAGCCAGTTGCAAAGCTCGGCCTAAGGTAAAAATAAAATAAATCAAAAAACCTCATCAATAGACAAAAGAACTAGAGAAGTAGAAGAAGAAAATAATAAACAGTTTGAGAGTAAAAAAAAACAAAGGCGCACAGATTCAATCCTGCAACGAACCTCTTGAAGTAAAGTGCGGCATTTGGTGGCGCACAAAAAAACATAAAACCGAAACACAGGTGCAGTTAGCCGATTGTCAATTGATAACAAAACCATTCAGCTGTGCTGGGAATATTTTTAACATCCCTGTCGCTGCTGAGAAGAATAAAAATGCACAACACAAAAAGTGGGAAGGGAAAACAACAACAACAACGAAATTCATAATCGGATCGAAATCAAGAATCAGAAAGTTCACATTTAAAAGCGATTGCGCGCTCTTTTTCAGGCATTTTTTCCCATTGTCGGTCGCACCGCGCGGCATTCTCTATACTACAACTACACCACTGCTGTCTCTCTTATTATATCTAAAATTAGAAAAATTAATGACAACATCGGTGGCCAATTGAAATGCATACATTTTCTGTGATGGATTTTCATACGATTCTCTTATATTTTTTCGCTGCTATTTGTTTTCATTTTGTACCCAGAAAAGGCTAATTTTTCTTTTTTCTTTTATGGAAAAGTGGTTAAGTTTGTACTTACTTTGCTGATGTGGACTTGCAGTTTATTACACTTAGCTGGGGGACAGGACAGGAACTTTAGCGGGGTTGCTATTTCCTTGAGAACGGAAAAATCTTAGCGTTAACTTGGTTAGGTTGAAAATGAAGAAAATCAATTATTAGCAAAAATAAAAAGCACACGCACAGTATCCGTATTCGAATCGAGCAAACGGAGCAAACTGCGAGCGAGACGTGAGTGCGAGTTGTGAGTTTTTTGGTTATGTTATGATTTTTGCGAGGCCAGCGACAGACTTTTTTTTTTTGTAAAATGACAACGGGCTCGTTCGTTAGGTAATGATTTGGCGAATTCGATGGGTGGGCTCAGCAATGGCCTTTGTGGAAATGGGAAAAGATTTATTTACTCCGTTAACGTGAGCAAAAAAATGAAGATTTGAAAATCATGGTGTTTAACTGTCCAGGTGTACTCAAAAACATAAATTTTAAAGATGATCCAGTATATAAAGGATCCTCATAGTACATTCGAGCTTATTAATACTGAAACTGCTGATGTAGATTATGAGAATAAGCATAAACTCAATGAGGTACAAGGTCCTATTTACAGAAAAGAACCAGCGGATTTGATAAATACAACATATATAATTTTTAATTAAAGGTTATAACATATTCCAGCTGATAGCTAATAGTCGCATTTGACCTCATTGACTATGAGCCTTGCAGAATGGTTATGTGCTGTCGATTGAAATATTCAAAATGGTCCAGAAACTTGAACATGCCGGCATTCTTTGGGGATTATGTGACCAAGCAATGTCATTTCAAAATAAAAAAAAAATAAGGAAAGGCTACAGTCCGCTTGGAGCGAACTGTACGATACCCTATCATTATCCATATATGCGTGGGCGTGGCCAAAAACTTTGTATGGGCGATATATTGAAAAAAATATTTGCTAAATATCTTGTTAAAAAATTTTTTTTTCAGTTTCTATGAAAATGTTCGCTGAAAACAGCATTTTAGCATCTGAGTATCTGTATTAACTCTAGAGAACAGCACAATAAGAAAAATCCGTGACCAGGGGTAACGATCAGGGTGGAATCATTTCTCAATAGCTGTGGGTCGGGCCCTATGCATATGATGTTGGGCGATTGCTCGTAGCAAAATAAAACGTTTGAAAAAC